>OZ005650.1:129259840-129859840 GCA_963930645.1 Salticus scenicus
GATGACACAACAGTATAAATTTATACTTAATAGATATTGACTGCAAAACAAATGAAAGCTCAAAAATAAAATGTTTGTGTTTAGAAATTAGAAATCCGAAATTATCAATTTCATCAATCCTTTAAAATAAAAACTTTCTGTTGAGATTGTAGAATCTCATACATATGCAACATTCATGCAAAAAAAACCCCGCATTTTTCGATCTTTATGTGATATTTAAGTCAGTTACTTTTATTTTACGTTCAACTTGTTAACCCAAAAGAAATCAGAAAGTAAGAAGTACGAATGAATTAATGACAGAACTGCTAACATTTTTAAGTTATTCCGCATTTTTGCTAGTATCTAAAATTTTTTTTCACCTATTTTAGTAAAGAGTAAATTTTCCTTTTTTTTTTTTTTTTTTTTTTTCTTTACGTAATTACATATTAGAGAAAATTACACTATAGAAAAAGTGGCGTGAAAAAAAAGTAGGTACTAACAATGCTAAGGAATAAATTAGAAATGTTGATAGGTCTCATTAATCACTGTAAACTTCGATCATTAGCAGGATTCATAACAGTATGTCGACATAGCAAGAATTGTCGCCAGGTGTTCAATATTGTTGGTAAATTCAAGGACATAAGCCACAAATTTGTCACCTAAAATATTTTGTAGTACAATGATTTTTTTCCTGTTTATGTTAATTTACCCATTACGCAGCACTAGTGTGTCGTTAAACCCCAACCAACCAACCAAATAACCTGTATATGTTGAAAGTAAATGAATAAATATATTTTAATATTCACAAAATTTTTCAAAAATAAAAAATAAATAAAGCTGAAAACCACGTTTTTAAAACAATTTTTCAACTCCAGGCTTCATTCTTTCATAAACATAGTTAAAAATTCAAAACATAGTTAAAAATTCAACAGTCAACTTCAGTATTTTTTTATGTTCACGATTCTGTTCTATTAATAATTTGAATATAAATTTACGTCTGGTAACAGTGAGTTGTTTCTTTAGAATTCCACATTGCATCTACGTTTTCTTGCATTGTTGAAGGAGCGTGCTTATTTATTTTGGTCACAAACTACTGTTGAGCATTTCATGCAATTTATAGCAATTTATAGCAATAGCTTACTTCCATCTTTGAAGACAATTTTTTGACTTATTTTATTTCAAGTTGTTAACCTGTCTTCTACAATTTATATCTTTATACTGGTTACTGAAATTAAACTTTTTTTATCTTTGGGAGAACTGAGATTAAGAAAACAGAAAACACATAAAATGTGTAAAATTAAATTTTTTGGGCTATACTCGAAAAAAAAAAAAAAAAAGCATTAATGTATTAATTAAAAATTTACATAAAATTTCCCCTCTTTACATATTTATGTACCATCAAGACGGTAGTCGATTCAAGCTAGGTACGGTCAAGCATATCGGCATTCACAGCAGCTATTGCGGTTGTAATCCGCAAGGTGTACTATCTTACTGAAAAAAGATATATGTCCGAAGTTTTTCAAGTTCTGGAAATATGAAAGTAAGAACACGCGCTAGAGATATTTCCAGAAGAAACTGTATTCAAACATGAAAAGAAATTGTGTGTGGAAACATTTTACACTATAAAATAAAATAAATGCGTTATTTTAAACATAAAATGTTTCTGTTTAGAGCTTCGTTATTTTATAAATTATTAAACGTCAAAATGTGTCAGGCCTTTTATAGACACACTGTACATTTCAGAAACTCTAAAGATGCTCCAGATAGATGCTCCATTCGAATTACTAAATATCCATTGCTGCCATGAAGCCTAATCATTCCACAATCGCAAAATAAAGAACTTGGTGATACTGGACAAAGAGCCCTTTTATTCAACGAAAACATTAACGGAAAATAAAGCAAATTAGGGTATTATGTTGGGCATCGTCTTCCCTTTGACAAATTCTCATTTTTTCTTTAAAATTTTCCTGGAGATTACAATGACTACTCACATGTGACTTTCAAAATATTTTTCCCGAAGAGTTAGCTGCTTACGCACATTAGTTCCACAAAGGAGGATTATCTGAATTTATGGATGAAGGAAGTGAAAAAAGAAAATAAAAGTGTAAATTAAGCGGAGAAAAAAATAACTCTCTCTGACCTTCTTTTCATCTTCTATTTAGTTTTCATTTAAATAAGAAATTTTATTCTGATTTTTCTAAAATGAAAGATTGTGTGAAAATTAATATATAGATTTATATTTAGTCACAAGGTTCATTTTTCATTTTTCATTTTTTTCTTTTTGATTAATTAGTTCAACATAATTTTTAACAAAAAAAAAAAAAAAAAATGTATATACGTAACGTACGGAAAGATTATGTTTACTAATCTGCTCATCTTTTGACCTTTATAATGTTTACTGTTGGTCAGGTTTTTTTTTTTTTTTTTTTTTTTTTTTTTGGGGGGGGGGGGGGACTTTTCTTTTTTCATCTTTGCAAATTTTTTATAATCTCTAACTCATATACGCTATTTTTTCATATATGACCAGACACTTTTGATTTGAGTCATTTTGACAAATATCTCAAAAAATTCTTGATAAATTATCTTGAAACTTCAGGAGTGAAAAAAAAAATCTATTTCAGTGAAAATTTCCTCACAAAAGAAAAAAAAACAAAACAATAGACCAGAAAAAATTTTTAAAAAACAATGTTTGAGATCACCTTGTAAAAAGTAATTCTTGAAATGCATTCTGGTTATACCAGGTATTTATGAGAATACTTTTTATTATCTGTATTAAATTACGTAAGAGTAGTGCATATTTTATCGAGGTTTCTTAAAGGTTTCTTAAAAAAATATTTAAAAAAATTCCCGTTTTTAATTGTAACATGCATGGTATTAAACCCAATGTAAGGCCATTTTTAGGAAAATTAACATACTACATTAGACACAGAATATTAAAAACAGAATAATTTCGTACAAAATACATAGTGTTTTAAGCCTTTCTCTATGTGTTTGTGTGAGAGTGTATCTTTCTGTGGCAATCTAGCTTCCAAACGTATAGACCGAGTTCAATGCGATTTTCTTATTAAAGCATTGATGTAATAGAGAGGATTCTTAAGCTATGTTTCATTACAAATATGTTTGGCAGATTTTTTTTTTTTTTTTTTTTTTTTTTTTTTTAAGTGAGTTTTTTATGCTATTTTGCATTGATATTTTAAAGTGTTTACTTAAATCGCATGTCAGATAATTCACATGGCTATGAAATTGAAACATACAATCGCATTTTAAAAAACTGCAAATTTTAAACCGGTTTTGGGGCTTACAATACAAAAATTAGAGGTTTTTTTGTGATTTTTTTAAACAATAAAAACGTGCTTTTTATTCCAGGCCACTTTTCCTTTGTATTTTTAATTTTGTGAGCTGCCAGTCTTTCAATTTCCAACTAATGTTAGATGATAAGTTCCATGGTTTTTTGCATTAGACAATAAAAATGCTCTTTATTTAGAATAAATAAATAAATAAATAAATAAATAATCGCGAATTTTTAATTTATTTTGATAAAAATTTAAAATCGGCTATAAGTATTATGTATAAGTTCACAGACCAAAAATAGCTAAAATTGAATCTAAAATAGCTAGAATTGAAAATTAGAAATTTTAAAGAAAAATAATTATTAAATTCAATATCAGCACTGCCTTAATATTTTATAAATTACGAGCTAGCCTTCTTCTAAGTGAAAATTACAGATTTCATAGAAAATTAATACCTTTTTTTTTTTTTTTTTTTTTTTTTTTTTTTTTTAAGCTAGCTTTATACTTGTAAGTTTAAAAAGTTACAGATTTCAATTAACACGCAATACCATACCTATAGTGGAGAACAGTATATTATGGACCATCGTGTAATATGGACCATGAGGAAATTTGTATGTTCAACACTAGATGGTGAAACCATCTCACTGCGTTTAGTGAATATTACTGTTATATAAAGCAGGAAGTGAATTGTACGTGCGTACCTGTATTTGGACGATTATGAAATTGAGTTTTCGGTTTATATGATCACTGATGTAACAATTATGTTAAGATGAAAGTATTACTTTCTGTTGTTAGGTAATTGTAATATAATTTTCGCGTTAATAGTAGCAAATGTACTTATTTTATGAACAATTTAGACATGCGTTTCATAGGCATTAATTTGCATAGCAATTTTTGATTGGAAACCACGTTGCTCTGTTTACCCGTGTAATATGAACCATGCTGTGTTGTGTAATATGAGCCAATGGTCCATAATAAAAACAGAGAGATTTTGTTAATGCTCGGCGTGCATATGTCGCATACTTAAGGCTATAGAATAGGCCAGGGAAGCAGAGGTAATCAAATTATCACTTCTTTCGCATACTACCCATTGGATAGAACCTTTAGACCTCCCCTTTTTTTTCGACCATTAACTATTTTTTTTTTTTTCGTCCATTTCTACTATTCCCAAGGGATGTACAAGGGTGTGAGGGAACATGCTGGACAGTTCGTTTCACAATTCCAAGTGTGTCAACTGTTGCGGAACTGGAAGGACCACTATGGATCATTTGGTCCATATTACACATACGTTCGTGTAATATGGACCACCGATACGTAAATAAAATAGTTATTTTCTGCAATTATTAATAGTTCCAAGAGTACTTTACCAAGTTTAAACTATGTAATTATGAAATTGTAATGAGCAGCCACCAAATTAAATCTTTTTATTTTAATAATTTAAGTTTTATGACCATTCTTGCTTAGAGCGTCCATAATACACGGTTCTCCCGTAATTGTTTTCAAGAAATATTATCGATATATGGATTACTAGCAGGCTTTGCCCGCTTCGCTGATCACTATATTTAAAGAAACTCTTTTTTCTATATAGCTTTATGAAAAACTGAAAAAAATAATACTGAAATTGCTCAAAAGCTCGCTTTGGGTTCCCGCTGCCTTCGACAACGACTTGTTCGTCCTCGCAGTCTCCGGTGCCTGTCCCTATTACCTGCGACAATGGTTTACCCGTGGGCTTCCATTTGGGTGTTTATCATATATGACAGTTTCGATACGGACAATATCGAAAAATTTTAAGTAGCCCTTTTATATTTGAATCCCAATTACATAAGAACAACATTATATTTGATGTACATAATATTTGCTTTCAAGTTATTTCCTATATTTATTTGATTTAATCGATCAACCATAGAATGACAGCAATTTCAAGCCAAAATTTTTGCCGCCGTAATATTACAATATGCTATGATCGGCTACGTCTATCGCATGAGACAATTATTATTATTATTATTATTATTATTATTATTATTATTATTATTTTGTGGTTATATATATACTTCATGCTTAGTTAATAGTAGTTGGTATATAGAAAAATAAACAAATTAATTAATATGTAAACTTAACCATGGTACAGCCTTAATATAGCCCCTTGGCGACTTTTGAATTTTTGCCGCCGTTTTAGACCAAAGTATAATTCATGCGATTATTGTTCCTATTTCTTTCTATCTTTTCCTTGGCGAAAAATGTCCGATCTACTTCAGCATCAAAATTTTAAAAAAATGTACAGAATTATCAATAAGTAATTACCTTTAATATAATGCTGAATTAGCTTTTATGCCAAGCGTGATTCAACCCGTGCTAAAAAAAAAAAAAAAAATCTAAAGTTGGGGGTTTATAAAAAAAAAATGCTAAGAAATAAAATTTAGAAGAAACATGCTAGATTTGTATTATTAATATTTTATTTTAAAGTTATAAAGATGTCATTTTCTCAGTCACCAATTTAACATTTAGTATTTTTTTATTTTTCGCGTGAAAGCATATTTCATTTTATTTAAAAAAAAAAAAAAATTCTCGTAAACTTTTTTGGCAACAATTAAAAATTTAAATGGCTTATATTAAGGAAATTACCAGTTTATTATTTTCATATTTTAATTAATTTTAAAAAATCTAATCAAATTTCCGGTATAAATAGTAGCCTATGTCCTATTCCAGACTATTACCTATCTCTTTACCAAATTTCATCCAGGTCCGTTTAGCCGTTGTGGCATGATTGAGGGACAAACATCCATACATCCATCCAAACTTTCGCATTTATTTATTTGTATAGATTTATTAATCTGTTGAGAATATAGGTATATGATTATTTTCAATTTAAATGACTGAGATTCGCTGATTGAAAATATTTTATTACTTACCTAATTGAAATTTATACTTTGTTTGCAAATATATCTAACTGATAAATTTCATTAAATACTTTAGATAATACACTATTTCATTAAAAATACCATTAAACTATAAGAGGATTTAAACTTAAAAATAACTTCTTAATCCTCCATTAATGCACGTAATCTCCCCATCGCTGTTTTAAGTCCGTGTTTAATTTCAATTATGTATACCTTTCTATCTTTATAAAATCTTGAAAGTTGCAAACTTATGTCGTAATATTAGACGACTTAAATATAATAACATATATAACACAGGTCAACATCTAAAATTTTGATTTGATAATTTTGGCTGATCTTTATGTTTTTTGGTACGCTAAAATTAAAAATGAAGGCAATTTTTCTCTATCACATGTAGATTTTTGAATATACAGGGTGTCTACCGACATAATTTCTTCTGCTTTTTTTTTGTTTGTTTGTTTTGTTTTTTATAGTATATGTTTCCATAATTAATTAGAATTAGCGTTCATTCTGAGCTTTTTAATAGGCAAGACTTACTGATTTCATGCTTAAATGCTTATACATTTTTTATTTTCTCTTACGCATAGAGACTTTCCCTTACCCTTTCTCTTACCATGCTAGACAAAGTATTTGTTTTCGGAGGAATTTTCGAAATTGAGCTTTTGTTATTATTAAACGTTAAACGTTTCGAGGTTTCAAGAATCGAAAAATAATGTTTTTAGCGGTTGGTCTGTGTGCCTGTGTATGTGTCTGTCTGTTATCAGCATATCTTAAAAACAAATATAGAAGAAAGTCCAAACTTGGTATTATAAATGTGTATCGTATAGGGATCCTACATTGAATTTTCGTTGAGACCAAACAAATGGTTCGTGTACAAGGACACCCAAGAAAATTAAAATACATTATGTCTATGGGGGAAACTGCAGGTAAGTAGAGTTTAACATCTATACCTTGCAGTAAACCAAATGAAACGAATATATATTTTTATATGCAAAAAACATGTTTCATGTAGAATATGGTAAGGAAATCTATCACTGTTCGTTTACACGGCTACACAAAAGAACTAGATTATAGTGCGACAATGCTTGAAAATTGATGAAAGTATATTTCAAGCTGTGCCATGCGTTATTAATATAGGATTATATTTATGTGCATCATGTGGTGTGCACATAACTTTCATAATAAATACAGGGCTGCTAATATTTAAGTCATAACATTATTTTTTAATCCGTTACCCGACTACCGTAGGTAATGGAAGTATTATATTCAATCCAAAAATTCGATATCGAGTTTTCACCTGATTTACATGTTTTAAGGTCTCTCGAGTCCAAAAAAATACTTTTTGGCGATTGGTCAGTGTACGTATGTATGTATGTATGTATGTATGTATGTATGTATGTGAGGAATTTTCTGGCTTTCGTATTTCCGAAACTATTAAAGATAGAACTACAAAACTTCAGAATTGAGACAGGTCTGGTGTACAGATGAATTTTCCAAATTTTGATGAAAATTGGAAAACCGGAAGTGGGACCGTAAGTCCATATCTCGATAACGGCTTTAACCGTTTTCTTCAAAGTTACTATATAAACCTTCTATTAAATGTCCTTTCGAGTGGTATAGTTGGTTAGGTCGGAAAAATTGATAGGTGTCCTGTATAAATAGCTAAATTTCAGGTCTCGAAAGCGCGTTTCTTTAAAAACGGCCGTGCAAATTTTCTTTCAAACTGGCCAGATTGCCAGGAGAATACAACGCCTCCAGAAAAATGACTTAAAGATACGCCATCGTAAAGGGACTCTACATGGAAATGCAGATGCCTTGTCACGGAAGCCCTGCTAGAAAAGCTACAGGTACTGCTCCAGAGCCGAAGAGAAATATCAGCAGATAAATCCTGTTGCTTGCCAAGCTACAGCCTCATCACCATCGAAGATTGACCAGTGGAGTGACCAGAAACTTAGACAAAAACAGTTGGAAGATCCTGACATAAAGCAGATACTTCAATTGAAGGAGACAATCAGCAACAGACCTTCCTGGTAGGACATATCCATATTTATCCCTATCACGAAATGTTACTGGGCAATTTGGGACTCTCTTCGTATTAAAAACGGCGTACTATATACACAAAATGGGAATCTGACTATGGAAGGAGTTTCAGATGGCAGTTTTTACTACCAAGATATAAGATTCCAAATGCTCTAAAGCAGACACATTATAACCCTGCCGGAGGCAATTTTGGGGTAATGAAGACTCTACAGAAAGTTCGAGAACGCTTCTACTGGTGCAAGGCAAGAGAGGACGTGGAGAAATAGTGGAAATCCTGTGATGTTTGTGTGGCGCACGCAAAAACGAAACCGAGGAAGATTGCAACAGTATAACGTAGGAGCACCATTTGAACGGATTGTATTCGACATCTGGGATCCCGAGAAAATAAGTACATCCTTGTTGTGATGGACTATTTCCCCAAGTGGTCTGAGGCATATCCCATCCCTGATGGCATGCACAGTCGCAGAAGTTCTAGTGCCCCAATGGTTGTCAAGGTATGGCACACCACTACAGCTTCATACCAATCAAGATACGAACTTTACCTCTTCTGTATTCAAAGGACTATGTCATCTACTCGGCATAGATAAAATCCAGACAAAATCCCTACATCGCCAGTCGGACGGCGTGGTCGAGAGGTTTAACCTCTTTTTTCTAGTATCAAGGAACCAGCAAGATTGGGACGTGAAGTTGTCGCTGTTCCTGCTGGCTTATTGAAGTTCTGTCCATGAAACCTCCGGCTATACTCCAACTCAAATGCTGTTTGAACGCGAACTTCGTCTCTCATGTGATCCCCTATTTGGTTGTCCACCAGATGCGCTTTCATCGCCCAAGGAGTACATCCAAGATCTCCAGGCACGAGTCGAAGACGTACACAACTTCACTCGGGAACAGATTCACATAGCAACGGAGAAAATGAAGACAAGGTATGATCTAAAGGCTACTCAACATGAATTCAAGGAAGGAGACAAAGCTTGGTTGTGGAACCCCGTTCGACGCAAAGGACTCTCTCCCAAGCTAAAGTGTAACTGGGACGGTCCCTACACAGTCATAAAAAGTGTAGATGCTGTCGTGGTAAGAATTATTAAAAACCTTCATCAAATACTAGGTTCATAACCGAAGGTATGTAGTTCATTACGATCGGTTAGCCACATACCACACTTAAAGGTAATGTTCAAATTTTAAATGTAAATGTTTGTTAAATTTGTATATATGTAATGTAAATATATGTACTTATTTGTAATTTTTGTAAATATTTTAGTCTTTTAATTTTGCAATCTGTTTTTTTTTCTTTTTGTTGTTGTTGTTGTTTCACAAAATTTAGTTTTATATTCTAGATTGTATAGTTGTTTAGTTTTTGCCTCCTGACCAAGGGCTGTACTGCCAGTCCTTGGGAGGGGACAGTGTTACGAATTTGTAAATAATTGCATTTATTGTTGAATAAATTCATTCAAAGAAGCTTAGGGGATAAAATGTTAGTTTTCTGCATTTCTAGTTTGTTTTTGCGTTAAAACTGCTTAAAAACCTGTTAAAAACACGTTAAAAAGCCTCATTAAGGCCGGTAATGGATTTGGCGCCAAATTTGGCGATTTTTTCCCCCTTGGCGACTTTTTTGTGACCTTGCCGAGAAAATCCTTATCATGGATATACCAAATACGGAAGGTCTAAATCCAATATTCTAGAAGTTACCAGAACATTCTGGGTTTGATAGAGAGCCTAAATCAGTCAGTCTCAGTTTAGTTTCGCCAATTATCTCAATGCTATTGAAATAGCTCTGAGTGAGCCTCTTTGATACAGCGTTGCTGTGTGTTAATGCTCTGATACAATTTGTAATGTGAGATTGCTGTTCTCAGCTGTTATTTGAGATGTTTATTGGTGAAACTGAAGTTGATACCTTTTTTATAGACCTGTGAACTTCTCGAATTTTCTGTAAATAAAGTTTCCAGTCTCTGCAAGATTCGCTTTTCATTCTGGGACAACTCGTACATGTCGCAAACAGTGCTGTTGTGTAATTATTGTAATGAGTAAAAAACTTTCACTTACTGTTACAAAAAGGTCAGAACTATTGACCCTGCCAAAAATTGGATTTACTGAGCGTCAAATAATTTCGAGGATAAATGTGATCAAGACAGCTGTACATCAAGCTATTAGTAAATTTAAAATTTTGGGGAAATTTGTGGACCTTAAGAGCCGTTTCTTTTTCACACTTGGAATAAATCGAGTTTTCCTTGCAGGTTCGTGGGATGATAAACCAAAATTTTTGGACAAACGTCTTGAAATAGTACTCAAATAACTGACGTTGGTGCCTTTTGCAGCCAGAAAATGTCTAATCGTATTGCAAGAGGTTCTTGGATCTCGTACTACCATCCTTCTTATCAGATGATCATCACGTGCACTAGTTTTAAATTTACTAACAGCTTGATGCACAGTTGTCTTGCTCACATTTACCCTCGAACTTATTTGACCTTCAAAAAATCCAATTTTATGCAGGGCGAATAATTCTGACCATTTTGTAACAGTAAGTGAAGGTTTTTTACTCATTACAATAATTACACAACAGCACTGTCTGCGACAAAATCCAATAAACAGCTGTCGATAAACGTGCCATGCACCTTTGTATATAGCAGTAGAATGCGTCTGTTCCAACCAGCATATGAGATGAAGCAGTAATCTGCGCAAATGATGCAATGTGTTAAAATACTGAAAATCGGCTACAGCTCTTAAACTTCTGCAAATGACAGTAAAATTAAGCTGCTTCAGTTTCCATGAAATTCTGTACTGCAGCAGCCAGTAAATATGCATGTATGTACACTTTGCTTTCATAAAAAAAAAAAAAAAAAAAAAAAAATATTTATATATAGGGAAATGTTTCCTGTTATGGGCATTCTCGGGTTATGGGCATCCCACCATACCTTTTAACAAATAGCAAATATGGTGGATTTGAGTGCTGTCAAACATGTATTGCGACAGGAACCGGTTTTTGTGCTGACACCGAAGTGAATAGATGCATTTTCTAGTAAGTGTATTGAGAAAAAACAACACAAAAGTGATTTGTGAATATTTTCAGAATACGATAAATCGAAGTAAATTAATTCAAAAATGTAAATTCAAGGTATATTCATGCAGTATATTGTGCATGTGGTGGACACAACATACTGGTTTTACTAAGAAAGGCACAAAGAAAAATTATTTATCATTATGGCCTATGGGGCCAAATTTTTAAAAGTGTGATAGCGTCTAAGCACCTTATTAATCTGAGCAAAAAATTTGAACGCATGTTATAGGTCATAGTTGCACCAACTGTATAGATTTTGGTGAATTTAGCACTTACAGTTTTTTTACAGGGACACAAAGGAAAATTCTTTATCATTATGGCCTATTGGGCCAAATTTTTAAAAGTGCGATAGCATCTAAACGCCTTATTCAATTGAGCTGAAAATTTATATGAATATTATAAATCACTGTTGCACTAACTATAAGCATTTTGGTGAATCTAGCATTTATAGGTTTTTACAGGGACACAACGAAAAATTCTTTATCATTATGATCTATGGGCTCAAAGTTCAGTAGCGTTAAATAAAACATCGTGTAATGTATGGAGAAAAATACTCAAACACTGTATTATAGTTTTCTCTCTTTTGGTTGTTTAACAACTCCTCTTTCTTTACTTTATCTACAAAACTGTTAATTACTCAATGTTCGGAAAGTCGAGTGGAGTCACTCCAGATTTTTTTTACTGATTCACTACTATTAGATACCATACTTAAACAAAATAAAATAATAAACAAAGTAAATAAACAAAGTAAATTAATAATAAAGAATAAAAATACGACCGTTTCATATAATAATACTTCACCAGCTGATATAGAATAAAATAATGAATAATTGCTTCTTTATAATTAATTGCTATGCTGGTTGTCATGGTAATAAAAAAAAAACAGATCGCTGGTTGCTATGGCCATCAAAAATAAGCAGCATGCGGGCTGTCCAGAATCCAAAACATCTTTATAGTTAAAAACGGCGCCAAAGAAAAATCGCCAAATCCAGTTGTGCACCAACTCTATAGCTGTACCTGTCTCTTTACTTTCACAAGCACTAATTTAAAGATAGTCATATTTTAGAAATATTAACAGAATTCGGAACATTGCCATAATTTAACTAAAAAATTCAATAAAAAAATAGATTAGATAAATTTTTAGCAAGGAAAAAAAAAAAAAAAAAAAAAATCACTAAAATGGCGATAAAAGGTAATTCATCAAGGGTATCTTATGTTAAAGATGCACCCTTAAAATTAACGAAAAAATACATTAATTAAAAGTATGCGTCTAATTAAGAACGTGCGACGGCCTTTTAAACTCAAATTTCAACGATGCAAAGAGGACGTCGTGTTGTTTTCTTCGTATACGATTTGACGAGAAAAAGACCACCACATTTGGCGAGCTGTCGCTAACTCTTAACTAAACCCGAATAAAAAAAAAATATTAAAGTAACTTAAAGGGTGCTAAACTAAAACTGTAAGTACCAAAAAAATAGTATATTATTCTGTATCTTGATATTGGCATGTTTTATGTTATTTAACAAGATCTAAAAATAAATAAATGTGCTTACCATATGTAATTCAATTCTTTTATTGTAATGAAAATATTACTTATGTGTATCAAAGGGTTCCAATTAATATGTTAATAGAAAGTAGAAGATGCCTATCTAATATTTTAATTTTATAAAAAAATACATTTAGTGAAATTGCAAACGTAAAAAAAGAAAATATAACAAGAAGTGAAATTATTTCATTATGCTATTACTATTTCATTTTTTGTTGCCAAATAAAAATAAGAAATTTTCAGTTCTTTTTCCGAAAATTGTTTTTACGAGTTGTTGCTTGTTTCTGTTTCCAACAAAAACCTCATGTTAGATTGTTTATCACGGAGTAATATTAACTTTTTACTCCAGGAGTGGATCGAGACAGCACATTTGATCCTTTGAAATAGACATCTAAATTTTTAATTGTTGCCTTTAATTTTTTCAACAATAAAATAAATATGCTTTCACTTGAAAAAGGTAAAATAAATGAAATAAAAAATAAAATATTAATATTTTCTTTTGACATCCACATGCTTTGAAATGCTGATTAGATATTTCCTTTTGTAAGAAAGCCTCCTGTACTTGAAACCCCCGTTATGAATTTAGACCCTTCCACTAAAAGTAAGGAAATAGAAAACGAAAGATGTAATTGGAAAACACGTAAACTTGTGTTGTATCATGCACGTATATACGCTTCGCGCACATAAATAAATAAATATATATATATATATCACTGGACACCCCCTACCTCGCTGAGCATAAATCTGAGAGCGCATGTAACTCGTTTTCGAAGCCATCACTATCACGCACGTATGTTCGCTTCGCTCACATGAAAACCAAAAAAAAACATCACTGGACACCCCTACCTCGCTGTGCATGAATCTGAGAGCGCGTGTAACTCATTTTCGAAGCAATCACTATCACGCACGCATGTTCGCTTCGCTCACATGAAAAAAAAAAAAAAAAAAAAAAAAAAATCACTGGACACCCCTGTCTCGTCTCGCTGTGCATGAATCTGAGAGCGCATGTAACTCGTTTTCGAAGCCATCACTATCACGCACGTAAGTTCGCTTCGCTCACATGAAAACCAAAAAAAACATCACTGGACACCCCAACCTCGCTGTGCATGAATCTGAGAACGCATGTAACTTTTTTTCGCTGAAATCACTATCGCGCACACAACTCTCTCTCCACCCCCCCCCCAAAAAAAAAAAAAAAAAAAAAAAAAAACAATGGATTGAATTAAACAATTATTACTTTGATGTGTTTGAATCGCAAAAGTGCACGAAACTACGATACTTACGTATTGCGTATTATCCGTAAGTACATGCATGAACAAATTTGATATTTTATTTATTTATTTATTTATTTATTTATTTTTTTCACGTGAAAGCATATTTTATTTTATTGTTGAAAAAATTAAAGGCAATAATTAAAAATTTAGATGTCTATTTCAAAGGAGCAAATGTGCTGTCTTGATCCACTCCTTTTACTCCGTGTTGTTTATATACATAATGGCACAAAGTTAGATAATGCCAATACCAAAAATGTAATACGGATTTTGTATATTTTATGAATTTCTTTAACGATTTATGTGACGTATACAAAAGAAAATATGCTTTATTTATTCTCATTGGATTGTGAATTAAGAGTAATATCACATTAAGGTTAACTAAAAATAGTTTATGAAATGTGAAATACTGGTATATTTTATCAAATACTAATCACCTTCAGCGAAAAGCTGGGTCGCGAAGCTGGGAAAATACTGATGACAGAAAATTCCCACTCGATGGATCCTGCATCACAGTTGTCCTGTATACGATTGTTGCTTTGAGAAATTTTAACAGAGACCAATGCTACCAGGCTGATCTTGCCTGTGAAAGGAGACCTTTCACTTTGGCAAATACTATCATCCTATTCGTATCCCCTGAAAAATATGAACATCAAACTCAAATCTAATGTTTGCTCTCACCGCTGTATGTTACATTAGTTATCGGACTCACTTATTACCTTACATACAAAATGAAATGTAAGAATAAAAAATTAAAATAAATTATTTATGAGCTCTAAAGTTTAGCAGTTTTACACATCGTCTAAAAAAATAAACACAATTAAATTCATATATATACACTAGGGGCTCTACACAGTGCTCGCTCTGCTCATGATTCCCCAAGGGAGGCTTCGCCTCCTTCTGCTTCGTTTCAGTTAATAACCCCGGTGGGACTCTGCCCACCGATTCGCTGCTTTGCCTTTCACTGAGTAGGAGTAGTAATAGCGCATAACACAAGACAAAAGCAGAAAAATGTTACAAAAATTATTCAATGTCAAATTGAAATGCATAATATATATGTATATATATATATTTTAGAATATAAAGAAATTCGTATTATCTAGACCATTTTGTGTTACAGCTTTAGTATATTATTCCTTTGGCGACTTTAAAATTTTTGACATTATTTGGTAAGGAATTTTTCCGTACAATTGCTTGTTAAAATAATAATAATAATAATAATAATAATCAACAAAAATCTAGTATCTATTTTTTCTATTGCCTATACATTTTACTATTGAATTTTTTAGTTAATTTAGGGCAGAATATAAAAGATATAGACTTCTATATTTAAAATAAAAATTATAGTTTTTCTAATGAAAATATCTGAAAAGAGAAAAATTCATCATTATTATAATTAATTGAATTTTAAAAATCTCCCACAGCTTCAATTTTTAATTATTTCCCACCTACATCTTAAAATAACGAAAGATAAAATGTACTCAATTCTGTATAACGGTTTCAGGTGATAAATTTTTCTCTTGCCATAGTTAGAAACATAAAATGTACCATACAAATGTCTTCCATAATGTTAAAAAATTATCAGTGTTAAATTAGAAGATGAGTTGTTTATATCACTTTCAATGAGTTATATGAACATATATGAGTTATATGAGTCATTTATAAAGGAGTTCTAATTTGTCTCTATTTTTTTATGCCGAAATATAACCGAAAGGTTTTAAAATATGTTCGCAAATAAAAATAAAAAATTATAAAACAAATTAAATACAGTCAAGTCTACAGACACGGCATTATTTCATTATTCGGAAAAAAAAAATTAAAAATATTTATGAAAAAAAAAATATATTACACGACATTATTTCATTATTTAAAACATGAAAATCTGACATTGACAGATTTTAATTTAGTGCCAGAGGCCTATTGCTAAACTTGTTAATATCGACAAATTCTTCTTTAGTTAATTCGTGACGATCTAAATTCCATGATAAAGTTTTCATTAAATCAAACCAATGTGTTTCAGCTGCAGATACTGTAACAAATAACGTTGGAAGTCCAAACTGTCTTATAGCCGCAAAACAACGTTTTTTCTCTTTTTTCCATTGAGGGGGAGGTGTGCCTTGGGGGGGACTCATGTCAAAGGTGTGCCTTGGGGGGGGGGACTCATGTCAAAGTTGGGCCTTGGGGGAACTCATGTCAAAGTTGGGCCTTGGGGGGACTCATGTCAAAGTTGTGCCTGGGGAGGGGACTCATGTCAAAGTTGTGCCTTGGGGGGACTTCATTCAATAAATCCCTATTCAATAAACCGACTGAAATAGGCCCTTAGCAATATTAAGAGTGTATTATAAAAATTCAACAACGCTGTACCGACTGAAATAGGGGTACCTTGGGGGGACTCATGTCAAAGTTGGGCCTGGGGGGGGACTCATGTCAAAGTTGTGCCTTGGGGGGGACTTCATTCAATAAATCCCCATTCAATAAACCGACTGAAATAGGCCCTTAGCACTATTAAGAGTGTATTTTAAAAATTCGACAACGCTGTACCGACTGAAATAGGGGTACCTTGGGGGGGACTCATGTCAAAGTTGGGCCTGGGGGGGGGACTCATGTCAAAGTTGTGCCTTGGGGGGACTTCATTCAATAAATCCCCATTCAATAAACCGACTGAAATAGGCCTCTAGCACTAATTAAGAGTGACCTATAAAAATTCGACAACTGTACCGACTGAAATAGGCCTCTAGCACTAATAATATAAGAGATTGCTAAGGGAAGAGGGGGGGGGTATTTGCAGACGACAAAATGCATTCCTAAATTCATTTTTTCATTAAAAATATATAAGATAGCGCTTTTTATGTATTTGAAGACGAAAAATTTCTCCGTTACTAATAGCAACATTGGCATTTATTTTATTATTATTATTATTATTATATAGAGATATATATTTTACACCATGGATCGTATTTTAATTTTCCCATGGAAAATGGCGTAATGGCAGAAAAACAACGTCATAAGAGAAACTTTTTTCAAGGTGGCAAATGGAGTACCTTTATTAAAACGGCATTTTTAATAAATAAGTTCGTTAATTAAGATGAAAGAAATTCCTAAGAATCTGAAAGGTCTTCCTTGGAGTATTGACTATTATTGATACCTCTCATGACACGTAGGACGCTATCCTCCGCGATGAGGTACGGTCGCAGACAAAAAAATTTGATGTCAGCGACAGGGACTTTTTATTACTATATAGAGGTATAACTATGTTTAGTTTTCTATATTGATATCCCTATGAATCGTTCAATATATCTCCTTATTTCTTTTTGTTCTGTTTTGTCGCAAGATAAGAGCATACACTGTAATTTTTGGCTTAATAAAGCTTTCTAGTTTTTGAAATCTTGCGATATGGAAATCTAACGAAGGATAATAAATCCAGATGATAAATCCTTCCAGCATTGAGGATTTCCTTATCCACTTCTTATAATTTTCTAAATTCCATTTTTTTTTTTTTTTTTTTTTTTTTTTTTTTAACTTTTTTTAAGTTCTTCTGAAAAACTAATGGATTTTAAATAATTTCATATATATATATATATTAAACCTTGGTTAAATTTATTTGTTATTGGAATGAGAGTCATTTATCAGTCTTTATAATGCAAGTATTTTACTTATCATTCATTTACTAATTATGGCTTTATTTAATTAAATTTTTTGAATGAAGTTAGCATTAATAAGGTTTCTTTTGCATGCTAAATATTATTATTATTTACAATTATATACATTATATAATATATTTAAATATACTTAAATTAAAAAGTAATATATATCTATTTCAAATATAATACAAGCTTCACTTTTCTTTCTTTTTTTTTCATAGGTGAAAACATACATTGCCTATTAATCATGACATCATTTTCAACAGTTTATGTTACATGTTGCATGTTTTTCCATTTCTGTTGTTTGCTCTTGTTGTACTTTTATTCTATATCAACATTTCTTAAGACAAAAGCAAACATACGAATGGTTACATTCTAGCACAATATAGACTACAAATATTAATATAATTATTATTATTATTATTTTGTGATATTTTGGGTTTAAATTTTTTATAATTACATACTATTAATTTTTACTTTTTTCTATATTCAATAGAAGAAAGTGTTGGATTCGTAAAAATTTTCAACTTCGCGTTTTCGACAGATTTAGACGTTTTGAGAGGTCTAGATCACGATTTGACCATTTTTAGAAAATGTCTGTATGTCTGTCTGTCTGCGCTTGTGTGTGTGAGAGACAAAACTTTTGTGGCAACGGTATCTCCGGAATTATAATATAATATTTATATATTTATAATATAAATTATAATATAAATTTATATATAGATGCCCCTCAACCTAAATTAGTGCCTATCAACTTTCCGTGTCGGGAACTCAACAGGTGGCGTTGCTATACAACGATTTTCCCAATCAAAGGGGAGGCTATATCTCAGCTTCTATAACCAAACAAAAATTGATATGTAAGAAGACCATTATAAGATATTATTCTGGTGCAATTTGAATGATTACCGACCAACAAGTGGAGCTGCTATACAGCGATATCTGCAATTTAAGGGAAGGCTATATTTGAGGAACTACTATGCACAGAAATGCATATAATTTTATATGTAGAAGCATCTTGACCAAAATTAGTTTCTACCAACGTTTGAAGTCAACCGTTCAACAGGTGGCTCTGCTATACAGCGATTTCCGATATCTAAAGGGAAGGCTATATCTCAGGTTCTATTGCGTGCAATTAAACAAAACATGATATGTAATAAGGCCATTATGAGACCTTATACTAATTCAATTTGAATGTTTATAGGCCGACAAGTGGCGTTGCTATACAGCAATTTCCGCAATTTAAGGGAAGGCAATAGCTAAATAGCTACTGCACAGAATTGCATATAAATTTACATGTAGATGCACCTTGACCGGAAATAGAGCCTGTAAACTATTGGTGTCAATTGATCAACAGGTGGCGCTGCTACACAGCAATTTTTGCAAGTTAAGGGAAGGCTATATCTTAGATTCTATGGCGTATCATCAAACAAAACTTTATATTTGAGAAAGCCATTATAAAACATTATGCTGATTCAATAAGAATGCTTATCGGCTAATAGGTGGCGCTAATGTACTGAAAATTTCCTCGAAAACAGGAAGGTTATACCTCAATTTCTATGGCATATAACAATACGAAACTTGATATATGAGATACCCGTTATAAAAAGCCCCTTTTTAAGAAGGTATATACAAATTTAAATAACACTCCTACATAATTTAAATAACATCGTTATTTACAGATTAATAAAACAATCTTTTTTTTTTTGTATATTTAGTGTTATTTTTTGTCTAAAATGAAAATCATTTGCATTCATTATGTTAGATAATTTTAATAAGTAATAGTTTTATTATATTATTTGCACTTAGGGAATATGTATAGAAAAATATAGAAGAAAGTCTTGTGGTGGCCACAACATACTAGTTTTTCTTTTGAAGCAAAATTAATCGGTTTGGAAAACAAGAGTGTGTGTTAAATTGTTGTAAGTAGATTTTACAAGTTAAAGTTAGAGCTAATACAGTCGGCAGCAAAAGTATCCGAGCTGTAGCAAAAATTATTATATAAAAAAGTGCACTTAATACTGTTTTGTTAAATAAGTCCTTGTCGAATCAGGTTCTTAGACTGACTAAGAACAGGATTCGACAAGGATTTATTTAACAAAACTGTATTAAGTGTACTTTTTTTTGAATAGTAATTTTTGCTAGTGCCCAGATACTTTTACTGCCGACTATGTATTGTATTCAAATTTAAGAATTAAAATTTTAGATTTTGACTTTCTTGTATTCTTTCTTGTATTATTGATTTCCCGTCTTAGGTTTAATATAAAATTATTGTTAATAAATGCAAAATTAATGTTATATAAAAAATTACTGACGCAAAATAAAATTACTATTAGGAAATATTTTCAATCAAGCTATTTAAGTGTTAACAATATTTCACTTGACATTTACCTAAAAAACACAGCAGAGTACCCAGAACATAAAACGTTACTCATTATCTTTAATATAATGATATATTAAAGATATCATTAATATTTTCAATTCTCTATTTCTAATTCTCAATATTTTTAATTCTCTATTAAAAAAAAAAAAAAAAAAAAAACTGCTTCATTTGAATTAAGAAAAGCTTGACTGCAAATCAAAGGAGGAAAGGGGTGAGGTAGGGGAAACAAAGCATTTTCTCTCTGAAAAAAAGGTAAAAATAATTGTGCCCCAATGAAATTTTAAAAAGGCAGCGCCAATGTATGTGCATGTTAACCGCTATTATATAAAATAATACAGAAGAAAGGTTTGTGATGGCCAAAGCATATTATGTATTTTTATAATTTTGTTTATAATTTTGAATAATAAATAAATTTCGTTAGTAATTTTGCCCACAAGATATAAGTGAAAATTTTCGAAAAATTCCTAATTTATATCTGGGGACGTTTTTCTGGGGTGGGGGGATTTTTTTCTGTGGGCGTTTTTTTCCTGGGAATATTTTGTCTTACAGCCGCTTTCATGTTATTTGTATCAACGTCATAAACGTATTTGCTTTAAAGATATAATTTTTATTCATATACAATTTTATACATTTAATACTTTTTCCTACAATGAAGCACACAAAAAAATACAAATGTTATTACACACCAAATAAATGCAGTTTTAAGGAAAAAGTAAAAGAAATAATAAGCACACGTCATAAAGGCGTTTGCTTAATATGAACACTTTAATGTTTTTTTAGAATTTCGATAAATGACTTTAACGACGTAATAATAATAATTCTTAAGTAAGCGGAAGTTCGGAAAAAATATGACAAAAACAAACATTTGAAATACAGTTTGTATGTATATAATAAAATGCCCATTTTTATAGATTCCTTATATTTTACAAAAATATCTTTGCCGATACGGAAAACAGAAATCCGAAAAGATCCGACAATGTCCGTATTAAAATCAAATCATGTAGAGCGGTTTCTCTCTGGATATCACGAGAAATTTTCACGCACGCTCTGTTACGCTCAAAATAAATAAGCAGACGACTTAGTGACTGAACGTAGTCTGAATGTGGAGTTTCACAAATAATAAGTGGCGAGGAGTGGAGTCGATTTTAGGAGAAGTTCATCGCAAGTAACTCGGAATGCAATGCTCAGCGGGGCATAAAGTTATTTTGTCTGATAGCAGGTAGGACAACAAACTCAGTTATGGTTGCAAAGGAAAGAGAAAAATGATAAATAAGGAAGAAAATAAATCTATTTACAGTTCAAAATGGACGTTATTATTTGATGTTGTAAGATAGAGAAAACTGCTTTGAAACTGAATTGAACTGCATTTTGTAAATAAATTTCCGAAAAAAAAAAAAAAAAAAAAAAAAATTATACATACAGGTAGACCCAAAGTGCCTGACTATTTCAAACTTTTATATAAAATGTAGCAAACGGCGTGTTAGAGAGATATTTGTTCTGCAATGTTTTTAAAGTAGGGAGTTTGGTTTAAGAAAAATAAATAAATAAATAAATCCACATTTTTCCTTCATATTGAGTTGCTTGTCTCTATGTTTTGTTTGTGTAACATTTGCTATATTCAACCCACTTTGATAAATAGACTTAATCCCTGTTGATTTTTTTTTTCTGTGTGCGTGTGTGTAATTATGAGTTGGAAAAGGTATATGTTTGACATTAAAGTAGTGAATATGCAAATAACACACTTAATCTAGTATCTTCCACCATAAATGAGACCGTCGTCATATGCCCATAGACTAGCACTAGTGCGACGTAAAACCCACTCAACCCTCATCCACAATCATAATAGAGAAAAAATTGCCCATCTGCGCAGCACTAGCGCGACGTAAAACACAACCAAGCAACCAACCATAATAGGGAACAAGTGAATTAAATTACCGTTTAGATGTGTCGGAGTACAGTCGGTAACAAAACTATCCGAACACTAGCAAAAATTTCTATATAAAAAAAGTAGAGTTAATACTGTTTTGTTAAATAAGTCCATGTCGAATCATGTTCTTAGTCAGTCTAAGAACATGATTTGGCAAGGATTTATTTAACAAAAGTGTATTAAGTGTACTTTTTTTACATAGCAATTTTTGCTACTGTTCGGATACTTTTGTTACTGACTGTACGACGTGCGCACATATAAAATTATTGTAGAGAGTTTCGCAAAATAAATGCTCTTTAACGGCCCTCTTCACTCACCGTCGCCGGAAGCCCGAGCCAATGTTTTTCTATGGGGAAATTTTCTTTACAAATAACTTATTAACTAATACATATTTTTAAATTCTGTTTTCACATTCAAAAAATTCCCAACTGTTCAATTGACGGACCTTTTTTAAAAATGTATTTTTGTATTTTTGTAATTTTTAATATTTTATTTCGAAATTGCAAAATGAAAAAATTTCACATATTGAAAATTCGTATTTTGCAACTTCAAAATAAAATATAAAAAATTAAAAAATTAATTTTTTAGAAAAGCTGCGTCAATTTAACAGCTGGGAACTTTCAGAAAGTGAAAACAGAATTTAAAAATATGTATTAGTTAATAAGTTATTTGTAAAGAAAATTTCCCCATAGAAAAACATTGGCTCGGGCTTCCGGCGGCGGTGAGTGAAGAGGGCCCTTAAGTGCGGCCTTGTACTTCTGATGTTTTTTATGCTTTTTCAATGTACAGCGCTATCTATGAGCGAAGTTTGGAACTAGATTTTTTATTTCTTTGAAGAAAAATTTTCATCGTCAGAAAGGTTAAGCGTGTAAATTGGTCGTTTAAAAAACATTCAAAGTTAAAATCGCGTGAAAATCAGTCAGCCTAAAAATTATCGTATGAAAAGCAGTCAACCAGAAACATGATTAAAATAATAAAATAAAATATTATTTTAATAATAAAGAATAAATAATAAAGATAAATAATAATAATTTAATAATAAAGGATAATGAATAATAGAATAAAATATTAATTTAGAAATTTTAATTTATTTGTCTATTTATCTGTTGAGAAAATAAAACAGACACAATCATATAGTCGGATTGCGGTTATATTGCATCCGTTTATTTATTAATTGTATCGTTCAGTTTCAAAACAGCCCACTTCCTTGAAATAAGAAAATATGTTTTTTCCATTTTTTAAGTTCTAAGTAAAACTTTTCACCATCTGGAAACTAGAAACTATGCCAAAGCCGGCCAAATCCCTGTGTTATATAATTTGATTAGGATATAGGCCTTCTTACAGATATGAAGATGAACGGTTTTGAAACTTAGCAGCCTTAAAATGTAAAGTTTGACAGCACATCTTTACTTTCAAACACCGTATAGCGTAGATTATTTCGCCATCTTACGCATGGTTCCTTGTTTCCAGATGAAGTTTTTACTTAAGAGCGGACAATACCTAATCTCGCCGGCAGCCTTAGCCCATGTTATTCTATGGGAAAATTTGTTTGCATAATTACTCATTACCTAATGAATATTTTTCAATTCTGTTTTCACATTTACAAAATTCATAAGCGTTAAATTAGTACTTGCTTTCCAAAAATTGATTTTTTAAAATTTTAGTATTTCATTTTTCGATTAGAAAATGAGAAAAATGCATTTTGTGCAAAATCGCATTTTTGAACTCAAAATTAAAATGTAAAAATTAAAAAAAATGAATTTTTCAAAAATGAGTACTCATTTAACGGTTATGAATTTTCTGACTGCGAAAAGAGAATTTAAAAATATTCATTAGGTAATGTGTAATTATAGCAACAAATTTTCCCATAGAATAACATGGGCGAAGGCTGCCGGCGAGATTAGGTATTGTCCCCTCTTAAAACATAAAAACTGAGAAACCGCAATTCCTGATTTCAAGAAGTTGGCCAGTTTTGCAACTAGACTACACAATTCATACCATACACTTTTAAATTAAAAATAAAAATAAAATTCTTTTTTACTCTGTTTTTGTAATGCAACTAAAAGCTTTCAAACTTTTTTTTTTTTTTTGGTTGTTTCATTTAACTCTTTCATAATATTTTCAAGGCACTTGTCAAATTTTATGATTTTTTGTCTTCTTTTCCCTCCTGTATCGCCGATTTCTTTTGCTTTTTTGTGAAATGGAACATTTAATGCAATTTTTTTTTTAGACATTTTGACAATAAATGGACATTTGGTTATTTTATTTTAGTTACTCCTGTTTATTTTCACATCTGATCCGTCGAAAGCCTCATTGGTTCGATGGCGTTATCCTTACACATCCCATATCCTCAAAGGCAGTTTAGAGTTGTCCAGCTATTGAGAAACAAATTTGTCAATATTCTTCAGCTACGGTCCTTGCGACCATGGAAGCTTCTGTGCATGGGTTGACCCAACGAGTCCAGTGTTAATATAGGGATGATAACTCTTGTAAAATATATCTTACCGCTCCTGACGGGGTTTAAAGAGTTCGCCTTGGTATAAGTTTCAATTTTAGTTTGTGTGCATAAAATAATTAAAGATTACCAAATAGCTTCAAAACTAATAACAGTACCCGCCGCTTATTAAAATCACATTCGTCCTGTGTCAAAGGGATTTTATTAAGCGGCTGATTTTTATATCCGGCGAACATTCCTGCTCTCAAGGAAAAGGTATTACTTAAAACAGGAATAAACTACTACGTCAGAAACGCCAAAGAAAAATTATTGAGGTGCATACAGCTGTTTCGGTAGCCTAAAGCGTACCGTCATCAGTGCAAAAAGAATTCTTTTTGCACTGATGACGGTACGCTTTAGGCTACCGAAACAGCTGTATGCACCTCAATAATTTTTCTTTGGCGTTTCTGACGTAGTAGTTTATTCCTGTTTTAATATTCCAACGCCAAGTCTCTTGCTATTAAAAGGTATTACTTCCCTGAATTTGGAAAGAAATTTCAAAATGTAACGAATATTGGAATTAATAAACAACATTAATTAATTTTTGATAGATAATTAATTATTTCTTCCTTTGATATAGGTAAACACATTCCAAGTTCCTATGCGTTTTCCTTTGAGGAAAATCATCGTTACTTTACCAGAAGATCGCGCTTTTCTTATAAATTTAAAATCTTTCCATTTAAGCCCCTTGAATTATAGTTATTTCAAAGTAAGAAATAGAAATTGTCTTTTAATAATTAAAAATTTGAAAATATATATCGTTTGCAAATCAAACCAAATTTGTAACTTATTACTGCGCTTTGAAGAATACGTTCCTTTTGAAATTGTTATGGAGATAATTTATGGGGCCGTGTTTAATTTGTAATTATCCTGCTGCAAGTGTAAAATTTTCAACAACAAGAGATAACGGAGGGATTGTTGTGTTTTAATTTCTTAAAAAAAAAAAAAAAAAAGAAATCACAATACAAATAAAAAAAAATTTAGTGTGCATAAAGGATATATATATATATATATATATATATATATATATATATTTGAGTTTTTTACCGGCGATGCTGATTTTATTAAGCGGTGGTTTAAAAAGTAGTTTGTATTGATTTGATTCCGGTCTTGACAATTTGATCAGATTAAGCGGCTGATTTTATTAACCAGTGAAATTATTAAGCGGCGGTTACTGTATATACTAAAAAATTTATGGAGATGGCTTCGTTCAAAGGTTTTATATTTATTGACAGAAAAACACAATATATATACCCCCCCCCCCCATTTTTTAAGTTTCACTAAAATGCCTGTAATTGAAATTATATTGTGAACGATGGATACGTTTCATTAAACTCAAATTGTTTGATTTTTAATTATTTAGTTTTTACTATTCTTCTTCTTATCATTATTTACCTATTTATTTATTTATTTATTTTTCCTTTTCATCGAACATCTGTTATTTTTGTTTTACCCTCTTACTTTTCTACTCTAATTTTCCAAGTAATAACGCCATATGAAACTGATTTAGTATATCGAGTCTATACTTCTTACGGATATTTCTTTTAGATTTATTCTACGCAACAGATTCTAATTCTCTCACTCTTACACAGACGCACACCGCATATACAGATTAGTCATTAAAAACCTGGGTATTGGGTATCAAGATTAATGCCGATTGACTGCACTAGGGTCCAAGCCTGAAGAGGAATGCCCTCCGCGAGGGTCTTATTAAGAGGTCCTATAGTCCGTATTTACGCAAGTTTACTATTAAAAACCTAATTTTTGGTTTCAGGGAACACTAAAACGGCTAAATTTAGCAAAAACTCAGTTCATTTGATACAAAAAGTATACTTTCTTTACCAGATATTGATAAGAGAATGCAAAAAATGTACATTATAAATGTTTTAACAGCAATATTTTTTTCCGTTTTAGCATTTGTAATTTTTAAAAATCATTCTTTGAATCTCGTAGAAACTTTGTTACAGGGCTTCACATAATATTTTTGATAATTTTTGTATTGAGCTATTGAGCATAGTAATTATCGGAAATGAATTTAAAATTTGACATCCTTGTGAGCAATAGCTTTAGCAAAATAAGATTAATTTAACATATATAAAGAAAATAAAAATATTAAGAAAAGAGTAACAAAAATCAAAGATTATGTGATAAAAATAAATAGGTGTTAGTCGTAATTTCAAACTATTTCTTACTCAAGCTACATATCGAATAAATTTAGTGCTGCCATCTATTGGGGAAGAAATTAAAAATAAATCAGCCATAAGAAATATTTTTTATTCTATTTCACGCAGTGTTGTCAAATTTTGAGACTTTTTTTATTCAATGATCACCAATATTTTTTTAGAAATAATATTTGATGTACATAATAGACGAATTGTTCTTCGAAGTGATTAGGCAACGAACCGTTACAATCAAAATATAGTGGTAGATATTGAATAAAAAAGTCCCCAAATCTGGCACTAGAGGGGGACCTTGAGGGATCCAGTGGCGCACCTAGAATTGCTATCTGGAGGGGGGTGAAGAATAATTGGGTCCTATAGTATAGTAATAAATTTATGCCATGTACGCAGCAGCGGTGGCTTGTGAACCGAAAATAAGTGAAGAGCTGAGAAATAAAACATTTAAGTAGTTTTAATGCATAATTTTTATTAAGCATAACTTTAACTTAAAAATACTCATTTTATTTAAATGTAAATTTATACTGTATAAATGAATACAGTGTAAAATATTAGGTGAAATGGCACTTCACTTTTATTTATTTATTTATTTATTTTTTTTTTTCAACAACGAGGCCTTCAGTGATATATCGACAGTTACCAGTGGAACTGCAGATCAGGAGCCTCAACGTATTATCTCTATCACTCATTACTCAGCAAATAATTTTTATTTATTTCATATTAATGAAAATGATTATATATAATATATATGTGTGTGTGTGTGTGTGTGTGTGTGTGTGTGTGAATTCGCTACATAGCCATAAACGTTTCTGAGGGAGGCTATCGCCCCTCAACCCCTCGTTGTATCTGTTTGTTTATATCTATGTGTATTTATAAGTATATATATATACATAACTTAATAACTCATGCCTTGTGTTAATTCTTTGTATTTCAAAAATATTTGTACTAAATTTGATGTGAAACGATTAAAAAGCGTATCGGAATTATTTCGTGTAGCCCAGTAAACTAATTGTCAATTCTATGAGTACCATTTTCCTCGGAAAACATGCTTTTAAACGTTCTAATTGCATATGTTTATTTCATTATATTTCAAGAAGCCTAACATGCTAAAATGCACTTTTGAAAAATATCGTCTATAGACCGTAATGGTACGAAATTATTTTGTGTGTTTTTGCATGCAAGCCATAATAATTAAATACAATAATAAAAATTATGCAACTAATTCATTTTAACTCATTAATATTTGAGCCATATTTGACATCATTTGAATGATTACAGAATGTCGCCGAAATTCTTTTGTATGGTCCTGTAAATAATTTATTTTGCCTGTTCATAACTTTTTTTTTTTTTCAAATGAAACATGCTTTTAAGTATATTTAATAATGTATGCCAGTTCTATTATATTGAAAACAACATAAACAATTTAAAATGCATTTAAATAGAAATCTGGCTATAGTCTCTAATGTTACTAAATTCTTTTATGTGTCCTTATAAACGATCTATAAAAATTATACACACTTGTAAAAACCATTCAACTTATTCTATTAATCTCATAAATAATGGTTCGAAATTTGACATAATTTGGATGATTACGTGACACTGTCTCAGGGTGCACGCGACTCCGCTTTTTTCCAAGAAGTCTTCACCAGTATTTTTTTTTTTTTAATAAATTTCATTTTAAACGAACTGTGTGTAGTTAAGAGGAAACGATAATAAGACTCTTTGGAAAAAGCAGGAGTCGTGTGCACACACATTGTCGGAACACTTTCGTAAGATCCTGTACATTAATTATTAAATTTAAACATACATTTTTCTACAAAATTTATGCTTTAAAGCGTGTCATAAATGTATGTCAAGTTCATTTTGTTAAATGCTGCATAATCATACTGAAATGCATTTAAACGAAATTCTGCCTATAGGCCGTAATGATGAGGAAAATTTTGTTGTGTCCCTGTACACGAACCATAAAAAATATGACACCTAAAAATTATACAGCTATTTCAGTAAGACATCTAAACATGTGTAACAATTCGCAACTTAATCGGGGAATTTTCGCAACCGCTCTCGGAATACAAGATATCCCCCCATAGGCCGCTATCACGAGACATACAAACACACAAACAGACAGACAGAACCCAAAAGCTTTTTGAGTTTCCCCATGGAGGCCTCCACTGAGTTTTCGGCAATTATTGTTTAGTGTTAACAAGGAAAGAATTGATAACATTTTTCCAAATTATCACAGATCATGTCTTGACCATTCGTTTGAAAGGGAATGACGAGTTCTTTTGAAAAATACTTACATTGAAAATTTAAAGGCGATCTTCTACATATTCAAAAGAAAAAAAAATGGATTGACTGTAGGCCCGCTATACACTGACGAGACATGAGACAAAGTTTGAAGCGACGTGCGACACGCGCATGCTCTAAATACAACTTCATCTCCTAAAAACTGTTTAGAGCATGCGTGTGTCGCATGTCGCTTCAAACTTTGTCTCGTGTCTCTTCGGTGTGTAGTGGGACTAACGATTGCAAATGTATAATTTCTCTTTTCATAATGATTGACTTAAAAAAAATTTCTTATTGGATATATTTATAAGAAATTTTGTCATATAGTACTGTCGTAAAAGTAAACTTTGAAAGTAATGAAAAATTTTAGTAAGAAAACTAAGTAAGAAATAATGATAAGAATGCATTACATATAGTTGAAAATATTCTCTGCTTTGCTGGTCACAATATGTAAATAATAATAATAATAATAATAATAATAAAATCCTCTTTTTTTTTTTTTTTTTTTTTTAATTATTTTCTAAATAAACACTGAAAGAAAAAATATAGTTAATCGTTACTATTATAAACAATTTCTTCTTTCATAATTATTGGTTCTCACATTTTGAAAACATGAAAACGAATGTTGTATAACAAACAAACAGCTAAATTTCTCCGGCACTATTCAACCAATATGATTAATTGAAAGCGTATTCGAAATCTCTTGGAATGGGCCAATTTTTAGTAAATTTGTATCTAGAACGATTTTGCGGAATTGCTGTTTAAGTATTTGGGCGAAAATTAGTTTTCTTTGTTTTCTTTTTTTTTTTCTGCGCATGTAATTCGTCATTTTTAGATACTATTCTAACACAAATGATGTTATCTTGTACGATTTTTTCTGCTCTTTCTAAATATGTTTTTGATTTTTGTGTAACATATTTAGAAATTTCGAAAATTGGTGATATTCTAAAGTTTTTCATTCTACAGTCGGTAACAAAAGTGTCCGAACACTATCAAAAATTCCTATGTAAAAAAAGTACACTTCATGCGGTTTTGTTAAATAAATCCTTGTCGAATACTGTTCTTAGTCAGAACATGATTCGATAGAACATGATTTGATAAGATTATCGAATATGTAAGAACAGTACTCGTACATCTTGTAAGACCATGATTCGATAAGGATTTATTTAACAAAACCGTATGAAGTGTACTTTTTTTACATAAGAATTTTTGCTAGTGTTCGGACACTTTTGTTACTGACTGTATCTGCAGTAGCATGAAAACGATTTGAGATAGAACAGGGTTGATACACTTTTTTAGTTCCATTTGAGCTCTTCTAACATCCACCAGAAGTTATCGGTGCAATAAGGTATCATCCTGTACATACTTAACAATTTAAAATTAAATAAAATTAATAGAAAGATTTTATTTTAACTTAAGAAAGATTCTTGTGGATTTATTTATAATATGGATATTAACATAAATAATGAAGTAATTAAATAAATATTTTGTTATTTATCTATAAAGTAATTGGTAATTGGATGTTCAGTTTACTACCCAATAACTAATAATACAGAAATTAATTTTTATTGTAGGGGTGAACTTCGATTAAATTCACATTATATATGTATTTTTGATCATGCATATTTCTAAAATTTACAATTTTAAGAGAAATTCTTTAAAATATAAATTGGTATCTATTAATAAGTAATTTTTTAAGAACTTGCTAAAATTACTGTGCGTCTCAAAATTATAGAGATAGGTGATTCTTTTGAAATAAAGTTTTAAAAAATTAAACAATAATCATGAAAATATAATAAACATATGGTATCAGAATATAAGTGTATTACAACAAAGAAGTATAGTAAAAGTTTTGCAGAACTTCCGTGAAAAAATAAAAAACAATATATGCTGTTAAAAACAAAATCTATTTTATTTACGAGACAAAATTAAGTTAAAATATATTTAAAAACAAAATATACATATAAAAAATAATTAAAATCTAGACGTTTCGAAATCTGTCCGGGTTTCCTCATCAGTATCAATTACAATATAATATGCAAAACATTACATGAATAACCAAAGACTTTATAGAAGTACAGAATATTGAGGAGCCAGTGCGCATGCTTCATTGATAGTGTGGAGATGGCTGATAACACTATCAATGAAGTGTTACTACGTCAGTGAATCTACGTCATCGATCATAAAAGTGTTAAAAAACTGAAATTTTGTCATCAATGATCAAAACGGTAACTTTCACTCGTTTATATATTATAGAGTTCTATAAAGAGTCAAACAAACTAAAATTAAGGAAACAAGAAACATATTTTAAAGTAAAGTATTGTTTCAGAAAAAGCCAGAGGGTGGGGCTTATTATCCTTTTCGAATGCAATCAAAATTTCCCGCCTGGAATGCATTAATCTTACAAAAATAGGCTAATTTGTATATAAAAATCGAAACCTTACTTGGAAAACAATAAAAAAACAAAACAACAAAATAAAATAAAATAAAAATTTTCAGTAGTGGACTGAATTTGCATAAATATAATACATACTTGCCAACCATCTCATTAGTAACCGTTCAATTATTAACGCCCCCTGAAAAAACGCCCCTTTTCTCACACCACTATATTTTTAGAGTATTTCTCTCCAAATGTTGTTACGATTAAATAAGACTAAAATTACTCTAAAAAGTTATTGGTGTGAAAAAAAAAAAGGCGGGTACTAAATATTGTACGGTTCATAATGAGATGGTTGGCAAGTTTGATTATATGATAAAGCATGTCACATATAAAACGATTTCCTATTGCCCAGAACGAATATCCACCGTTATGTAGTCGTCTACTGCATTTGAATTCTTAATTTTAAATGTGGAAGATGTATATTTTTAAAAATAATTAAACATATAAAATTGTTTTAATTTTTTTATTTCCATAATAAATGTAAATTATACGCCATGATTAGAATGATAGAAAATAAATAATATTGCGTTTTGTTTCAATAATAGATTTAACAAACTAAAAAAAAAAAAAAAAAAAAAAAAAAAATTAAACAGAAAATTCGCTTGATAAAATATTATAAAAACTATTAAATGTTAATTATATATATATATATAAAATAAAAAAAAATAAAAATTGTTCATTGCGTATTCCCCTTTCAAATAATAATCCTCGCCTTACCGCGTTTCCTAAATCATGACATTTAACTTGAGGTGTACGAACCCAACAATATTCAAGTAAAAAAGAAAAAAAGAAAAGAGACAACAGGGTTAAAATAGAATTTTAGCAGTGAGGAATGAGGAAAAGTTACGTAATATTTCAGAAGAAAGACTTAACATTTTTTTTTTTTTTTTTTTTTTTCAGGATCGGGTATATTCATTTTTGCAACGTAAGCCATGCCTTTCATAATGTTCTAAAACTTTACCTTATAAAACAAAATTATTTTACATACTTGGCAATTAAATCATTTAAATTTTGTCTTTAGCATTCAATGTAGTAAATACAATTGATATTTATGCATACCAGCATCATATATAGAGTCAAATACGAATATGCAAACTACCTTTTTTGTTTCCGCGATATGGAGGCGGGGCTTCATTCCTTTTGGAATTCTTTCACAATCTCTCGCCTGCATTGCGATAATTTTTATAAAAATTAGCCGATTTGTATAATAAACATCGAAATGTTACTTAGAAAGCAATTAGAATAACTATAAGATAAATTAAAATAGTTTTTCGTCGAAATGTATACAGATATTTACTCACAGAGATTACAATTATAACAAGTGACGGCCCCCTAACAGTAGTAAAAAATGAAATATCACTGTAACTCAAAAAATAATGTTAGGAACGAGTTCTAAATTTTGAAACCCATGTTTTTGATGATGTCCGTTCTATTCGTGCAAAAATTAGCATAGGTTATAATTCATAATTTTATAAAATATGAATTTATTAATAATATTCATAATTCAAAACATGTTTTTTATCAAAAATATGCTTCGAATATGTTTGGGTCACTTCATTCTAACGCATAAAAAAAAAAAAAAAAAAAAAAAAAAAAAAACAGAATTTGAATATAATAATTTTTTGGAAACAGTAAGTAATTTTTTGGGTAAGTTTGTCACATTCATTTAACATTTGCATTCCCATACTTTGACAGTTTATAACTCTATGAAAAATTGAGCAAAATATATAAACTACACCATTTTCCGCGATTATTAGATCCAAAGAATTCAAATAAATTATTAAAAAATGAGGGTTACCATTGAAAAAAATAAAGTTGATGCCAGTTTTAATATGTAGATAACCCCCTAAGCAAAATCTAACTATACCATTATAAAATAGACATTATTACAAATCGATTGGTACCAGCCGCATGTTTCTACGAAAATTTACAGCGAAATTAGGTGTGTGTGTGTAGGGGGGGGGGGCTTTTTTTTTTTTTTTTTTTTTTGACTGATTACGCAATTAAAAAAAAAAAAAAAAGAAATTTCCGAAGAAAGCAAAACGGAATCAATCACTTATAGAAAATTAACTTATCATTATTTAAAAAAAAAAAAAAAAAAAAAATGTCGTGTTTTCTAAAATTAATCAAATGCAAGAGATCATTCGCAATAATTTTATTATTTAAACAAACAGTGTACAAATGAAATTTATAACTAAAATAGTACTAATAAAATATCATTTATAAATTAACAATTATACTACACACTAACATGTTCTAACCTAAAAATTAATCAAAGCAACTGAATTCAAAATTCCATAGATTTTCTATTGATCCGTACTGAATGAAAATTTGAAGAAATGCTACTGCAAGAAGTAATTAAGAAACACTTTTTTAAAATTAAAAGTAATATAGCTTAACTCTTTCGCGACCGCTGACATGAATTCACGTCATTTGAAAGTCTGTAACTCCGCCAGTGGGCGTTTCCTTAGGTTACATTATTTATCAACAGTATACCCAATATTCACATTTGAGCAGTCAATGCATTATGGATACAAATACTTTGATTAGAAACAGTATAATTCTAGTGTAGATTCATTTATATTATAAATGTGAATAAAGAAAACATTGAATTAGAATAATGAAAGATTAATGATTAACCCAGGCAAAAAGACAAAAACGTGCGGTCGCGAAAGTGTTAAAATGTGGAAAAATACGCGAAATATAAACATTTTAAATTACATGAATTTTTCCGTTGAGATTGAAAATACGTATTAGTTCCAGTTCCAATTTTATTTTAATTTTAAATATGCAGTATCACGCGAGTAAATAAATTCTATTCGTGAAAGTAGAGCTGCCAACCTAATCCGTCAAATTGTTAGTACCGCCCCTTTTTCTACACCACTTAATTTTTAGAGTAATTATTGTCTTAATTCATCGCAAATATATTTGAAGAGAATTACTCTAAAAATTAAGTGGTGTAGAAAAAGGGCCATTACTAACAGTTAACCGGATTAGGTTGGCAGCTCTGTGAAAGTGTTAAGAGTACTTTTTTATTATTATATATTGGAGAAAAATATTTTATAAATAACTATGACAACTATGCGACAATACCATACTTGCCAACATTCTAATTAATATTCCGTAGCGTTTTTAGTCCCGCCCCTTTTTTTCACACCAGTAAATTTTTAGAACAATATTCTCCAAATGCAGTTACGATTAAATAAGGAGAAAAATACTCTAAAAAGATACTGGTGGGAGAAAGGAGGCGGGGCTAACAATACTACGGCATATTAATTAGTAGGTGCAAGTATGCAGTACCATAGTTCCATTGTCGTGAACGGCTTTAATCGCCTTGAGTTCTTCATACCAGAACTTTTTAAACATTTCCTTGATAAATCACTTTTCCTCAAGGCTGTACATCAGTAAGATTGACTCTTATTTTCTTCTCATGTTATCCAATTGGGATTTCCGTTGCTTGGTTTTATAAGAATACCTCATTCATAAGTAAAGTTTTTCGAATTACACTCTCTTAATATTACTCTTTAAATAGGTCGCATTTTAGCTTATTGAGCAATTAAAAAAAAAAAAAAAAAAAAAAAAAAAAATACATATTTCGTTTTGAGATTAAAACTTAGAGTCATAAATTTACTTAATGAAATAAAATATTAACTTGTGGATTTGCAGACAGAGAGCCTCAATGTTCTATTTAAATCACACATTACTCAACAGGTCATTTATATTTATGCCTTATTACAGAATATTTATATTGATTCGGTTGACTGTATCTCTCTTTCTATACCTATCTGTGTGTCGTATATATGATTTCTTAATAACTTACACTCTTGTATTATTTCCTGAAATTCATAAATAAATGTACCAAATATCACGCAAAAAGTTTACATAGCACATGGGAATTATTTTCTGTAACCCTGCAAACTAATTACCAGTTCAATACCTGCAGTTTTCCACAAAAAAGGCATGCTTTTAAAATTCTAATAAAATTTCATTATATTTAATGGGGTGTAACCATGTTAAAATACACTTTTAAAAAATACCGTCTGTAGATCGTAATAGTACGAAATTCTTTTATGTATCCCGGAAAAAGAACCACAGTTATTATATACGCCAATAATAAGAATACACCTAATTAATTATAAATCAATAAATTTTCAAACTAATTTGGCATCATTTGGATGATTACAGTAAGTTATCGAAAATCTTTTGTGTGATCCTATAAATAAATTATTTAGTCTATACATACCCTTTTTTTCAGAGTAAACATGCTTTATAATGCATTAATATCTTTATAATGTATGTTAATTCCATTATGTTCAATGAGGCATAAACGCATTGAAGTGTGCTTAAATAAAAATTGGTCCATAATCTCTAATGTCACAAAATTCTTTTGTGCGTCTCTGTAAACGAACCATAAACATTGTATACAACAATAAAAATTAGTCAGCTTATTCTACGTTTTTCGAAATTTGACATAATTTGGATGATTACGCGACATTGACAGAACACTTTTGTTGGGTCCTGTACATAAATTAGGCAGTCTAAGAGCACATATTTTCTGCAGAAAGTATAAGTTTAAGCATCGTACTAATGTACGCTACTTTCATTTTGTTCATTGCAAAGTAATTATGTTAAAATGCGTTTAAACGAAATTCACCACACATGCCGTCGTAATGATAAGAAATTTGGCGTGTCCCTGTACACAATTCATAAACAGTAAAGATATAAAAAATTATACAGCTATTTCTATATAGAGGCTGAACGTGCGTGCCAATTTGCAAATCTATCGGACAGGGATGGAACACGGGCGCAGAATTCATACCACTCTCAATGTAAGAAAATTTTCTACTTCTTAAATCAACGATATTATAGGTAGAGAAATTTCTTAAACGGATTCCGGTATGAATTCTGCGCCCGTGTTCCATCCCTGATCGGAGGATTCTTGCAGCCGCAATTGCGATACATACAAATTCTTCCCATAGGCCGTAATGATAAGAAAAACTTTGGCGTGTCCCTGTACAATAACTACAAATGGGATACACACCCAAAACTATACAGCTAATTCCATGGGGCTCATGAACATGTGTACCAAATTGCAAGTCAATAGAATGATTTTTGAGGCATACAAATTCTTCCCATAAACCGTACGATAAGAAAAATTTTGGCGTGTTCCTGTACACGAACTACAAATGGAATACACATCCAAAATTATACAGCTAATTCAGTGGGGCTCATGAACACGTGTAGCAAATTGTAAGTCAATAGCATGATTTTTGCGGCCGCTATCGCACGACAGACACACATCCGGAACCCAAATTCTTTTTCAGTCTCAACAGGGCCAAAAGAGGCACTCAGGGCCACCTGAGTGCAGCCAAATTGACGGAATTTTTTTTATTTGATATCAACCACTTAATTTTAATTGTAACAATTGCCTACCTGTTTAGAAGTCTTCTTTCAAAAAATTGTTCTTTAATTGATTAAGCAACCGTTACACTTTGAAGCCTAGTTTTAGCTATTAAATCAAAATTATCCTCTCTCTGGCAGCAATGACACGGAGCCTTCGAATGATTTTTCAGCAATTTTTTTTTACAAATTATTGATCTGTAAGCTAAAAGCAGATGTATTTAAACATTAATATTCAAAAACTTTATTTCTGAATGAGATGTCTTTTTAAAAAACGAAGAACTGCAAAACACACGACCCTCTTTATTCTAAATCGCAGCTTAACCTTATAGACGACCGAGGAGAACTTAGTACCATTCAGGCGCTCACCCGGCATTGAAAACCTGAAATACAATAACTTTGAAATTACCAGAACTGGGTAAATCAAAATAAAACAATCTGCTAAATTTTTATGGTGTCATCTGTTTATTTATTATTTTTCCTGTTCCAATAAATGTAATGTCATATACTTGTTTTAAACTTACAACACAAGGAAACCACCAATTTTGTTCCCGCCAGTTTCTGACGGATTTTGTTAAAGTTTGCAAGAATTTCGATAAACTACAGTCCCTAAGCAATTTCATTTCCAAATGCATGAGATTTAGTTAAAAAAAAATAATTAATAATTATATATTAATTAATATTTACTCCTTATTATCACTAATTTCAAAAATTCATACATAAATGAATATTTTAAACGATATTTTTACTTTCTTCTATATGTAATATAGAGAAAGTATTGGATTCGCGAAAATTTTCGACCTCCGTTTTTTGACGGATCTACACGTTTTGGGATGTCCTGAACACGAATTGATAGTTTTTAAAAAATGTCTGTCTGTGTGTCTGTCTGTCTGTCTGTCTGTCTGTCTGTGTGTCTGTCTGTCTGTCTGTGTGTCTGTATCATTTTTTTGTGGACGCTGTATCTCACGAACATATGAATGAAATTTAACCAAACTTGGTATTTAGTTGCACCCTGACATGAACTGGTGCCCATTAGATTTGGGGATCAATAGCTCAACAGGTGGCGCTGTAATCGCATTTTATGCAAATTTTTAACATGGCAGCATAGGACAAAATTCCGTATAAATGGGCATAATGAGAGTTATTTTAAACTTGTGATTGTAAAATTAATTTGAATTATTGATGATAGTAGTAGTTAACTAGGAAAAAAAAATTGTGCATGGGGGGGCATCGGTTCCCCCCCTGGGGGGGAAGTACCCCCCCGGGGGGGTTAAATTTTGAAGATGGGTATCATTCGAAAGATCTCGTCAATACCTTTAAAACGAATGGTTGAACCATAAATCTGTGATAATTTAAAACAAAGTTATCGATTTTTTTTACTTTTACCAAAAAAAAAAAAAAAAAAAAAAAAAAAACAGAAAAAAATTCGATTTTTTTTTTTTTTTTTTTTTTTTTTTTATTATTGTTAGTGATTGAATATGTATTAATTTTCACAAAAAAAAAAAAAAGAAAAAGAAAAAGAAAAAAAAAATCTTTTTTTTTTTTTTTTTTTTTTTTAATATTGTTACTGATTGAATATGTATAGGAAAATATAGAAGAAAGTCTTGTGGTGGCCACAACATACTAGTTTCGTTTGGCATCAAAAATAAATTTCACAATTTCCAATATGTTGGGCTGAATCCCTTGAACCCTTCCTTTTTCTACTCACCTTATTTGGTACTTCCTATTTCTAGAATTGTGTGTGCAATTTCATAGTGCGTGTATGCAATTAAAAAATATGTACAGCCGGGGGGAGGGAAGACCCAATGTTATTTTGTTATTAATTGATTTTGGTTCAATATTTGAATTTCTGGAATAGTAGCAATGGAGAAATTATATATATATAAATTCAAATAAAAATAATAATAATATATGTATATATATATATATACGTTTCTTTTTGTAAAATTGTTGCCTAAACACAAATAGGAGATTATCTGAATATTCAAAAGAATAAATTCATTTTAAAAAAAATATAAAATCATACTTTTAATCATTGGAAATATTTTACAATAATTAAAATAAAAAGAATGAAATTTCCGTAGCAGTTACCTCATCTGCAGAAACTAATGTTCCCTAATACGAGATCCCTTCGATATATTTGTATAAGTTGGTTTGTTTAAATGTACAAAGACAGCAATACTAGTTAACAGAGTTGTGCGTAAAATTTTAATTTCCTAATCTATAATGGCAATATTGATCAGCAAGTTAATTTTTCTTTATGATTAATTAAAAAAAATAAAAGTAAAAAAATATTTTGTTGTTGTAGGCATGACATAGTAAATAATTTATATACATGTACTGGCAGACTCGGCCACGCGTTGCTGTGACTAAGTTATACGTTGAATTATATTGCAGTAAACTATTTAATACAGTCAAATTGTTATTTACGAATAAAGACGAAAACGTTGTAGCCGATGTAAAAACCCACAGGATTGAGATTTGAAACTTAGGTCAAAATTTGGAAGCGATTGATAAATATTTTCGTAGAGTTGATATTAAGCACAAATTAATTTTGTTGTAGGGTCTTATAAATTTTAATGGAGAAGTGATATATATTATTTCTAATGCTACTTAGGATAAAGTGCTAAAATTACTAATATATAAATTAAATTCTATTAAAATTCTATTAAAATAAAAGTATAAAAGAAGCAGACGATTTTAAAAATCAATTTAATGGATGAGTGAAATATAATATGACTAAAGCTATTTTGGATTAAAACACTAAAAAGACAAATTTGTAATATAATTTTTATTAAAATTCTATTAAAATAAAGGTATAAAAGAAGCAGATAATTTTAAAATCAATTTTTATGGAGGAGTGAAATATAATATATGCTATAATAGATAATTTTATTATAAAACGACCTTATCATTTTAAATATTTTAAAGATTGCAACAGCTATAGTTATAAGAAGGAAAACAATATGGCTAAACCTGAAAAATAAGTAAATTTGATAAATATTTTAAAACTTTAAAATAGGACATCTTCTGAAATATTGGACATTTAAAGTAAATACATGTATCATTATAAATAGAAAAAAGATTTTGGAAAAGTTTAGTATATTTTAACGAAGTGATGAGAAGGTTTTCAGTATGTTAAAATTTTAATAGTAAATTCAAGTTAATAAAGATGGGAAACATTGAGGATTAAGATAAGAATAATTATAAGATTTAAAAAAAAAAAAAAAAAACTTTTTATATACCATGCTTATAAATTTTAATATACTAATAATATATTAATTAAAAGGAAAATGACAAGTATTCTATCATAGTTTGAAGTCGAACTTGTTTTCAAATGTCTAATTAAAATATCTGATATAAGATACTAATATATTGCAGCGGAATAAATTTCATTTCTGTCATCCTTGGCGAAAAAAAGAATATCGCCAAATTAACTGGCGAAAATATTTAATCGTGGTTATTTTAACAACTTATATTAAAAGAGTAATGAATAATATCAAACAATATTTCATACAATACATATTACATGCCATACATACTTACAATGAACAATACATATTACATTTCGTACAATGCATACATCTGGCATGTATATTTTCATGTTACGCTTTTGATTGCCAAATACAAAAAAAAAAAAAAAAAAAAAAAAAAAGCGCCAAGGACGACAGAGTTTTGAAATTTAAAATTAAAATTTTGTCAATTTGACAGCAAATAACTCAATCTAGCGCACGCGATAACTAATACATATCTACTCGTATACCAAAATATAAAGATTAAAATCGGGAAAAATTTTTTCTCGATTTTTAATAATTTTTTGCAAAAAATCCAATGGGCGATTAACATAGGAAATCTTTTTCTTGGCTGCACAGACGGTCAGTGAGTCACACTTCGCTTGCGTATAGAACTCATAGATATAGTATAGTATGTATAGATATTGGGGAGAAAAAAGTGATTCCTTTTCACTTGGGAAAAGACGACGTTTTTATCAAAATATGGTCGTCTTTCCCCGAGTGAATACACGCGGGAATACATACGAATATTTTAGCAAATAAAATTTATGAATAATTTATTTACTAAAGATGAATGAAAAACTCCAGATACAGTTTCAAATTCATATTTCTTTTCTTTTTTTTTTCTTTCAATACCACTTAATGGCTGATTCCAAAGCTTTTTTTTCGGCATCAAAAATCTTTGTACAATAACAGGGGTATGATAGATCTCTATATATTACTATATCTATGATAGAACTACATTAGCACTTTATGAATGTGTATAAAATCTTTAAATTGATTATGACGTCAATTGAGATGCATAATTTAATTTTTTAACGTTCACGTTTGATTAAATGTATTTATTTTTATGTCGAAAGAAAATGAACTCGTATTTTTTCTTTTATTTATTAATTAATTTATTTTTTTGGCAACAATTAAACTTATGGAACTCACAGATATTTCGGAGCAACTGTAACAAATAGGGCTATAATTAACAAATAATTGAAATAAAAAAATATTGTGACAATAAATTGAGATAAAACTATCCTATCTCTCAAGTTGTATAAAACTGTACACAGTGTGCAAAATTTCATTAAAATCGGTTCCTTAGTTTAGGAGTATATCGCGGACAAACATCGTGACACGAAATTTATATATATGTACAGATAAATGTTTTACAAAACTGATGTTAATACTGGTGTTGCATAGAAGGATGATGAGGAAAATACTTTGTGTTCAAACAACATAATATATATGTATATATATATATATATATACATATAATGCATAATTTGCATATTTAAAAATAATTATAAAAATAATAAGTTATCGTTATCGTTTTCATGCTTCTTGCTTATACACGGTTCGTACGGCCACGCCTTTTTTCAAGGACTCTCTCACCAGTATTTTTATACTTTATATCTCCCTTTATGTTTTAAGGCCTTTTTTAATATCAAAATATGCTAAGTAATAATACTGGTGCAGAAAATTAAATTTCAAGGAGTGTACAAATTATGTTATATGAAGTACATCATCAGCAACATTTAATTCTTACTCTAGTCCAAAACTAGTTAACTCTAGGGAATAGCTTGAGAGATTTGTCTTTTAGTTTCTCAGAAAATGTTGATGCTTACTTAAAATATTTTACAAAATTATTTTTTGCGATTAAATTACGCTTAAAATAATAATTAAAAAAAAATTAAAACTATATAAACTAAATTATGTTTTATTAATTCTTTAACAACGATTATCGTCAATAAGCGATTTAACAACTATGTCTTGCATTCTAGTGCTTATCAATAGCAGAAGTGCCAAGTTCCTTAATGTATGCGAAAGCGCTTTTAGCCCCGCCTTTATTTTTACATCATTTATTTTATAAAAAAATTTCAATAATCTACAACATAGATAAAATAAGAAAAAGTACTCTAATAAAAAATGTGGTATGGAGGGGGGGGGGGGGGGCTAAAAAAAATCTGCAGAAAAATTATAAGGAAATTGGAACTCTAAAATAAACAATTTCTATTTTTCACTTGACAATTTTCATTTCCTTCTATTTCAGAAGTGATAGTCTTCGCCTTTTTTTTTTTTTTTTCTTCAGGACAATTTCAGGGGTGGTAAAATTACGCCTGCTTGTCATCACTTTCATTCTTACAGAAATTTTATTGTTCTTCTAAAGCAATATTCCGTTATTAAACAGAAAATAAATTATTGCATAAAATAGTGGTAGCAAGAGAGGCATAAATTTTTCATTTATGAGACTGTCCTAAAAAAAAGAAAAAACGGAGACAAAAAGCCCTGCTATTTATATAATTTAAGCTGTAAAGCCTGCTATTTTACACGATATGGCGCTTTAGTGCATAGATGCCAATATTTTAATTTTTTCTGGAGAAATTTTAGCTCCGCCTTTAATTCGCATCACTTTATTTATAGAAAAATTTTCTCCAATATATGATTTTTATAAAATAAGAAAAAGTTATCCTTAAAAAATAAGGGTTATTAAAAAAAGGCGGGACTATACACCAAAATAAATTAACACTTTCACGACCGAATGTTTTTGTCTTTTTGACAGTAAGGACAGCCTGTAGGCGTTATTCTCCCAAGTTACAATATATCAGAATAAAAATTTTCTGCATTCACATTTATATTACAAGTGGATATACATTATAATCATACTCTTTCTAATCAAAATGTTTGTATCAATAGTATATTTGATTGTAGAAATATGAATATTGTGTATTTTCTAAAGAAATAAATAACATATAAGTTGTGAAAGAAACGCCCACTGGCGGAATTACAGATTTTCAAATGAAGTGAATCTACGTCAGCGGTCACGAAAGTTTTAAAATGTTGGCACCTAGGTTAGTGTTTAAATAATTCAAATTTTATCTTTAGCAATCGACGTGGTATATGCCACTGGCATATATATTTTCCAACTGAAACTTCACAATTAAACTAGAATATGCAGGGACCCACCCTCCTCATTTTCTTTTTCCTTTCTTTCTTTTCTTTCCTTTTTTCTTTATTTATATTTAATGTGTATTTTTAGAAGAGCGATGAAAGGCAGGGGTTGTTTTCTTTATTCCATCTGACTGCTGCTAACAACGGATATATCCATTCACTGAGCTGTTATTTTTTCTACAAAATATGTATAATTAAAAATTATATAGTTATGAATTTTTTGCTCGTTTTTCAATTTTGAAGGTCTTAAATAATATTCACATGGATAATGATGTTCACACTTACATTTTTAGTCCCATTTTAAAATATGTATTATTTTAGTACATCAAAAATTGTGCAGTGAAATCAACATTACAATTTTGCCCTTTTCAAAGGCAGTCAGATGGTTAAACAAGAATTCCCGTTTGTTTTTACCAACCTTTTAACACTTTCGCGACCGCATGCTTTCGTTTTCGTTTTCTTTTTTTACTGTAAGGTCCGCTTGTAAGCGTTATTCTCTCAAGTTGCAATATTTCAGGACAAATTTTTCTGTATTCCCGTATATATTACAAATATTATAATTATATTATTTTTAATCAAAGAATTGCATCCATACTATATTTCATTTTAAAAATATGAATATTGGGCATATACTTAAGAAAGAAACAACATACAAATTACGAAAGAAACGCCCACTGGCGGAGTTACAATTTTCAAATGACATGAATTTACGTCAGCGGTCACGAAAGTGTTAAAATAAACTTTTTTCTTTCTTGTATTTTCACACCAATTTTATTTTTTATTTTATTTTATATTTATATTTATTTATTATCCTTTCACTTTGAATATTACATATTTTTCTTGGTACGGTTTTCAAAAGTTTATTCCCGAAAGGCGACATCGTGTTAAATACTTAAACTCCAACGTCATAGAAGAGGCGCCACGACGACTAATTATGTTACTATATTACTCTATCCACCAGTAATGTTGTACAACTGAAATAAAGTGCTATAATAGTTGCAATTTTTCATTGAGAAACAGACTCCACCTACATTTATTATTAAGCGTCTTAAATGAACGAATGACCAAGGTTAGGATATTGCAAATAACAATAAATTTCGTATGAATGAATTTTTGCGCATTAATTAGGTTTATAACAAATCAGAATAACCGTTACATTTTATTTCCATGAATTATTCTAAGATTTGAAAATAATAGTTCTCCCATCACTAGTGTTTCTGCTGTTTTCATTCGTTGGATTTCATTGGAAGTATCCCATCTATCTTAGTATATAATATGTATGTGATCGTAGCAAAATACTAGTTGCAAAAAATGTTTGTTGCTCTCTTAGGTGAGAGTTTTGATAAATAAAATTAAGAATTTCTGAGTAGAACATATTTTTGAAATAATTTCGTAATATTAAAAATGATCGTAAGTACATTGTGAATTTATAGTACTGTACTGTTTCAAATTTAGTTCACTTATGGGGTAATAAAAATGGAATCAGATAACGAAATTTGTAGCAGCGATGATGAGTTTGATTTAGCGATGTTTAGATCGACTGATAATACTCTGAATGAAGAAAGTAGCGATCAAGATGACAGCAGTGAAGACAGTGATGAAGTAATTAACCAAAGTCACCAATAGTGTTTTTGCTGTTTTCACTGGTTGGATTTAATTGGAATTATCCCATCTATCTCAGTATATAATATGTATGTATTTCTAGCAAAATAGTTGCAAAAGTTTTTTGTTGCTCTGTTAGGCGAGAATTTTGATCATAGATATAGTAATATATATAGACACAATCATCCCCATGTTATCAAGCAAAAGTTTTTGATGCCAAAAAAAAGTTTTAGAATCAGCCATTAGAAGGTATTCAAAAAAGAGAAAAATGAATTTGAAACTGTATCTGGAGTTTTTCATTCTTCTTTAGTAAATAAATTATTCATAAATTTTATTTACTAAATTATCCGTGTGTATTCCTGTGTGTAATTTATTCGGGGGTAAATTACACACATTAGAGTAACTTTTCCTGAGTAAAAATGAATCACTTTTTCCCTCTCGCTGATTAATCTATGTCTTGTTACTATATCTATGGTTTTGATAAATAAAATTAGCAATTCATGTGTTGAACACATTTTTGAAATAATTTTCTGGTAATTAAAGGCGATCGTAAGTACATTGTGACCTTATTGTACTGCACTGTTTCAAATATAGTACACTTATGGGTGATAAAAATGGAATCAAACAACGAAATTTGGAGCAGCGAGGATGAGTTTGATTTGGCGATGTTTAGATCGACTCATAATTGGGGAGAGTGTTGTACCTTGGGATATTTTTCACATTTTAATTTTTTATTTCTAAAATTGAAGTTAGATATATATTTTAAAGAACTTATTAAAATACTTAAACATTATCCTCTATAATATATATATAATTTGAATTATTTATTACCATTGTAACAATCAGCAGACAAAAGATAGATGAAGATACCAACAAAAAATAAATTTTAATTGAGATTTATTTCGATTAAAATTAGTCACGGTCTTAATTTAATTTGAGTACCAATGATTAGTAAAAACAAGTTAAAGTACTTACGCAGAAGAGAAAGGGCACTAACATAACAAATAAGCCTAACGATGAGAGAATATATATATATATATATTTATAGTTTTAACAGCTTGAAAATAAAAAATTGCCAGCCATTTTAAGTAGGAAATGTAAACTGTCCCAAGGAACAACATCATGTTGTACCTTGGGACATGCTTTTTTGCACCTTGGAACATGCTTCAAAATTCATGCAATTGTTTTAGCCTAAACCAGTTTCATGCAAATAACTGAAAAGGCATTGAATTAAAAAATACACTAGCATTACACAAATAATAATAAATTTGAAAGTTAAAATCTTATTCGAAAATTAACCAAGTATTGATAAAGTCCCTATTTCAACATTATATGATATAAAGTCAATTGTCAGATTCCTTGTTCAGATTTCAGTAGAAAATTAACACTCAATGTCTGATAAAATATCGCAATTCTCATATTCATAAATAAATGAAATTGTTGCTGCCCCCTGTGCACTCTGAAAACCTCATTGTTAATTACCTCCAGTACTTCAGATAAATGACGTAAACAAGGGGTGTTTCTGGAGGTTCAAACATGCAAGTTAATATATTTATATTATTATTATTATTATTTCAGATCCTTTTGTTAAAAAAAAAAAAAGAAATTTGTATCTATAATTGGTTTACCAATATCTGATTCTGAACTGCTAATTTGCTGTGTAGGTGATTCTTTCACTCATTCTGCATGCAGTAGTTTTCTGCTCTGCAGTTTCAATTTCAGTTTTACAAGGAATCTGTTAAATGCAAGATTTTGCTTTTATTCTCTTGCCATTGGGTTTTCGAGATGAAGCTTAGGAAAATGCTCAAATCATTATTGGTGATGCCACATTTTGGGAATCTAAAGATGAACATACTACACATACAGTTGTTAACTCATTTGTCGCATTTACTGTTGTAGATTCAACAGCTTCACTTAACACTTGAGTTGAATCAATTGATCTACTGGACAAATATGAAGTTATACTAAAAGATTATTAATTATGATATTAAATTATTATTATTAGACGGCTATATTAAAACATACAAGAAGATATATATACTAAAAAAATACCTACATTATTCTGAACATGTGTATGACATATGTTGTTCCTTGGTACAAGTCCCTAAGTACAACACGGTTTACTGTCCCAAGGTACAATCACCACACGGTTTAAATAAAATCAAAATGGTGGTCAATTAAAATGTAGTATCGCTACTTTTCATAACCAAAACATTTAAAAATCCTCTGTTCAATATTCATTTAAAATTGAGTAGAATAGTTTTTCAGATACTAGTTCAGAAATCGAAATTAGAATGAGATAAATATTTACTTTTAAGTGATGGAATTTTCTTTCAGTCACTAAGTCCTGTGTTCAGCGTTTCTTATTCTGCCTTTTACTGTGCTGTTATCTATGCGTTAGAGAGTCACACTTTAAAAAAAAAAAAAAAATGATGTTGCCAATAGGCTTCTAAAAATTACCAATGTCCCAAGGCACAACACTCTCCTCTGCTCTGAATGAAGAAAATAGCGATCAAAACCACAGCACTGAAGGCAGTGATGATGATGAAGTAATTAAAACCAAAAGAAAGAAAAAATAGAGTAATAGAAAGCGAAAGTGAAGATTTTTCTGATCCAGATGTTACAGAAGAGGAAGATAGTTCTGAATAGGAAGATGTTACGTAATCTACAGAAATACCTCAAAGAGGACAATTTAAAGTGGTGAAAAATCTGCAGGTCCCAAAGTTGGTGCAAATGTCACGAAACTATTGCATTTCTTTAAGTCTTTTTTTACCGATCAGCTAGTAGATACAATTGTAAATGAAACAAGTAAATATGCACATAATAAATTGAAAGACAAAAAATTATCGAAAATATATATAGGGAAGAACTGGAAAGAAGTTACAACGCAGGAATTCCTGGCATTCATAGCGGTCATCCTAAATATGGGAACCATACCACTTGACAACATCCAACAACATTGGTCGATGGATGATAATAGTCGAATTCGTTTTTTCCCCAAAATGTTCTTACGAGACAGGTTCAACTAAATTTTTTTAATGTTACCGTTGAAAACAATTACACCCAGACATACAGATGTAAAAACACGTTTATAACGAGTTAGTAACTACTTGGAAGAAACCAGCAAGAATTTTTTGGAAAATTTCGTTCCTGGCGAAAATATATGGGTCGATGAATCCACTGTGAAATTTCAAGGGAAATTTTCTTTAATCACTTACAATCCTATGAAACCAACGAAATGAGAAATTAGGATTTATATACTCTGCGATTCAAAAACTGGATATATTTATGGGATTCTTCCGTATTATGGAAGCGTAACAACAGAAGACTTAATAAAACCTGATCTACCGGTGACTACTAGAATTCCGTTGCACTTGTATGAAATAATATTAAATTCCGTTCCCGGAGCACAAGGCCACCATATATTCAGTGACAGATACTATACGAGTCTTGTGATAGTCGAAGAATTGGCTAAAATGAAGTGTCACCTGACCGGCATAATACAAACGAACGGGAAAGAATTGCCGATTGCTGTAAAGAAACCAAAATTTGGTAATAAAAAAACAGTAGCAGAGCTGCCAAGCTAATCCGGCAAATTGTTAGCAACACCCCTTTTCCTACACCACTTAATTTTTTGAGAATTTTTCTTCCTAATTCATCGTAGATATATTTAACGAGAATTGCTCTAAAAATTAAGTGGTGTAGAAAAAGGGGCGTTACTAACAATTTGCCGGATTAGGTTGGCAGGTCTGCAGTAGCATATCGTAAAAATAATACTTTGATCTTGGCTTGGAAAGATAAAGGGGTTGTGACCATGCCGACGCATTGGTGTAATGCAGCAATGACCACTGTAACAAGATTTTAACGAGGCGGTGTTGAAATTGTTGTTAAAAACCAAATATTGTTTAAAAATACATGAAATTTATAGGAGGCGTTGATCATACTAATACATATACGTCTACATATAGTGTTCCTTGCGGATATCGTTAAAGCGGTGGCGCAAGTTCTTTTTCTGGGGATTGCAAATGTGCGTAATCAATTCCTACATTTTATATAATATGGTGAAAAAGCAGAGAAATGATATTTCGATCAGTCATTTAAAATATGTGAAGTTATTTGTAAATCAGTTAGAAGGTGATTATCAGCAAGACCGTGGAGACCATGGTTCTGCGTCTGAAACAACCGAAAACAGCATCGGATTGAATGGTAAACTACATGTGATGCTAAATGAAAAAAAAAAAAAAAAAAAAAAAAAACAGATTGCCGAGTGTTCTCTGTCAGTACAAAGAAACGCAGAATGTACGTAACGGTATATTATTGTGATACTTACCCTGTAAAACCGAGGCTATACCTTAGAGAATGCTTTGTAAAGTATCATACAATGGAAAATCATAATATCTATATATAATGCTTCTAATATGTAATTATACATCAAATATAAAAATAAAATATTTATATTTAAAATTCTTATGTTTTATATTTTACATTTTTTTATTAAAACTACTGAAGTGTGGCTCATTACTCTTACTAAAAGAAGGTTCGGATGCAAAAGTTTAAATTTCCATCACACTCCGGGTCCAGGTCCGCACAGTCATCACACTCCAAGTCCGATTTTTAATATAATAATTTTTAAGTGAAATAATTTTTGCCTGCGTATGCGCAAGATTAAGTGAAATTTCATATGCATAATTTAATAGTCAAATATATTGAGCTCCTTATATAAAAACTCCAAACAAATATCATGTAAATTCAAAAAGTTGTACCCTATAGAATGAATCACTATTCAGTTTCTGTTATCATCGCGCCAAGTTTATCCTGAACTCAATTAATTCTACCGTGCCTGTCAACATTTATAATTTATTCCGGAGTACTGTTAGCCCAGTCCTTTTTTCACAGCAGTGTGATTTTAGAGAAGTATTCTCCAATATGTAATTATGATGAAATAACAATAAAAATGTTTTTAAAATATACTGATATGAAAAAAGGGCGGGACTAACAGTACTCCGGAATAAATTATGAGTATTACCAGTTATGGTTCTACTTACTGAGTTTTTATTTTTATTTAGTCAATCGAAATAAAGTTTTCGTTGAGTGTAAATAAATATTGATAAAACTACCTTACCATTTTCTTATTTTTGAGAAGAGCTGAAATTCAGTTCATTCTATCGTTTACAACTTTTTGAATTTACACGATACTTGTTTAGAGTTTTTATATAAGTAGCTCGATACATTTGGACATTAATTTATGAAATTAAATTTCGCTAAATTTTGCGCATGCGCAGTTAAAAATTATTTTGTAAAGATGCTCATATTCCATTAGTTATTTAATTTTTTTTTGCATTCTGATTGCAGTATATTGTGTCTGATGTTGTATATCAAGTTTCCTAAAAATGGTTTTGCATTGGCTTTACTACCTTCGTGTTATCTCTAAAAAAGTGATACATTTTTGTTGCAGTTTTTTAAAGAAACCGTTATATATCCATGATTATAGGTAGTAGAGACACAAAACTTTATACAGCTAATTAGAAATATCCAGATAATCACATGCTACAGTCAGATTGCATTTCAAAAATAACTTTTTATAGGGTGATGCCAAAAATTTTCGTTTTTCTCTAATTTTTTACTGGTCCCTCTTTACTTCCGGGGCAAAACGTTCACTGAAATATATGAGATTTAATATGTTCTTAACACTCTTGAAGTTTTAAGATGATTCGTGAAGTACATTTTGAGATATTTCAAAAGTCAAAACCGAAACTGCCCGGTTATTTTCTGAAAGGTAGAGTACATTGCAAGCTAAATGATGTGAAATGTAAGTACAATTTACGTGCATATACAGCACGACGCAAAAATTTAGACAATGACATTATTCAGCCAAAGAATTGAGAATTATGACGTCAGAATTACAAAAATCTGTAAACATATTCAAAATCTGTTTTAAAATACTATAATCAAATGGCAGTCGTTTGATTTGCTATAATTTTAATTTTTTGATACAAATAAAAATTTGCTCGTCGCAAAAGTTTAGACACGATTATGAGTTTCTGTGAATATTTGCTGGCATATGCAAATTTTAAATCGATGATGTCACAGATTTTGAGTACTTAAGTTCTGGAAACGATAGCGCTTCGTAATCGACATGCCGCGAGCTAAAAAAAAGTCAAGGGAATGAGGTTTCAAGGATTTGGCAGTTGAAAGCTGAAGGGAAGAACGTTTCAAAAATTTTGGCTATTATTAATAGATCTAAGAAATACATTTATCGAGTTTTATCGCGTGGTTGTGAATATAAAGCAAAATGTTGATCTGGGAGGCCCCGTGTGAGAAATATACAAGAGGATCGCCTGATACAACGACTAGCGAGTGCCCAACAAATGAGTGTATGTGGAGTTCAAAGGTCATCGGGACTCTCTGTATCAAAGGATATGATTCGTAGACGAACTGTAGAAAAAGGAACAACAGTTTATAGCAAAATAAAAAAGAAAGCAGCTCTGAAGCCACACCATAAGTTTCAAAGAATGTTGTGGGCTCGAAAGCATATGTCATATGGAGAGAAATGGCAATCGGTTATATTTAGCCATGAAAAAAAGTGGAATCTGGAGGGTTCAGATGTCTGGTCATCGTATTGGCATGATTGCGGAAGGAACTTCTAGGTTTTTTTCAGTCGCAGATAAGGAGGGGGCTCGGTGATGATTTGGGCAGCCTTTTGCTATGATGGTCAAGTATGTCTGACCTTTACCAGTGGTCGTCAAACATCCCAGCATTATACAAAGATATTAGAAAAAAAACATAATGCCATTTGCTGAGCTTCTAAGTGGCTCTCAATGGGAATTTCAACAGGACAATGCTTCGATTCACACTGCAAACAATACAAAATTTTGGTTTAATTCTCATAATATAAGAGTTCTCGACTGGCCAACATGTAACACAGATCTTAACCCTACAGAGAATCTTTGGGGCAGCATGTGTCGCAAAGTTTATAGCAATGGTAGACAATACTCTTCTGTACAGGAACTCAAGACGTCTATATAGGGTGCATGGTACGACATCTTTCCCAAACTATGCAAGATTTAGTTTTTTCGATGGAATCTCGTATTTATGAAGTAAGCACGGATGAACAATCAAGTTTTAAAAATTGTTTATTTTTATTTTATTTATTTTTGTCTAAACTTTTGAGACAGTATTATATTTTTGTTACCATTTAATTACTTGCTATATGCACAGTTCCACTTTTCATTGTTATAAATATTGTTTATATGCACAGCACATTACATTCAAGCTGTGTTAGGAAAACTGATTAAATATTTTTCGAAGTCTAATTCTTCATTGTCTAAACTTTTGCTTCTTACTGTATATATATATTTATCTACCTGTCTCTATATATATGTATATATACATTAAATAAATATTAAATATCAAAACTGTTCAATTTTAAGTTTAAGATTATTATAAGTTCAAAGAATTAATATTATCTGTCTATCTGCCCATCTATCCATCTATTTATCTTTCTCTCTCTCTCTCTCTCTCTCTCTCTCTCTTTATATATATATATATATATATATATATATATATATATATATAGTAGAGCCGCCGTTATCAGAGCCCCAATTAACCGAGTTTCGGGTTAACCGAGATAGTCCCGATAAGGCCGCGCCCCGGAGGAGGCGTAGCTTTTGACAAATGTCGTAGATAACTTTGAAAATTTTTACTGTACGTCACTGTATTTTATAATTTATAAATGTATGTTTGTATTGCATTTTTAACTGACTACACTTAAATATGTAATATGTATGTATTATTTTAATTCAATGGCTACGTTTTCATCCATTTTAAACTGCACCGTATGTTTCCCGTTCGATTTACGGCAGAATCCATGTTATCCGAGTTTTCAAATATCGGAGGTACTCTCTGTCCTCATTACCTCAGATAAGCGAGGCTCTACTCTCTCTCTCTCTCTCTCTCGCTCTCTCTCTCTCTCTCTCTCTCTCTCTCTATATATATATATATCAGGGTGGTCACATGAAATATTTTTTCCCTGATTGCTCCATCAGTAATTTTTTTTTCCGAAATTTTAATAGTAAGATTTCACGATTAATTATGTAAAATATTATGATATAAATATATTGGTGAAAATATGAGGGAAAAAGTCAGGTCTGTAATCACCCTGTATACATATATCATACCGGGTGATTCAAAATCAGTGTTGGACATAATTGATTAAAAAGTAATTGAATTACAATTGAATTACAATTAAATTACAATTATAATTATTTTACTGTCAATCAATTAACAAGTAATTGATTACAAATAAATTGAATTACTTATTCAATTTATTTGTAATAATTCAATTTATTTGCAATCAATTACTTGTTAATCGAATGACAGTAAAATAATTATAATTGTAATTCAATTGTAATTCAATTACTTTTTAACTAATTATGCCCAACACTGTTCAAAATGGATGATACAACGATTGTCTCCTAAACTAATAAAGATATAAACATCCCATTACAGAATTTGTGCAAATTATGAGGGGATTTCAAATATTTCATTTTTTTTTTTTTTGTACAAAGGGGCTGTATACATATAAAAATACGAAATTTAATTTTTATACGGTCTCTCGTAGCATATGATTTATGTTTAGAAAAATGTTCTCCTCGCTCTAAGAAGAAAGAAAAATCATCTTCCTAAGTGAAAATTTTTCTGAGTAACTTATGCTGGAACCCGTCGAATTCGACGATCATTTTATTGACCGTAATGTTTCAAAAATTGTCGCATCATTATTTAAATGTATTTCAAGTTTAAACATCTAATATAATTTACGAATTTCACTTAAAAAAAAGAAAGTCGGAAAAATGCTTATAAACAGAAGTACTATATATGACATCACTTTCTACAAAGTACTGCCAATGTGACGTCAAACTGACTCCAAATAAACAATTGCTATCTTTTATTTTCTATTTCGTTTAATACTAAGACTACATGTTAGCTGACCCGCCCAGTGTTGCCCGGGCCCATGATAATAACCTTAAATGAACCTTAAATTTGTATGATTTTATACTTTTAACTCGATTTTGTTTGAATTTCTATTTTTAAATAAAAGCATCGTGAAAAAATAATCAGCTGTAACAAAAAAAATTACCTCGAATCAAACGAAACTCTGCCTTGTGACCCCGAAACCTTCGGCAGCACATACGCCGGCGGCTAATTACATGAAAAAATTCCCAAATTAACCTGGAACCGAACGAACCCACCCGGTGTTACCCGGTCCCATGATACCTTAAATGAACATTAAATTTGTATGATTTTATATCTTTAACTCGATTTTGTTTGAATTTCTGTTTTTTAAATGAAAGCATCATGAAAAAAATAATCATCTGTAACAAAAAAATTACCTCGAACCGAACGAAACACTGACTTGTGACCCCGGTATCTGCGGCAGCGCATACCAATAACATGAAAAAATTCTTAAAAATTAATTTGGAACCGAACGAACTTTCTCGGTGTTGCTGGCGCCCATGAAACGTAAATGAACCTTAACTTAAAATGAACCTTAAATTAACCCAACCGTAAATGAACCTTAAATTTGTATGATTTTATATCTTTAACTCGATTTTGTTTGAATTTCTATTTTTAAATAAAAGCATATTGCGAAAAAAAAAAAAAAAATCAGCTGTAACAAAAAAATTACTTCAAACAGAACGGAACTCGGGCTTGTGAGTCATGACCCCGGTGCCTGCGGCAGCGCATACGCGGGCCGCTAATAACAAAAAAAAAAAAAAAAAAAAAATCCCAAGAATTAACCTGGAACCGAACGAACGCGCCCGGCAATGCCCGCGCCCATGATAATAACCTTAAATGAACCTTAAATTTGCATGATTTTATATCTTTAACTCGATTTTGTTTGGCTTTCTATTTTTAAATGAAAGCATCACGAAAAAAATAATCATCTGTAACAAAAAAATTTACCTCAAACAGAACAAAACTCGGGCTCGTGACCCCGATGCCTGCGGCAGCGTATATGCGGGCCGCTAATAACATGAAAAAATTCTCAAAAATTAACCTTGAACCGAACGAACCTCTGACTCTTGCTTTCGCTGCCTGTGGCCCAAGAATCTCTCTCCGCTTTAGAGAATCTTTGCCTGTGGCTGCGGCACCGTATAGCAGGCATGCTACGCAAGCGCTGCAAAATCCTCTTTCCTCCACCAGGGGGCGCAGTATGATGTATGCGACCATCACCAATCGCCTTGAATTTCAAAGGCCTTTCAAATGGTAGTGTCAACTGCAAAATCCTTTAGTTGCGTTTTCCATCGCCAGGGGGCGCAGTGTGTTCTGTACGAACATCACCAACGGGGTGGAAGTACCAGACCTTTAAAATAAGTTGTAACATGATAGGCCTACTACAAAATAATCCCATTTTTCACCACCAGGGAACGCCTTATATTGTATATAAACATCCCCAATCAACATGAAATTTTAAGACCTTTAAAATGAGGTGCTACATATGTGGGTCTAGAACGGATTTCCCTCTCAAACAAATTTCTCCTCCTCCAAATCTACTTTCCCCCCCTTTCCCCCCCCCTCTTTAAAATCGTAAATTCCAAAATCGCAGAAACTGATTTTTTAGTATTCGAGTCCAGTCCCCCCCCCCATGTACAATTTGTTCAACGTGAAGTAATTTGAAGCTGAGTTTAGCAAAAGTGTTTTAAACTCCTGTCCCCCCAGGGGGGAACCGTTCGACTTTTTTTAGTTTTCTCTTTTATGACACATCTACAGATAAAAACCTTTTTCTAGAGACCTCAATCAAATTTTTACACCTAGCCGTTCTCTCAATTTAGTGGAGACAGACAAGACACGTTCCAAATTAATATACAGATCCACTTTATTTTCAATTTTGGCATCTATTTTTCAACGCCAAGGTGCTCAATTTAGGGCGTTATCTATAAGATTGTAAAAATAAAAAAAGATCCTTTAATTTATAATAGCAACTAAAATCCTTCAAACACGTGAAATCAACAGTTTTAAGAACTTAATGCAAATTTATATTATTCTGTATTGTTAAAAAATTTAATAGTTAAATTTCTTAGGTGTCATCTGCAAATTAAAACACGTTAAGAGAGGAAGAAAACTAAAAGACTAGCAAAACCATGGGAATTTTTCGCAGTTTATTTCTTTTTAACACTTTCGAACTTGGATAAAAAATTTTAATGACTTCGGTTGTTTAACACTTTCCAACAAAGTCGAAAAGTGCTAAGATATCGGTTTGTCTGTCTCTCCATCCGTCTTTCTGTCTGTCTGTCTGTATGCGTTTTAATTCCCGTGAATATTCAAAGAATTTCTTGAAACTAATATATGTTATTTGAGTTCACTATCGGATGTTCCTTATTAAAAATAGAGAGAATACCTCCGCTAGCTTGTGTATAGGGACACCCGAAAGTATTCCAAAGCATTGTATTCTATGAGGGGTATTCCTATGAACCATATTTTAATACTTTTAATTTACACAAATATTAATAAAATTGAGATATGTTATTTAAGTTTACTGTCAAATATTTTCTATAGAAAATGGAGTAAATACCACCACTGGTTTGTATACAGGAAATACCGAAAGTATTCCAAAGCACTGTATTCTATGAGAGATATTTCTAAAAACTAAATTTTAATGACTTTACATAAATTTTAATGCAACTGAAATATGTTATTCATATACACAAAAGAATGCTTTCTATACTCTACAGTACGATTGCATTAGATTTACCGGGCACACAAAAATATTCAGTAACGTTAACCCTTTGGGTACATTTGACGAGTGAGACTCGTCATCTGCTTGCTTGGGCGAAGTTATGGTGGACGAGTCTGACTCGTCATCTGAATTTAAGAAGTAGGCGTTGATGTTTGCGGCACCCCCGCCAGTGGGCGTTGATCGCAAACACTTTCTTGACGGTTTTTATGATATCTTACAACAATACTTATATCATCAATATAAGTATATTCCAAATAAAATACATTACTTTTACATATTAACACTGTCGCGACCGCTGACGTAGACTCACATCATTTGAAAATCTGTAACTCCACCAATGGGCGTTTCTTTTGCAATTTGTATGCTATTTTTTTCTTAAATATATAATCAATATTCACAATTTTACAATGAAATATACTATGGATACAAATACTTTGATTAGAAAGAATAAAATTATAATGTATATCCATTTGTAATATAAATGTGAATACAGAAAATTTTGTTCTGAAATATTGTAACATGGGAGAATAACGCCCACAGGCGGACCTTACTGTCATAAATTCAAAATTAAATCCGTTCCATGGGTATAAAAATCTTCAAATAATTCAGTACTCAATGGGTTAAGGGTTATTATTGGAAATTTGTTGGAATTGCGTTTTCGTTTACATTATGCGTTTTTTATACTTTCTGACAATTTTTAACAGTGAATATGATTTCAATTTGCGCATTTGTTTGTCTGACTGTCCACCTGTCTATCTGTTCGTATGCCCGCCCTCAGCGTCTGTAAATATTTTCAGAATTTGTAAAAAAGGATATAGGTCATTCAGGTTTACTATGGAATGTTCCCTATTTAAAATGACACTGCTAGGTCCTCTACAACTGGTTTGTATTCACGAACGTCACAAATATGCTAGTGTATTGCCTTTTGGCATTATTATAAATCACATTTAAATAACTTTTTATTGTAAAAATCATAATAAAATTCACGTTTATTGTCAATATTCTAAAATAATGTTTTGTATAGAATACGATATGGTATTAATGTATAATTCTATGTCAGGGGGGGTTACTGCTCAAGCTCACCTCAACCCCCGTTTAATCATACTGCCTGCATTTACTAAAACAAAAATCAAGTCTGTTATTAATTTCTTTGAAACTTGGAAATCTTGATCAACTTTTCAGGTGGCAACGAAATATAGAATCCAAAGTACCAAATTTGAATTTCCTGCAGTTATTTGTTGTTAAATTATGCCGATAATTCTTATGTACTCCGATCAACCTCTAAAAATTTGACTTTGTTTACAGTATGGGTATGAGAGATTAATTTTCCGTCCTGTGTCAGCAGTGTTCTTCGACATAAAAAAAAGAAATGCAGCAAAGCACTTACATCACTTACATTTAATAGAAAAAAAATGTTTAGCTTAATTTTGTGTAGCTCTGTATACTGTCTAAAAACTATATACACATGACATTGTGTATATAGTTTTTAGATAGTTTTTATATAGTTTTTAGTCACGTGTGTATTGACCATACGTAAATTTAGTGTTATATGTAAAACATGTAGCACAAAATGAAATACACTTCCAGCAATTCCCAAGTACAGCTAAAATATATCCAAATACTCTGGGTAACCCTATAAATGAATGATGAATGATTACCATACTACAATCTATGTAAAACATGCTTTTAAGCATTTAAAAAATGTGTTCATTTAATTTTGTTTATGGCAATCTATAGATGTCACATTGTACTTGTGAGAAATTTTACTCATAGACGTAATGTATTTGAACCCTTTTGAATGACCCAGTACACAAACCCTTTGTCTGATTTCAACGAATAGTTTAGTGTAGCATCACTATATGATACGGATTTAGACCGAATTTGGACTTCCTGCAACTATTTTTTCATGAGATATGGTTATAACACACACACAGAGACAGAGAGAGAGACCAACCGTCAAAACATGATTTTTGAATTCAGAGGGCCTCAAAACGTGTAAATATAACAAAAGCTAAATTTCGGAAAGTTGACTCAAAAACAATACTTTCTCTACACCATGTATATGGGCAAGAGAATGTATAAAGAAAAAGAAAGAAAAATGAATTTGAAAAAATTTGCTTTTAATACATAAATTATTCATAAATTTTATTTTTTAAATTATCAATGAGAATTCACGTGTGTATTCTCTCGGGGAAAGACATATATTACAGGTTAAGATAGCCGTCTTTCCCTGAAGAAAAAGCATCCCCCTCCGCCCCCGCTGATCAATCTATGTCTTATTACAAAATCTATAGTAATTACAGTTTCTCACTTTTGATACAAGGCTTGTTAAGGCTTGTTAAGGCTTGGCGAAAAATGTTAGAAATTTCAAATTACAATAACTCAGCGAAATTTTCACATAGAAAGATTACTATTATTATTATTATTATTATTATTATTATTATTTTTTTTTTTTTCATTTTTCTTTTTAGACTGAGGAGAATATTTTTTAAATATAAGTCATATGATAGGAGGAGCTGTATAAAAATAATTTTCGTATTTTAATATGTATGCAGCCCCTTTTACAAAAAATGCTTTGTCTGAAATCTACATTTAATTTGCACCAATTTTGTAATTGGAAATGAGGTAAATCTAAGAGAGTTTGCGCACAATTCAACAAAATGATATAAAAAATCCAATTATTATTATTTTTTTTTTGCTAAACTTTTGGTGCATAACATTGAATTGATCCTTCTTCTATATATTTCCAATTTCCTTTCCTATTTTGTTGCAATTTAAAACAACTAAGAGAGCTATTTTGCGCAATCTCTCCTTATAGCGTAGAAGTGATTGCGTTTAATTATAACTAAAATTACGTTATGAATAAAAATAATTCTCTTAAATGATATTTTTTTAAGGTATTTGTAAACAAATACTTTTACACTGGGAGTGAATATTTCAATTCTATAATGAAAAAAACCAGAAAAAATAAAAGAAATTTAAAAAGAAATACAAAAATTTATTTAAAGAAAAAAATATTAAAGAAACAGAAAAGAACAAAATTAGCTAAAGGACAAGACCAGAAAATAATATTAAGTTACTAGTTAATACGTTTAACTTAAAATTAGTGCATTACCTTTTCAGCTAGGATGGTTTCCAGAGCTGCCAACCTAATCTGGCAAATCGTTAGTACCGCCCCTTTTTCTACACCACTTAATTTTTAGAGTAATTCCCTTCAAAAATATTTACGATGAATTAAGAAAACAAATACTCTAAAAATATATTAGTGTAGAAAAGGGGGCGGTACAAACAATTTGCCGGATTAAGTTGGCAGCTCTGGGTTTCTTGTTTGCTGACCGAATTTCTTGTTGTCCACTATCATTGCACATATTATTGTACATGTGAAGTTATTATGCAACCACCTGTCACAAATGAATCTGTTCGGGACCTGTTTATCCGTCTCGAACAGGCATTTCCAAGCAAAAAAAAAGTCAGCACACCTTGCGTGCAATGATATGTGTCTAGTCCCGCCCATTTTTAAACGCAGAATACGCCCATCATTTACTATTTATTAAAGTGTTTTCTCTCTTTCAAAATCTTTCGCTAAAAAAATCTATTACGTTTTAAAATTTTTTACGCTTTAAAATCCTTTACGTTTATTTTATTTTATTAAAATTTAGACGATTACATTTCTTGAAAAAAAAAAAAAAAAAAGACTAAGTAAGCTGATATTTTTTGCTTGCATTTAGTTTTATGTCTTCTATTTATGCAGCTGGCAGCTTGCACAAAACTTGAGCATCATACTTGAAAGTATTGGGAAACTAAATACATATACAATAACATTTAAATCCTTTGCGATAAATTTCTGATAGACTAACATAACAACATTCTAGAGGTAAATCCCATCAGAGGTGTGGCTTTTATCGATTGTGCCACTCCTGAATAATGTTCAATTTCAGATTCTGTGGATAGTCTCCACAAAGGTGGTGCGCCGTATCGAATCGTTTCAACTAGTCCAATGACTTATGGAAGTTAGGTTTTGGTACAGTCCCAAGCATTGAACAAACTCATCATCATTGTCTTGTTGTCAACAATAAGCTGCGAAATCTCTGTTAATATAGAATTTTAAATGCGCAATCTCTCCTAAACAGCAAAAGCGCAAACTCTCCTATTTTGGTAGGAGACATTGCGCAGTGTTTTATTAAATAATTACTCACCTTTAGAGGAAATCGTGGGGCTTGTACCGTTAGTCCAGGTCAGTAGATGAGAAATTGTTTAATTTCAAAATATTTTGTGCTATAACCATTGTATTGAAATTCTTAGGAAGGACATATGCATGCATTCTCAAAGGATCTTTCTATTGTGTTATTAAATACCTTATGGCGCTTACTTTATAATATAAATTTGTTTTATTCATCCTATTCATTTCATCTTGTGCAATGCTTGAGAAGGTTTTAATAATATATATTGTCACGTTAATTTTGTTAGTGGAAAAAACAAAACTAGAGATCTTATATATCACAATTAAATTTTAAGTAATCATTTATAGGCCAGGCTCATCTTATACGTTGAAATGGAGGTTACGTCAGAAATGTATGTACATTTGAGGGTACTTACCGAATTAGCGGTGTGGCCTTTCAGTGATATATGATGTCTCATAAAGAGAAATAGGCATGACAGTTTAATACACAATACAGGAACCACAAAAATCCTTTTATAGAACTGGCTTATTTTATTTCACTTGATTAACACGTTGTATTTACATTTTAAATCTATATTATGTACTTCACAAGTCCTTTTAAAAAAAGGGGCAAAACTTATCACTTTCTGCTGCATTACAGATTTCTTATCGTACCGTAACACAAACACATAAAAATATATGCATACAGCAAATTAAAATCTATAATCTTCTTTGTAGCTTTAATTATACGAGGGTTACTTTGTAACCATTCAATTACATTTATTTTTCACATGATGTTTTAAATTTATTTCGATGACTTTACATTAATTCGTTATTGAGATGACATTATGAAAAGAAGCTACGACGTTATTTTTCACACGACGCTCTCTTTGCCGTTGGTTCATCCTTCGTTCAAAATTCCGCAATCGTTGCCATTCTTGGGGAAAGAAATCAGTGTGGCTGCATAAACCACACCCCTTTGAAGTGGTGACGTCAAGGCTCACAAGCAAGTTCATGTAGGCAAACTATGTTTTGCTATAGTATGTGGCGGAATTCAACGCCACATATATGTATATATAAAAACTCATACATAAAATAAATTTACCTAAAATAAATTCATTAAAATATTATTTAACTTAATAACAAATCAGATGAAATGTATTAAAAAAAAAAAAAAAAAAAAAAAAGAATGAAAGAAAGAAAGGAAGGAAAATAAATAAAAAGATATGGGCAAGCATGTGATAAACTTTTTAAATTAAAATTTTTCATAGGTTACATAATTTCATTTGAATACTTAACTCTGAATTAATTTTAATTTTAATTTAATTTTTAGTGCTAGAGGCCTATTTCAGTCTGTACAGTTGTCGAATTTTTATAGGTCACTCTTAATTAGTGCTAGAGGCCTATTTCAGTCGGTTTATTGAATGGGGATTTATTGAATGAAGTACCCCCAAGGCACAACTTTGACATGAGTCCCCCCCAAGGTACCCCTATTTCTGTCGGTACAGCGTTGTCGAATTTTTATAATACTCTCTTAATAGTGCTAAGGGCCTATTTCAGTCGGTTTATTGAATGGGGATTTATTGAATGAAGTCCCCCCAAGGCACAACTTTGACATGAGTCCCCCCCAGGCACAACTTTGACATCTGTCCCCCCCAAGGTACCCCTATTTCAGTCGGTACAGCGTTGTCGAATTTTTATAATACACTCTTAATAGTGCTAAGGGCCTATTTCAGTCGGTTTATTGAATGGGGATTTACTGAATGAAGTCCCCCCAAGGCCCAACTTTGACATGAGTCCCCCCCAGGCCCAACTTTGACATGAGTCCCCCCCAAGGTACAACTTTGACATGAGTCCCCCCAAGGCCCAACTTTGACATGAGTCCCCCCCCAGTCCACACTTTGACATGAGTCCCCCCAAGGCCCAACTTTGACATGAGTCCCCCCCCCCAGTCCACACTTTGACATGAGTCCCCCCAAGGCCCAACTTTGACATGAGTCCCCCCCAAGGCACACCTCCCCCTCATTGGGAAAAAGAGAAAAAACGTTGTTTTGCGGCTATAAGACAGTTTGGACTTCCAACGTTATTTGTTACAATATCTGCAGCTGAAACACATTGGTTTGATTTAATGAAAACTTTATCATGGAATTTAGATCGTCACGAATTAACTAAAGAAGAATTTGTCGATATTAACAAGTTTAGCAGTAGGCCTCTGGCACTAAATTAAAATCTGTCAATGTCAGATTTTCATGTTTTAAATGATGAAATAATGTCGTGTCTGTATAATTATTATTTTTTTAGTGCTAGAGGCCTATTTCAGTCGGTACAGTTGTCGAATTTTTATAGGTCACTCTTAATTAGAGCTAGAGGCCTATTTCAGTCGGTTTATTGAATGGGGATTTATTGAATGAAGTACCCCCAAGGCACAACTTTGACATGAGTCCCCCCCAGGCCAACTTTGACATGAGTCCCCCCCAAGGTACCCCTATTTCAGTCGGTACAGCGATGTCGAATTTTTATAATACACTCTTAATAGTGCTAAGGGCCTATTTCAGTCGGTTTATTGAATGGGGATTTATTGAATGAAGTCCCCCCAAGGCACAACTTTGACATGAGTCCCCACAAGGCCCAACTTTGACATGAGTCCCCCCCAGGCCCAACTTTGACATGAGTCCCCCCAAGGCCCAACTTTGACATGAGTCCCCCCCAAGGTACAACTTTGACATGAGTCCCCCCCCAAGGCACACCTTTGACATAAGTCCCCCCCAAGGCACACCTCCCCCTTATTGGGAAAAAGAGAAAAAACGTTGTTTTGCGGCTATAAGACAGTTTGGACTTCCAACGTTATTTGTTACAATATCTGCAGCTGAAACACATTCGTTTGATTTAATGAAAACTTTATCATGGAATTTAGATCGTCACGAATTAACTAAAGAATAATTTGCCGATATTCACAAGTCTAGCAGTAGGCCTCTGGCACTAAATTAAAATCTGTCAATGTCAGATTTTCATGTTTTAAATAATGAAATAATGTCGTGTCTGTATAATTTTTTTTTTAGTGCTAGAGGCCTATTTCAGTCGGTACAGTTGTCGAATTTTTATAAGTCACTTTTAAAAGTGCTAAGGGCCTATTTCAGTCGGTTTATTGAATGGGGATTTATTGAATGAAGTCCCCCCAAGGCACAACTTTGACATGAGTCCCCCCCCCCCAGGCACAACTTTGACATGAGTCCCCCCCCCAAGGTACCCCTATTTCAGTCGGTACAGCGTTGTCGAATTTTTATACGTCACTCTTAATAGTGCTAAGGGCCTATTTCAGTCGGTTTATTGAATGGGGATTTATTGAATGAAGTCCCCCCAAGGCACAACTTTGACATGAGTCCCCCTTCCCAGGACCAACTTTGACATGAGTCCCCCCCAAGGTACCCCTATTTCAGTCGGTACAGCGTTGTTGAATTTTTTATACGTCACTCTTTATAGTGCTAAGGGCCTATTTCAGTCGGTTTATTGAATGGGGATTTATTGAATGAAGTCCCCCCAAGGCACAACTTTGACATGAGTCCCCCCCAGGCACAACTTTGACATGAGTCCCCCCCCAGGCCCAACTTTGATATGAGTCCCCCCCAAGGTACCCCTATTTCAGTCGGTACAGCGTTGTCGAATTTTTATACGTCACTCTTAATAGTGCTAAGGGCCTATTTCAGTCGGTTTATTGAATGGGGATTTATTGAATGAAGTCCCCCCAAGGCACAACTTTCACATGAGTCCCCCCCCCCCAAGGCACACCTTTGACATGAGTCCCCCCCAAGGCTCACCTCCCCCTCATTGGGAAAAAGAGAAAAAACGTTGTTTTGCGGCTATAAGACAGTTTGGACTTCCAACGTTATTTGTTACAGTATCTGCAGCTGAAACACATTGGTTTGATTTAATGAAAACTTTATCATGGAATTTAGATCGCCACATTTGTCGAAATCATTTTTCGATAGTTGGACATTTGTCGAAATCTAAAATTTATCGAAAATATAATTGAATAATTTGAAAGCGATGTTATAATTGGGAAGAAAAAAAAAACTAATAGTCTTCCATCCTAAACTAAATTCTGCTTTTGCCAGAATTTCATCAAAATCTTTTCAAAATGACATTGACATGAGTCCCCCCACAAGGCACAACTTTGACATGAGTCCCTCCAAGGCACAACTTTGACATGAGTCCCCCCCAAGGCACAACTTTGACATGAGTCCCCCCCAAGGCCCAACTTTGACATGAGTCCCCTCAGGCCCAACTTTGACATGAGTCCCCCCAAGGGCCAACTTTGACATGAGTCCCCCCCAAGGCCCAACTTTGACATGAGTCCCCCCAAGGCCCAACTTTGACATCCCACAGGCCCAACTTTGACATGAGTCCCCCCCCAGGCCCAACTTTGACATGAGCCCCCCCCATGCCCAACTTTGACATGAGTCCCCCCAAGGCACAACTTTGACATGAGTTCCCCCCCAAGGCACAACTTTGACATGAGTTCCCCCAAAACCCAACTTTGACATGAGTCCCCCCCAAAGTACAACTTTGACATGAGTCCCCCCAAGGCACAACTTTGACATGAATCCCCCCCCCAAGGCACAACTTTGACATGAGTCACCCCCCCAAGGCACAACTTTGTCATGAGTCCCCTTAAGGCAGATTTTTTTTTTTCTTTTTAATATGTTCAAAGTTAAATTTGCTACAAAATTCCGAGCAATTGTACAAGTATTAAAATGTGAAGTGGAAAAAAAAGAACTACTTCATTAAAAATCACTATATCTCAATCAAGTTAAGTTTTTTTTATTATATTTATTACAAAAGAAATGCTACAACACGGATAAATTTAGTTACAAGCAAACAATCACATTTTATATTTTGAATTCAAACCATAAATATATATATATATATAACATAGGATGAACTAAAAATATTCCATTCATTTGAGGAATAAATTGCATCTCATGCAAACCGCCAAGTACGGCTTTGAAGAAAGAGGAAGAATGACGTCAACTGATGTCAGCGTTCGTAGCATTTCATTGGTTCATAAAAAGTTGCTTGGATTTCAGGCAATTTTTTCTCCCGTACACTCGATGGTAATCGCTTGCAAGCTGCTCCGTGTAATATAAGCTTAAGGATATATTATACATATTACCATACTTGCCAACCATCTCATTAATAACCGTACAATTGTTAACGCCCTTTTTCTCACACCGCTATATTTTTAGAGTAATTCTCTCCAAATGTTGTTACGATTAAATAAGACTAAAATTACTCTAAAAAGTTATTGGCGTAAAAAAAAAAAAAGGCGGGTTCTAAAAATTGTACGGTTCATAATGAGATGGTTGGCAAGTATGATATTACTACAATTAGTAAATATAGTTTTACATAAGGAAATAGCAAGTTATCACCGTACTTATATATTTACTGTCAGTTCCTGATAATATCGGAGCAACAAAAGGTGTTGACGTTCTTCCCCATTAATTGTTTTCTAACATCCCTTAAGCATCGTTTTTATGATTAAATAACTATTTGCTTTTTTTCCCCCTTATAATAAATTAAGTATCTGTAATGTTTTATATTAAACTGACTTATTTTACATTTATAAAATGGGCATTCTCAGATTATATTCTAGAAATATATTTACTTTTCTTATGGCTTACTATTTCTACTTTTCTTACGTGGGTTTCTAAGGCTGAAAAAAATCATATCTGTGGTGTATTTCATCCTTATGTTCTTGATTAAATCTATTGGTCTTCTGGTAAGTAACGTCATATAAATGTACAGGTACCTGTGAACTGTATTGTCCAATCAATGATCTGTTAATTCCCCCTTACTTGTATTAATGCTAAAACAGATCAGTCTTCAAAATGTAATCATTCATGTACTACGTGTTTGTTAGTTGTAATCGTTCTTCGTGATTTATTTAATTCTGTGTGTCAAAATATACCTCATCTAAGTCATGGCTTAATTATATATCTTCTTCCTGCTGAATATAATACAATATCTTTTCTTCTCTTATTCTTTTTTTTTTTCTTTTAATATAATAAATAAACATTTTTTATTTAAAATTTTGAGCCTATAAAAGAGCGACATAAAAAAAAAAATGATAAAATATTCATGAACAATGTTGGAATATTCAATTGGTGGGTTCAGTTTCCAAACACTCTTCAAAAAATTGGAGGACACAATTTCTCAATATCTAATGCACTGGACTTATTGAAGTTTTGCACAATTCTTCAAAATTGAATTAACTAGTGTTTGAACAAAGGATTTTCCTTTATTATTATTATTATGTTTATTATTACAACTAATTTTACATGGGTATACATGCGGTGAAAAGTATAGAAAATTATATTGCTTTTTGTATACAACTCTGCCAGAAATTCCAAAATTAAAAATTTTTTAGATCCTTTGTTCCAGTGCTATTCAATTCTATTTTGAAGAAGTGTACAAAATTTTAACATGATCAGTTCATTGGTTTTTGAGAAGTCGTGTCCAGTGCTTTTCTGAAGAGTCTCTGGAAACCATGGACTACCGACTAAATTTTCCGAATATTTTAATGAAAAAAGTATAAAATACTGTTTAAATATTGTTCTTTTATATGCTCAAAAATTATAATGAAAAAAATCATTTATTATATTAAAAAAGAGTGAAAATATGTTTTTTTTTTAATCCTTCGAAAACCATGTCATTTCTTAATCTTTGTTGAAAACTCGTGTAACATTGGGGGTTAGTAGTATTTTAAATTATCCATTTAGTGGTCCATAGGATGTTAAATTGTAAATTCAATAGTCCGTGAAGTCAAGAAGGTTACAGACAGCTTTTGTAGTCGACATCTGCAGAAATATCACCCCCCCCCCCCCACACCCCTCCTCCCGGAAACAAGAACCTATTATTTTTTTAATGAAGAAATAGATAACTTTGTTTTAAATTATCATGTATCCACAATTAAATCATTCGTTTTAGAGGTATTGTCAAGTTAATTTGAAAGATACCCAAATTGAAAATGTACATCCCAGGTATGTACTCGCTCAAAATTTTTAATAAAAAAAAAAATTACTTATTATATAAAAAAAAAGATAGAAAAAAAGTTTTTTTAGCCTTCGAAACCCATGTAACTTCTTAAACTTTGTTAAAAACTCGAATAACATTGGGGGTTTGTAGCATTTTAAAGTATCAGTTTAGTGGTCCATGGGATGTTAAATTGCAAATTCAGTGGTCTTTGAAGTGAAAAAGGTTGCAGACAGCTGTTGTAGTCAACATCTGCAAAAATGTCCCCCCCCCCCTACGAAAACAGGAGTTCCTTTTTTTAATGAAGAAATCGATAATTTTGTTTTAAATTATCACGTATCCACAATTAAATCATTCGTTTTAGAGGTACTGTTGAGTTGATTTAAAATATACCCAAATTGAAAATGCACATCCCGGGGATGTACTCCACTCCAAAGTGGAAAGGGGGATGAAGCAATGCCCTTACATATACTTTATTTTTTTTTTTTTTTGGGGCCTCCTGGTTGACTTTTGCTGTCATAAATATATTTTTTAAATTTCGCATTGAAGAATAAGAATTATTCTTATTATGTACATTCATACTAAATTTTGTCCTACTTTATCATATTAAAAATTATATATATGTATATATAATGGAATGACAGAACCACCTATTGAAGATTTGAATTCAAATGCAATCAGCGCTTGATTAAATCAAGGTCCAATTAAATATCAAATTTGGTTATATAGTGTTCACTGCTCTGTGCAATATAGCTTATACAAAATTTTAGATACATGCTACACAGATAGACAAACAAACAGCCATTTTCCGGAAATAATCAAAATTGTTCAGGAGACCCCAAAGCGTGTAAAACTATCAAACACGAAAAATTTCACTTATCTAAGTCTTTTTTCTTATGTTTATAGAAGAAAGTAAATAATAATAATAATTATTATAATAAATCTATAATTAGAAAATATCTATATATTATACTCAACCATGAAATTTGTCGTACGTTTTTAGCCTATCTATCTATCTATCTATCTACAATAATAAAAGAAGATAGAAGATGTCTGTCTGTCTCTATGTCTGTGTATTTGTCTGTCTGTCTGTGCATCTATACGTTCAGCCCATACTGAACGAAGAAGTACAAAATTTGACATACGGGTGCTCAGAAGCCTTCCCGAGTACATCGTGCAAAAATAATTTAAAAAATTTAATTAGAACCGGAGATATTAATTAAAACGTCGACCCATGTCTAATTAAAAAGCCAGCGGATCATATTTTTAACCCTCCAGTGCGTTCTTGAAAAGAAGAAGCACAGAGGAAAAATTTCGTGCGTTTTTGTAAAGCGATCCCTGCTCAACAAAATAAGAGATATTGAAAATAAAATACGTCTGTACCACAAAAAAGAGCATACTTATTACCGATTCTTACGATATAAATATATATATTTTTTTAAATACGGACTTTTATACTTTTAAAAAAGTTTTAAAAACGGTCCAAAATTTCTCTTTTCTCGATCGTCCTTTTTGAAACGCCCTGTACGAAAGAGTAATAGTCCTATTTCTTAACAACTGGTATATTTTGAAAGGTCATTTAATCCTCTTTCGAACCATATAAACATTTTAACAAAATACGGATTAGCGATCCATATTTTTAGATTTTACGAAACGTCGAATTTTTCACAAAACATTTTATAACTCAAAATCTTTTAGAGGTAAATCATTTCTTTTTCTTTTTGTATATAGACCTCGATTAGATGAATAAGATCTAAAAAGATTGAGACATTATTTCAAGTAACGTCTCAGTTATAATTTTTTTAATTTTACGCATAAGCCATAGACTTTAATGAAATTCTCGATGCAAGCATTCCGCTTTTTCCGTCGGTTGGATTACCATGGCAACTCCCTATATCTCGAAAGCGGGGAGAAAGAGTTTTTATTTCCTGCTTTACTGACTCAAGTCACGTGTTTTTTGACTGTGATTAAAAATTGCAAATTTCAAAATTTTTCAGTTTTCCTTTGTCGCACACAAAATTTACTATACACAGTTTCACCACAAGACAAAGTTGGAGTTCAAATTTCATCTATTTCGGAGAATAAACAAAAAAATTACATTTTAATTTATATTTTAATTGCAAATGAAATTTTATTCTAATACATGTATTTCAATTTCTAATTATGACTAAAATATTTTTAATCCATCATTCGCAAGATATTTTAAAGTACTTTTATATTATCGAAAGTGGGATTCAAAATTTCACCTGATTTACACGTTTTGAGGTCTCCTGATTAGGTTTTCTTTTGTATCTCAGCTACTAAATAAAATAATTTCATAAGTAATACATCATTTGAAAGCTTTGTTGATTTGGAATCGAACAGTGGATTAGAGAAATTTCTACCGCCAGATGGCGCTGTAATATTTTAAAATTTCAATATTTCAGATTCTAATAATGATTAAATTATTTTTAATACATCATTCGAAAGATATTTTGAAGTTCTTTTATATCATCGAAAGTGGAATTCGAGATTTCACCCGATTTACATGTTTTATTTTGTCCTGATTAGGTTTCCTTTTTATCTCAGCTACTAATTAAAATAATTTCATACGTAATACATCATTTGAAAGCTTTGTTGATTTGGAATTGAACAGTAGATTACAGAAATTTCTACCGCCAGATGGCACTGTAATATTTTAAAAATTCAATATTTTAAATTCTAATGATTGAGGAAGATGTTGTAAGTTCTAAAACTGGAATAAGGCGCCGCAGGCTCCACCAAGTGGGACTTTGCTAAACCCAGAAATTTGAAAGATTAAATCATGGTGAGCTAACAGGCTGTTTCAGATATTGATACTGGAAGAGGGCGCCGCAGTCGCTACCGAGCGGGAATTTACTGCGATTAAATTTTTCAATAAAGCTATTTTCACTATATGTCAATAAGCTGTTTTAAGACTTGAGACGGTAAAGGCGCCGCAGCCGCCACCGAGCGGGAATTGCGTAAAGTTAATATCCTCAATAGAAAAAGCCTGCTTTCTAAACTAAATAGTATATTTCAATTTCTTATGAATATGACTAATCTCACAGATTAATCTCACATCTGCTTGCTCTATATGTCATCGAACCTTCACAAAATCATCTTTTCATCAATCTTGTGCTGTGGGACATTTCAACACAACATAAAATATCGCCATCAACAACAGCAGCCTATTGCCTTGTCTCTCAAAATCAACATAAAAGAACCTCTCAGTTAATTGACCCCAGCTTAATAGTTATTATGGTGCCACTTGTCGCGTGGGGCACAACACTTAGTTTTCCTGCTTAAATTAACAACAACGTTGCCCATTCTCGAGAAGGGTTTCATAAAGATTTTCACAGCACAAAAATTTATAAAGACTTTCCCAGCACCAATTTTTCTCATGAACTCTCAACAATACCTTGCTACCAAATATCTTTAAACCACTTGTCACTTTATCTACCAGCATAGAGCATACCGCTCCTTGTCACGTGGGAGACCTGTCTCTAGCGGCCTTTGTAATTTTTTTTTTTTTTTTTAGAGTTTAAATAAACTCCGGAAGAGGGGCCTAGCATAGCTGGAATCGCTCGACACTGCTCCTAGAACGGTGAGCGGCACCTCTTCCCCGTTAACAAGGGAAAGGGCTATTGTTCGAATGGTATGGTTAATGTGGGTTGCAAATAAATAAATAAAATAATAATAAATAAAAAATCTTACATGAGGTTATGAGAGCAGAAAAACCCTTTAATTTTAAACACTTTTTAATTTATACAGGTCATTTTTGTATTTAAAATTCCTATACAAGAAATTAACTAAATCTGAATGTGCAATTTTTAAAAAAATGCAATACAATGACTCATCATTCAGCTTGTTTTTGTGGCTTTATTTCACGGTATTTATATTTTATTTGTCTAACAACATAAGTGAGTATATTTTATTATTATTTTTTTAAACTATTGACATATTATTTCGATTTAGATAGTGTTCTTTGCTAATAAAATTCCCATATGAAGAACCTTGATCAGTAGAGTGAAATAGGAACCAATAGAGTGAAACCAATAGAGTGAACCAATAGAGTGAAATAGGAATGTTCATAGGTATATGAATCATCATGCAAATAAAAATGCTAATAGAGATTTTTTTTTTTCTTTTCAGAATATATTAAGTACTGCGAATATTATTTACATGAAAGTTTTAAATTTCTATATTTATTATTTAAAGACTTACTTAAAAAAATTGGTCGAATTTCGACCACTGGGCGATATATATATGTAGAATGCGTAATTATATAAAGAAAATAGTTATAAAATTTTGCACGTTTTCGTTTCAAGTATCTTTTATTAATGGCGGCATTTTAACATGTGTAAATGTAACATCTTTTGATGATTTAAATTAAATTTTCTAGTTTGTAAATTTCAGAGGCTTTAAAAATCAAAATACAATTAATCTATTATACGAAAACAATAATTTATTGCAACTAAAAAAGTACGTTTTCATTTAAGTTACGAAATTTTACTAATGAAGGCATCTCTTACTTTCCCCCCTCTTGTTTTTTAGACCTGTAGAATCTTGAAGAATAATACTTATTCAGATCTATGTTATATTTACTTATACGAAATGTCTATGCAATAAATTCTCATAAAAATCGTTTTTATTACTTCAATGAGAAAATAGCATTGATAAAGTTATAATAATTTCCATTAATCATAATTTTTTCCTTGCAATATTTTTTATTAATGAGTGGGCAACATTAAAAACAAACAAACAATATTCTTTAAGCAACAGTCCTCAGTCACCAAATAAGAATGTTCAGTCACCAAACTTTTGATTTATCATTAATATTCTTTAAAATCTAAAACAAAAGCAGTCTATCAGAATTCAAATTAAATTAAAAAATATTTATAGTTTCACATGCTTCATATAATTCCTAAAATATTATCCTTTGTTAAAAGATATTTTCGTCATATTTTTAGAAATATGGGTACTACATCGAGTCAGATAGTACTGAAATATAACTTCCTAAACAGGGTGATAAGGGCACATTTTAAACTTTAATATAAAATCAAATAATTGCGTACGAGTGCGGTTTGTACTACATCACGTCCTATAATGAAAAGTTTGGTTTAAAAAGATTAAAAAAGAAAAAAAAAATAGTTTAAAATTTTCCCAATAGATGGCAGTGCTTGTCATTATGTTTGAATTATATAGGACTTTTCTGTATTTTTTAGATTAATTTTGATACAGTCATGCAGAAGTAATGACGTGTATAGGAAATAGTTTATTGCATGGGTTTTGGTACATTGAAACCAAATTTATCATTATTGTTTAAAGGAACTTTCATGCTAAGTATAATTAAAAACCACTATCTAGATAAAATAGGCATGACAATTGTTTAGTACCTGGAGGCATTTGGGTGTGAAAATTAATGTCTGACCAAAATTATCTGAAGGATATGTTGCATGTATCTTACAGTTTTCGGACCGATGTATTGGATTAGATGGTTCTTTATTATGTTAGCCACCTTAATATCCAGACTTAACTCCTCTTGATTTCTTTTTGTGGAGATTTGTAAAGGACAATGTCTACGCTCCAAAGTTGGCTGACACTGAAGTACTGAAGACGCGAATAACGCATGTAATTCAGCATCTTCCACAACCAATACATGCGATCATTAAAATATTGTCATTCGGATGCGGTTCGAGCCACAAAGGACAAATATTGAAATCTCTTATATTATTAAAATCTGTACGCGTGTGTGTGTCTGTGTGTCTGTGAGAAACGGCTTGAAACCGCAAAAGCTCCGCCGCTAACGGTCGCACGGACTTCGATCAGGTACCGTCGGACAGAGAATTTATCGTAGATCTGGGTTATCTAATTTGCTAAACGATGCGACCCTAATTAGCGGAGATATTAATTAAAATGTCGACCATTGTCTACGGAAAAATGACCCAGAATTTATGATTAAATGCTTAAAAAGCGACATTTTTACGGAAAAAGTGGAAAACAAATTAGAAATATCAGTCGTATTGTTACAAACAAGATACCATTGGAAAGGGCTTTTTTTTTCTTAATCCGATGGTTTAAATGGCTTATCGATCGGACAATTAGATTTTTTAAAATTAACTAAACTATAAAAAAATGTTGGCAACAAATCACAAGAATCTTAGCTTTGCAAACGATCGACTAGACAGCGGAAGCGAAAAAAAAAAAAAGCACACAGTGGAATACAGAAATTAGTACCGCCAGATGGCGCTGTAATATTTTCAAAATTCAATATTTCAATTTCTAATTATGATTAAATTATTTCTAATACATCATTCGAAAGATATTTTAAAGTTCTTTTAAATTATCGAAAGTTTTCACCAGATTTACACGTTTTGAGGCGTCCTGGTTTTCTGTTGTATCTCAGCTACTAATTAAAATAATTTCATAAGTAAGACATCATTAGAAAGCTTTTTTGAATTGGAATCAAACAGTGGAATACAGAAATTTGTACCGCCAGATGGCGCTGTAATATTTTCAAATTTCCATATTTCAATTTCTAATTATGATTCAATTATTTTTAATGCATCATTCGAAAGATATTTTAAAGTTCTTTTAAATTATCGAAAGTTTTCACCAGATTTACACGTTTTGAGGTGTCCTGATTACGTTTTCTTTTGTTTCTCAGCTACTAATTAAAATAATTTCATAAGTAATACATCATTAGAAAGCTTTTTTGATTTGGAATCGAACAGTGGAATGCAGAAATGTCTACCGCCAGATGGCGCTGTAAGATTTTAATATTTTAATATTTCAATATTTCAATTTCTAATTATGATTAAATTATTTTTAATACATTATTCGAAAGATATTTTAAAGTACTTTTATATTATAGAAAGTTTTCACCAGATTTACACGTTTTGAGGTCTCCTGATTACGTTTTCTTTTGCATCTCAGCCAATTGAATTAGATCGTTCAAAATTGGTATACGTAGGTTAATTAAGAGGGCATGAAAGGGTGGGGGAAGAAATAGGCGTGCACCGCGCGCGTATACCCTACCTTGTGCGCGCGCAGAACGCACGGGACTGCGCTGCCGAAGGCAGTGGGGACGCGGTCCGAATTTGTACCCGATGAGAAATGATTTTTTTAAATTTTCTTAAGAATAAAATTTTGACTTGAGAAAGAACATGTGCGCGCAGCGCGCATGGGTCTGCACTGCCGGAGGCAGTGGGGACCCGGTGGGAGTTTTTTCCCGATCAGATTTTTTTTTTCAGGCACGAAGGGTCAGGGAAGGAATACGCACGCGCAGCGCGTGTATCCCTTAAGTCGTGCGCGCTGCGCGCGCACGGGACTGCGCTGCGGATGGCAGTGGGGACCCGGTCCGAATTTTTACCCGATGAGAAATGATTTTTTAAATTATCTTAAGATTAAAATTTTGACTTGAGAAGCAATATGTGCTCGCAGCGCACGTATACCTCCACACGTGCGTACGCACCGGAGGCAGTGGGGACCCGATGGGAGTTTTTACCCGATCCGATTTTTTTTTTAGGAGCCACGAAGGGTGAGGGAAGGAATACGCGCGCGCAGCGCGCACGGGACTGCGCTGCCGAAGGCAGTGGGGACCCGGGCCGACTTTTTACCCATCACAAATTATTATTATTTTTTAATTTCATTTCTTAACACTAAAATTTACTGTTAGTGATTCATTAATTTTAGTGATTCATTTGAAAATACTGACCCGCTAGCGGGCGAAGCCAGCTAGCTGGAAATAAAAAATGTATGATATTATGAAGAATAAAAAATGTAAATAAACAAAATAAACTGTAATGTAATATAGAGAAAGTATTGGATTCGCGAAAATTTTCGACCTCCGTTTTTTGACGGATCGACACGTTTTGGGGTTTCCTGAACACGAATTGATAGTTTATAAAAATGTCTGTCTGTCTGTCTGTCTGTGTGTCTATCTGTCTGTATCATTTTTTTGTGGACACTGTATCTCACGAACCAATGAATAAAATTTAACCAAACTTGGTCTTTAGTTGCACCCTGACATGAAGTGGTGCTGATTAGATTTGGGGATCAATAGCTCAACAGGTGGCGCTGTGATCGCATTTTATGCAAATTTTTAACATGGCCGCATAGGACAAAATTCCGTATAAATGGGCACAATGAGAGTTATTTTAAACTTGTGATTGTAAAATTAATATGAATTATTGACAATAGTAGTAGTTAACTAAAAAAATTTTGTGCATGTGGGGGCATCGGTTCCCTCCCCCTGGGGGGGATAGTCCCCCCCCCGGGGAAGTAAATTTTCAAGATGTGTATCTTTCGAAATGTCTCGTTAATAATAGTAATAGTAACCAACGTTTTTTTTTTTTTTTTTTTTTTTTTTTTTTTTTTTTTTTTATAGTTCAACCATTACGGTCAACTTAATTACCTGAGATGCAAAAGGAAACCTAATCAGAAAACCCTAAAACGTGTAAATCAGGTGAAATATCTAATTTCACTTTCGATAATATAGAAGAACTTGAAAATATCTTTCGAATGATGTATTAAAAACAATTTAATCATAATTAGAATTTGAAATACTGAAATTTTAAAATATTACAGCGCCATCTGGCGGTAGAAATTTCTGTAATCCACTGTTCGATTCCAAATCATCAAAGCTTTCAAATGATGTGTTACTTATGAAATTATTTTAATTAGTAGCTGAGATACAAAAGAAAGCCTAAACAGAAAACCTCAAAACGTGTAAATCGGGTGAAAACTGGAATTCCACTTTCGATAATATAAAAGTACTTTAAAATATCTTTCGAATGATGCATTAAAAATAATTTAATCAGAATTAGAATTTGAAATATAGAAATTTTAAAATATTACGGCGCCATCTGGCGGTAGGAAATTCTGTAATCGACTGTTCCATTCCAAATCAACAGTTTTCAAAAAATGTATTACTTATAAAATTATTTTAATTAGTAGCTGAGATATAAAAGAAAACCTAATTAGGACACCTTAAAACGTGTAAATAACGTGAAATCTCGAATTCCATTACTTACGGTAGTCGGCTAATGGAATGTGAAAAAAATTTGTGGCGTCTGCTCTTGATATCAGGGTTGTTGATTTTTTTTTTATTTTTTTCAAAAAAATCGATTTTTCTGATTTAAATTTGATTTTTTTTTTATTTAAATCAAGATTTATTTGATTTTAATGATTTTTATTATGTAATCATACATTATTGTACAACATTTGTATTTTATTATGTGTATATGTGTGTGTGTGTGTATATATATATGCACAATACACACACTATCAATTATTTTACTTAAATTATAAAAATAAAAATAGTATTCTATTCCCATAGAAAAAATCCATGTGGGCAATGTGAAAGCAGTATCAGAATTCGAAACTCTGCAAAATATAAAAGAATAAAGGCGTTCTGGGTTTTCCGTCGTTTTCTCTGAAACAACCGTTTCTTTTCTATGTTTTTGCCCCCCCCTTCCGTCTTTTCTAATAATTTTACACTTGAAAATATGCTCCATCGTTTTATCTTTCCTTAAAATATAATAATACCAATTCCAAACTCTGTAACTCTGTTTTTTTTCTGCCCCCCTGTTCGAACCTAATTGAAACTTTGCCCCCCCCCCCGGTAGGGGGGGAACCGATGCCCCCACATGCACAAAATTTTTTTCCCAGTTAACTATTACTATTATCAACGAGACCTTTCGAAAGATACCCATCTTGAAAATTTACTTCCCCGGGGGGGTTACTTCCCCCCAGGGGGGGGGGGGGAACCGATGCCCCCACATGCCCAAAATTTTTTTCCTAGTACTATAATAAAACTGGATAAATTAAATGATCTTAAACGCTATATTCTGCATTATGAAACAGATAAAAAAGCTATTTGAAAAAAAAAATAGTTACTTAAGAGTAATTTTTAAAGATATAAACAATAAAAATAAGTCACATCACGTCATCTTTGTAATTAATGAGGATTTAATGAAGTGGTCTTTTAGTGTACCACTGCTAACTACATAGATGTCCAAAAAAGGGCCAGGACGTTAAAACAACGTACTAAGTTTTTTATATCCTTTACATTTTTTCTAAGGTTGGTGGTAGGATAAATGAATTATAAAATAAGGCATATGATGTCATTTTTGTAATTAATGGGGATTTAATGAAGTGGTACATAGAGTAGGGTGAGTAGATGTCCTCATTTTCTGAGGACAGTCCTCATTTTTCACGTGCTGTCCTCAGTTGCTTTCAGAAGTTCTCATATCCTCATTTATCCTCATTTTCGGACGTTTGTTCTCATTTGTTCTCATTTTTCAGTAATTTCCTTCCTTACTTAAAATTTCAGCATTAGACCTTATTAATTTGCAAAATTGATTCTACAACTCAACACAGAATAAAAAAATCACGATTTCTTGATTCATTACATTTATTTTCAAATCATCTCCAAGACTATTACATCCCTCGTGGAGGATCAAAATTGTGATGGCATGTCTCCGGACCACCTCTTAGGGTGACTCCCAAACGGTCGCCAATTGCCTATTTCGCAGCACTAGTGCGAGATAAAAACCCATCCAATCCAACCCTATTACTCAGAATATATTTTTATATTGGGAAATTTTAGTGTTTGTAACATTATGCTTTAAACTATAAAGATTTGAAAAAACAAAAAAGTACTTAAAAATTTAACATGAAGCTGGAAGTTATTTTATTACTAATTAGATTTTATAACAAACTAAATTTAAATAACATTTTAAATGGAAAAGCATTTTTTAGCAAGATTGAAAACTGAGTAATCACTGATTGGAGCTGAACACAGATTACCTCTTTAACATCTCATGATTTTTTCTCTCAAGTGAGTAAATAGTGCTACTCGAAGGTCATCATAATAACTCTGTTTTTAGATCAATTCTTATTCCTAGCCTAGCCAATTTTTGACATTCTTCAGATTGCCTTTTCCTTTTAAAATGTTATTTATTGGATCACTTCCATTTGAAGTTGTTATGATTTCGTTTATACTAAAAACTTAGTCTATACAAAAATAACAAATGTATTAAAATAGTTTATAAAAGTATTAATAAAAGCAAATATAAAATAGTTCGGTATTTTCGTGTCAACCACATATCGGAAATTAATATTAGCAGCATAGCATGCCATTATATTATAGGAAGATAAGTATAATGTTTACGAGTTTATGATAATGTTTATTATAAATTTAATAATGCTTGTATAAATATTTTTTTATAATGTCTATCATATAAGTTCATAAGTAATATAAATTTATCATAGTGACGATTAATGGCTGCAAGTCGGGTTAATATAAGCTAATTTTGCGCTATAATTTATGAAATTTTATGTCCTCAGAAATGTCCACATTTTTAAAAAAGACTGTCCTCATTTTGCATCAAAAAAAATATGGTCAACCTAACATAGAGGTTCATAAAAGAGGTCAAGACGTTAAAGCAACGTACAAAAGCTTTTACTCTTTTAAAATTTCAGCATTAGACCTTATTAATTTGCAAAATTGATTCTACAACAAATTAATATTAGCAGCATAGCATGCCATTATATTATAGGAAGATAAGTATAATGTTTACGAGTTTATGATAATGTTTATTATAAATTTAATAATGCTTGTATAAATATTTTTTTATAATGTCTATCATATAAGTTCATAAGTAATATAAATTTATCATAGTGACGATTAATGGCTGCAAGTCGGGTTAATATAAGCTAATTTTGCGCTATAATTTATGAAATTTTATGTCCTCAGAAATGTCCACATTTTTAAAAAAGACTGTCCTCATTTTGCATAAAAAAAAATATGGTCACCCTAACATAGAGGTTCATAAAAGAGGTCAAGACGTTAAAGCAACGTACAAAAGCTTTTACTCTTTTAAAATTTCAGCATTAGACCTTATTAATTTGCAAAATTGATTCTACAACTCAACACAGAATAAAAAAATCACGATTTCTTGATTCATTACATTTATTTTCAAATCATCTCCAAGACTATTACATCCCTCGTGGAGGATCAAAATTGTGATGGCATGTCTCCGGACCACCTCTTAGGGTGACTCCCAAACGGTCGCCTAATATAAAATAGTTCGGTATTTTCGTGTCAACCACATATCGGAAATTAATATTAGCAGCATAGCATGCCATTATATTATAGGAAGATAAGTATAATGTTTACGAGTTTATGATAATGTTTATTATAAATTTAATAATGCTTGTATAAATATTTTTTTATAATGTCTATCATATAAGTTCATAAGTAATATAAATTTATCATAGTGACGATTAATGGCTGCAAGTCGGGTTAATATAAGCTAATTTTGCGCTATAATTTATGAAATTTTATGTCCTCAGAAATGTCCACATTTTTAAAAAAGACTGTCCTCATTTTGCATCAAAAAAAATATGGTCACCCTAACATAGAGGTTCATAAAAGAGGTCAAGACGTTAAAGCAACGTACAAAAGCTTTTACTCTTTTAAAATTTCAGCATTAGACCTTATTAATTTGCAAAATTGATTCTACAACTCAACACAGAATAAAAAAATCACGATTTCTTGATTCATTACATTTATTTTCAAATCATCTCCAAGACTATTACATCCCTCGTGGAGGATAAAATAATTCGGTATTTTCGTGTCAACCACATATCGGAAATTAATATTAGCAGCATAGCATGCCATTATATTATAGGAAGATAAGTATAATGTTTACGAGTTTATGATAATGTTTATTATAAATTTAATAATGCTTGTATAAATATTTTTTTATAATGTCTATCATATAAGTTCATAAGTAATATAAATTTATCATAGTGACGATTAATGGCTGCAAGTCGGGTTAATATAAGCTAATTTTGCGCTATAATTTATGAAATTTTATGTCCTCAGAAATGTCCACATTTTTAAAAAAGACTGTCCTCATTTTGCATCAAAAAAAATATGGTCACCCTAACATAGAGGTTCATAAAAGAGGTCAAGACGTTAAAGCAACGTACAAAAGCTTTTACTCTTTTAAAATTTCAGCATTAGACCTTATTAATTTGCAAAATTGATTCTACAACTCAACACAGAATAAAAAAATCACGATTTCTTGATTCATTACATTTATTTTCAAATCATCTCCAAGACTATTACATCCCTCGTGGAGGATCAAAATTGTGATGGCATGTCTCCGGACCACCTCTTAGGGTGACTCCCAAACGGTCGCCAATTGCCTATTTCGCAGCACTAGTGCGAGATAAAAACCCATCCAATCCAACCCTATTACTCAGAATATATTTTTATATTGGGAAATTTTAGTGTTTGTAACATTATGCTTTAAACTATAAAGATTTGAAAAAACAAAAAAGTACTTAAAAATTTAACATGAAGCTGGAAGTTATTTTATTACTAATTAGATTTTATAACAAACTAAATTTAAATAACATTTTAAATGGAAAAGCATTTTTTAGCAAGATTGAAAACTGAGTAATCACTGATTGGAGCTGAACACAGATTACCTCTTTAACATCTCATGATTTTTTCTCTCAAGTGAGTAAATAGTGCTACTCGAAGGTCATCATAATAACTCTGTTTTTAGATCAATTCTTATTCCTAGCCTAGCCAATTTTTGACATTCTTCAGATTGCCTTTTCCTTTTAAAATGTTATTTATTGGATCACTTCCATTTGAAGTTGTTATGATTTCGTTTATACTAAAAACTTAGTCTATACAAAAATAACAAATGTATTAAAATAGTTTATAAAAGTATTAATAAAAGCAAATATAAAATAGTTCGGTATTTTCGTGTCAACCACATATCGGAAATTAATATTAGCAGCATAGCATGCCATTATATTATAGGAAGATAAGTATAATGTTTACGAGTTTATGATAATGTTTATTATAAATTTAATAATGCTTGTATAAATATTTTTTTATAATGTCTATCATAAGTTCATAAGTAATATAAATTTATCATAGTGACGATTAATGGCTGCAAGTCGGGTTAATATAAGCTAATTTTGCGCTATAATTTATGAAATTTTATGTCCTCAGAAATGTCCACATTTTTAAAAAAGAATGTCCTCATTTTGCATCAAAAAAAATATGGTCACCCTAACATAGAGGTTCATAAAAGAGGTCAAGACGTTAAAGCAACGTACAAAAGCTTTTACTCTTTTATATCCTTTATATTTCTTCTAAGATTGGGGGTAAATTCTTAAAGTGATATATAAAATAATTGTAACAGATGTGAAACCGCAAAAAAAGGTCAATGAAAATAGCGAAAGCATTTTATAAAATCCTTTTTTAGAAATAAAATGCTACATGTAGCATCTAGTTCCATGCTGTGAGATGAAAGAGAAGTATATACATTCTATCCTTATAATTGTCGTTTATTTTTCTTTCATAAGTTCCATTTTATATAATTTTTAATCTAATGATAATTTAAAGTACCATCAGTATATAAAGGGTTAGCTACCCTCTATGCTCAAAATTTCGAATTAAGATTTTTATTCTTTTAATAAAAATCTTACATATTAAGAAGCACTGTACTACAAAACACAGTCTCGTATATCAGTTACTTAACTTTATATTAAAGTTAACAATGTGTCAGGAATTTCTGGAACATCCTGTATATTAATCCATTGAAACATATTATTTAATATATATATATATATATTTAATATTTGCATTAATAATAATAGTTTAAATTCCAACAGAATATTTTCAAGGACGCATAAACGAATGAAAAATGATTGAAAAAGATATAAAAATAAAACAGCATGTAAAACAAAAAGAATTTTATTAACAGCAAATACATTTTTAAATAAACCAAAATTAATATACAATATCATTGATGAAAAATGATTGTCAAAATTTATTCCATCAAATTTTTATGCTCATAAAAATCAATAAAACCTCATAGAAACATTAACATAAAATATTAAATATTATCAGTGCTTTATGGAACATTCTGAAAATAACTTATGCATTTTCAATGGGTGAAATCTCCTTAGAGTATTTTTACTTTTTTGAATCTTAATACAATTTTTCATTAAATGTTTTAATAGGATTTTGCTTTGTATAAATTTTTGTTTAAAGGTGACAATGAGTTTTTGATAACATCACATTTAAAGAATGTCTCTTAAAAATTCTTCAGTATATTAAACAGTCATTTGTCCAATTTCTGAAGAGTTTATTCACATTTTAGTGACACATATTGACAATACGACATTTATCACAAAATGTTTAACATTACAACGAATGCATGACATTTTATGCAATACTGGAACGAGTCGAGGAGGAAAAATATGGAATCAAGTTGATTTTTGGAGTACAGGGAGAATGACGGTTATAAACAAGAATTTTTACCACCATCTTTTATTATTAGGATAATTTACGTAACCCGTTCTTGTATTTGCCCAACCTTTTGATTCAGCTGTATTTATTCGAGGACTTGAACTACCTTTATTGTACCCTTGATATCCATAAGTATCGTAAGTATTTTGCCCCCATCCACCCTGAACTGGAATGTTATTTCCATAACCTGGATTATTCCATGCTTTTTGGCCAGAGCCAACATATGAACCTCCATATCCAGAACCATAAATTTGATTTCCAAGACCTTTGTTTGTACCTTGACTTATGTAACCGCCACCATATCCGCTTCCATGATTTTCATATCCGCTTCCTTGATTTTCATATCCGATTCCTTGATTTTCATATCCGATTCCTTGATTTTCATATCCGCTTCCTTGATTTCCATATCCGCTACCTTGATTTCCCCAGTTACCACCATATGATCCACTATAACCCTTTTCACCTCTATATCCTGATGATGGGGGCCAATTGTAACCACCAGAGGAAGGTCTAACTTGATTTCCTCCATACCATCCCCCTCCGTAACCACTTTGGCCTCCGTAACCACTTTGACCTCCATAACCACTCTGACCTCCATAATCATTTTGTCCCCCATACCAACCTTGATTTGTACCCGAACTGCCTTTGTAATTTCCGCCATAGCTAGGTGAACCTGACCATGGCATTGCTACCTGACCCTGACCATAGTTCCCACCCCACCCTGTGTTAGTAGAAGACCATCCTTTATTAGTTCCGTAACCAGGTTGATTTGAAACATAACCTCCTCGATTCTGTGGCCCATATACAGCTTGATTTCCATAACCACCATATCCGGTATTGCCACCATAGCTTGGGTAACCTTTTTGATTTCCTTGTGCTTGTTGTTGTCCTTGATGCCCACCATAACCTGGTCGAGACCATCCTTTGTTGTTTCCAGATGGTGGGTAGAAAGTCTGTGTGCCATAAGTTGGTCTTTCCCATCCTGTTGCTTCTCTGTTGAGATCTTTGGTACTAGTAGAGCTGACTGTTCCAGATGTAACGGTATCTCCCCGATCACCTTTACTCGGAGCGTCAGCTTTTGTTATACAAATATAAATACTTGAAATGAAGAGTACCAGCAGATAAGCCTAATTAAAAAGAAATAAAAATTAAATATATATATATATATAGTACTAACAAATTAACTACATATCATTCTTAAATAAAAATTGATTTAAAATATCATACGAAAAATAAATCTTACATATCCAAAGTATTACAAATATACAAACAGAATTATTAAGACTATAAACATACAATAATTAATTTTGACTAAATATAAACAATTTTAAATTTTAATAAAATGTCATCAGATTATATAAATTTTTAATAAACTTCAAAAGTGTATGATATATTAATATAATTTTATACATACGTGCCATCATACTAATTAAAATTCCGTAGTATTGTTATACCTGCCTCCTTTTTCACACCAGTATCTTTTTAAAGTATTTTTCTTCTTATTTAATCGTAAATGCATTTGGAGAGTATTACTCTAAAAATTTACTGGTGTGAAAAAAAGAGCGGGATTAACAACACTACTGAATACTAATTAGGATGTTGGCAAGTATGATTTTATATCATTTACTTAAATACTGTTCAAATTTTGTAACTTAAATATTACATGCAGCTTCTTTTACTTAAAAATGTTAAAATAAAATCAGTAATCAAGATCAAATGTCCAAGATTTTCTAACTTTTTATCTTGTTTAAATATTACAGGTAATTCAAAGTTTATAGTTTTTATTAATTGATTTTTTTTTTTTTTTTTTTTTTTTTTTTTTTTTTTTTGGTAAATTGAATTTTTTTATATACACAAATTGTACTATTAAATAAATAAATAGACCTTACAAAGTTTGAAATTTGGAATTTTCAAAAATATAAACAAGATTATTTAAGTAATATTCTATGAAATATCGAAATATTGAATTATTTTGCCCATATTAGTTTAAGGTATAATGTATACTATAATTTCCAATAAAAAAATTGCATGAGTAATCTACAAAAGAAAATCATTTAAAAACATTCCATACATGTAAATTCAGAATGAATAGCCAAGCAGATTCTTACAATTTATATTATGGATTTATTTAGCAAATGTAAATACAGATTTGCCAAATTCCTAATTAAATCTGCAGCATTTGTAACCCCGCCTTTTTTTAATACCACTGTTTTTAAAAGTACATTTTTTTCTTATTTTATCGTAGTTATAAAGTATAGAAAATTATTCTATAAATTAAGCGGTGTGAAATAAAGGCAGGGCTAAAAGCGTTCCGGAATAAATTAAAGAACTTGGAATAAATTAAACATAGTTAAGAACTCCGGAATAAATGAAACATAGTTATGAATCATCCCAATTAAATGAGCGTTCTAAAGAAAACATTTACATTAGTCCATCTGTATGAAACTGCAATGCCACATGCGAACAAAAGCTTCAGAACTTTTATATAACAGTTTAGTTGCTAACATAATCTGGAGTATTGTTAGTACACGCCCCTTTTTCCACACCACTTTAATTTTCGAGCAATTCTGTTGAAACGTATTCACGATGAAAAAGAAGAAAAGTACTTTAAAAGGAGACTGGTGTAAAAAAAAAAAAAAAAAAAAAAAAAACCCGGCACTAACAATACTCCGGATTAATAATTAGGACGCTGGCATCTATGCAACAGCCCTTTACTTTGAATGGGTGTTAAAAATACAGAAAAACTTCTACTAATACAAGTTATGCAATTTTATTCTTAAGAATTATTTGCATATGCATGACCAGTATTAAAAAAAAGTTCATGGTACACAGTCAATCACCATAAAACACGTACATTTACATAACTTCATTTTATACAAATAAACGAGCCTTGATAGATTTTTTGATCACTATAACACTTTCAGTTCTTTTGGTATTAAATAAAATTTCAGACTGGACCTAATTTCCAGAGCCTGATTAAGGGAGAAGCAGACATTATTTATACTTACACCGTTATTTTTTAACAAATACTTTCCTCCTATAATAAACAGAAAATTCTCATTAAAAATTATTTTAAAAGAATTCTGGTGTCTAATAACGGTGAGTAAATTGGATTGTTTTACACCGTTCATTTTTTATAAAAAATATTTCCTCTTCAAAGCGTGGAATTTCTATGACATGAAGTAAAAGATAATTGTAAAAATATTCCGGTGAGAGCGGAGATAATGTGTGCTTCCCCCTTAATCAGGCTCTGCTAATTTCAATTTCTCAACGATTTTTAAAGGTCCGTTGATAATTCTACTTAAAGGATAAAATTGCCTACAATTTATCAAATTTAACTTCAAATCTTGGTAAATTAAATTTTTATTTTCAATCGAACTTTAATTATTTTGTTCGTTTATTGTATATAGAATATTTTACTAACCTTTTTCCAAACCCCAATGCTCTGAAGCATTCTAAACAATATTGTCAAATTTAGGGTCTCTTTTATTCAAATTCCACCAATAATTTTATAGAGTGATATTTGACATATACAATGGACGAAGAAAAACCATCGAAGTTATTAGGCAATTTTAAATTTAATGGTGGATATTGAATAAAAATGTCCCCAAATTTGACAACGTAGATCAGATGGGAAATTAAATAGACTGGTAAAGGATTAAAAATAGTTTTCGGAAACATAGTGTTGCATACAAATTTAAAATGCTTGTTTTTCCATTTATTAATTTAGACGTGATCTTACTTTTTTTTTTTCTTTTCTCCATTGGGGATGTTGATGTTGGGGTTGAGGTTAATTTTCTACGCGTGTGACTTAACGCTTTGCGGCGCAAAGTAATGGGGAAGTTGCACTCGCGAGGAAAACACTTTCTTTTAATTGTAATTGATAAATTCAATCTTGTGCATCCCAAAAATCCAATTAAAATCGTGTAAAATCAATTCAAATTAATCATTAATTAACGTTTTAAAATCGTTAAAAACGAAAACAAAACCACGTGATCTGAAAACGCTCCGTGAATGGCTTGACGTCACAATTTATCAAGTGCGAAAGATCATACTTAGCGTACATTCTTTTACCTATAGCTTTTTCTGTTTGCTATTTGTTTTAATCTATATTTCATATTTTATTTTTAAAGTTTTTACTTTTTGTAAGAGATAACTTAAATCTTTCATAACTATACTATATCCTATATAATTCCTTTCTATTTTTTATTATACTTTTATTTATATAATGTCGACCTTGTAGTCGTGAAAGGGCAATAGGATAATCTGCGGAAAATAGATGCTCTTTCCATATTCTCATTTTTAGGAAGAAACCACGATTTTATTGGCGAAGAAATAAAAGCTGAAAGATATAGATTAGTTTCTTTATTTATATTTCGAAAATTATAAACGTCTTTATATCAGAATTTTAGCACAGTAATAATATAGTAGTTTTTTTTTTTTTTTTTTTTTTAATTTACATTTATCTAATTTTTTTAGAAGCTTGTATGTGAGAATTTTTCTTTTTTCATAATGTGTACTTAAAAATTTAATTATAATTGAAATATTAACGAAAATTTTACAGTCCATAAAAATACATTTTACTTATTTACTTACATTAATTATTGAAAATTTAACCAGAATTTCTTAATCAGAAATTTAACCAGAATTTCTTTACTTCATATTTTTGCAACGAAAGAAATGTTATATTCAAAATGCATTATTTATTTATTTTTTGAAAACAGTTTTTTTTTTTTTTTTTTTTTTTTTTTTTTTTTACTTTCAGCAGTTTTTTAAATATATATCTATATCTATATTTAAATTTTATCCATTGATTTTTCTCTTTTATTTTCTTAAATTTATTCTCTCATTTCATTCGAATTATATTGTTCTGCGTCGCTTACATTAGCAGCGGCTTGTTACACTATTATTATTATTATTATTTTTAATTATTTAATTAATTCATTTTAAAAGTGAAAAAAAAAATAATTTAACGTATTTACCGGGAAAATGTTAATATCGCAGAAAGGATTACTCTTATTAATATTTAAGTTCAATTAAAATTTATTTATTTTTCATTTATTTAATTCCTTTGAAACGAAAATATTTTATTACTATTATTTATTTATTTAGTGTATTGATCGGAATCATATAGTAATATAGCAGAAAGAGCGAAAGCATATAAAGTACATGGTGACAAAACAAAAATATATTTAATAGATGCTGAGGTACAACCATCCTTAAAATCGTAGTTCTTGAATAATAGCAGTTTTTTTCGTCTGATAAATACCCAAATTTAAGTGTCCAAGAAAGACGTTGCTGCAGGCAGCAAGAACCCGGAATCAAAAACGCAGGGTACACTGAAAGGAAAGAGGCTTCCGTAGGCAGCGGGGTCTGAACGAGGTTAAGAGGGATTTCAGTGGAATTTTACTTTATTTACTTATTTATTAGTTTACTGATTTTTTTAGTCTCAGTTTTGTACACAGTCTAAAGGAAAAATATATATACATATATACTAGCATTCACAATTATAGAAGTCATCTATGTACTATTCTAGATTGTTCAAGCAATGAAAGTATACATATTATTCAGTTAAACAGATTATTAGCCAAACCCAATACTTTATTTCTGCTGTCAGTCAAGAATAATAATGATAAATCAATAAAACATAATAAAATGAAAGAAAATAAGTTCTTAAAAAATATATCTTTGCATACTAAGGAAATTATTTTTAAAAATTCTATTGATCAACTACTATTTGATTGTATTTTAATAAAAAATAATAACAGGACGCGAGTAAGAAAAAACTGATTGAAATTTACAGTGTCATTTATACAATGAATTGATGTTTAAATTGTTTTAATACTTTTTCTTCAGAGAAAGAATACAAAATTTTGCTGAATGCGCGACTTTCCTTTACAATACTATAAGGAGAAATCTAGCGAGCAGTTCATTTCATGAATAGTGACGTCACGATAGGTTTCATCACGTGACGCAGCGTTTTCGCGCCAACATGAAAACGATGTCTTTTAAAGTTAATTTATTAACGTATCCGGTTTTCAAATATGCATAAAAATGGTATCAAAAAGCTTGTATTTTCATGTTCTGTCATTTGCAAGTCAAAATGAAAAATGTGCAATTTCCCCATTGGTATCATTTAAATTACATTGCCACCGGAATTCACGAATAAAATTAAAATAAAAGAAATTGACGACCTTTTCTACTCTTCTATAAAACTAAATTTTTTTTTTAAACATTTCCGGGATGAGTTTTTGCTGTCGGAACTTAACAATTGCGTTCTCATCTCACACCGAGAACAGTGCGCTGCAAAGAGTTAAGCTTGTATGGAATGCCCTCCGTGTGAGTCTTTCTAAGAGGTCCTAGCCTATATTTATGTGAATTTCGGAGGAAACTACTGGAAAATTCAAGTGACTAAATAGACGAGCGTGACTAGTGCCCGAACCCAGCAACTGTAGTCTACAAGCTTAGAGAACAACAGAACCTTACAGCCACTGGTGGAGCCACTGTAAATTAAACATTACAGGTATATTTTTGTGCCTGAAGGTTGCTGTGTTAAAAAAAAATTAGTTTTCATTGGATTTTTTTCAAATGGGAAAGGAGATTGCAGGAAGAAAATTGCTTTGAACATTTCAAACACTTGCTTGAAAAATATTCTTCAAGATCGTGTGGTAATACGAATTCTCTTTACCTTAATTTGTAAATATGTTAACAGCAAATTTCCTATATTATCATTATTTCTAGTTTAAGGTGTTATTTTGCGGATCAAAGTAATTGGTATAGAATAAATTTGCTATCATCCTTTATTTTATTTTGAAGTTTCGTTTTATTTTCAAATGAACTCTTACAAATATTAAAACTTTGAATGAATACAAACTATATCAATTAAACCTTATGCTTAGTAAATATTCTATATAGACCGTTATGCTCGAATGAAAATAATATTATTATTAAGGCGACGGCATGTTAAAGTGTATATATTAAGGTGATATTTGATATGACAAAGAGGCGATAGATGTATGCAGATTATCGTACTATCATTCTAGCAAAGCTGTGAATAGTGCAGAGATATTATCAAATGTTGCTAAACTATAGGCTTAACTATGTAGATTAGCAACATATGCTAGATATGAGGCATAATAATGAAAATCTTCATTTAACTCTTTTAATGCATTCTATTCCTACTTTCTTTTCGTTCTGTTTTTCGCTATATTATGTTTAGTATTATTTAAGATAAATTCAACAATGTTAATATTGTTATTTTAACACTTAATGCTCAATATTGCCAATCGAAAACATAAAGTTTCGATTTTTTCAAATCATAATTCATAAATTAAAACGGATTAGAAACAAATGAGTTTTAAAGCCTAATTTACATGTAGAATAAATCACGAAGTTTACATAGCGGTTTCCAAAACATAAGAAAAAGGCGACATTTTTAATTAGTAGGTTTTCTTAAAATAAATGGGGCAAACAAAAGTCAGTAATATAATTTTCAAACTACCCAATAAAATGTCACTGATTTATTATAACTGTTAAAATGAAATATTAGACACGTGGTTGCTGGGAGATATAATTTAAAAAAATGCTTAAAATTAGTGACTAGAAACTTTAAACAATAATCTTATGTTACATTCATTAGATTCTTAAAATAGCATTTTATAAACAACATTTTTAGTTCGATGTTATATTCAGAAACTAGTATAATGAGTTTGCATGTTTACTTCAGTTATTGATGCAATGAATACAACCTACCCTTGATGTTAAAAATAGCTGTTTTGAGTGAAAGTCGATCACGCGATGAATATAATTTCTACTATGGGAAGCCGTAGCACTGTTTCCTTTTTTTTTTTTTTTTTTTTTTTAATATGTAAAAGTGATCTATTTTTAAAGCCTGCTAATGCGTGTATTCAGCTATATATTTTATTTATGGAAATTAACTCACATGCTTAATTTTCAAAGAGTTATCTATCCATATTTTTTTTTAAACAAGTAATATAAAAAGAAAATTTTTGAGTCAAGTTCTACTTACAAACACTATCGAAAAAGTTTTTTGTAAATAATTTTGAATTAGGAAATAAAAAGCGCGCGTGAAAAATGAAATAAAAATAATTGTAAGATAAAAAAAAAAAAAAAAAAAAAAACTTTTTATATACCATGTTTTAAAATTTCTGATGAATTATAGAGCTCTTATCAACGTGCATAAAATTTTTAAAGTGATAATGACGTCAATTTTTTTCAGATGCATAATTTAACTTTTTATAATTTTTTAATGTTCACGTTTAATTAAATGTATTTATTTTTATGTCGAAAGAAAATGAACTGGTAATTTTTTTTTTTTTTTTTTTTTTTGGCAACAATTAAATTATAGCTAATATTTTAATGATTGTTGTAACGCTATTAGGATGTTATTATTTTCATATTTTAATTAATTATAAGAAAACTAATAAAAAATTAAAAAATCGGACTTCGAAGTATTGTGTTGTCACCGTGTTCTGAGCAATCCTGAAAGTTTCAAATTTCTAGCTAGTCGGGAAGTTAGTTAAAAATCGATTGCAAGATTTATACAAGATATAGGGAGAATGTGAACTAATAGTAGGGAATTGAATAAGTAAAAGTAATTCCATCAAATTTTTACATGAGCATTTTAAATAAACAATTCAGAATATTTTAAATCTTAGTTTATTTATAAATGATCCAATGAATATTTTTATTTTTTTGCGGTTTTGTTTAGTTTATTACATACGTTTAGAAGAACGATGGGGGATTATGGAATAGTCGGGTAACATGGAATACCATTATATTTTACTTGTACGGTGCTGCAGTCTATCAGAAGTACGTAAAACGTCTTCCTTGGGTCTCAAATATGAACAGTAGTTCACCTTACGTCAGTGAGAAGGTCTGTTTTTATTATATCACACAACTTGTTTGACTTATTAAGATTCAGATCTGTCTTTGGAGGTAGGTATTGTGAATTCTGTAATCTATTTACGAAGCAGTAAAATCAAGTGAAAAAGTCAGTAAAGTTAGTAGTCTGTCTCCCATGAACTTTTTTCTACCAACAGGTGGTTGAGGTTGATTTATTCTCCAAGATGGTAATATGGAATGCCGATTATTCCGTATTTTCTGCGATTTTTGTAAAATTTTAATGAAACTATTTTCAATACTTTTTATCTTGAATAATAATTTCAAAATAAAACGATTATATTGCAATCATTCATGATTTTCTGTAAAAGTACTACTATATTCTATATTATCCACTATAGACTCCTTCTCATATTTATAAGGACACTTTATGTTTTGAAATAACTAATGTAAAAATAATTGTGAACAGGATTATACTAAGTGCACTTAATATATCTAGTACTCTAAAAATCAAAACTGCTATAATTTTTTTTATATGAAGCAAAATTAATAAAAAATAATGCAAAAACATTTTTTCTCCATGTTTTCAGTTGTTCATAATTATAGGGACAATCAAGATTTTTTCGTTTTATTTAACTTACTAGCGGATAAATTACAGTTGACATACGAATTTGTTAACTACTGGGCTAGATTAATTCATATATATGCCTTCAATTTTTCTTGGACGGACATTACTGATAATTCTTCGAAAAAAAAGAACGTTCATGTAGTGAAGTATGATAAATGTGTTTTTTAAGTGGAAGGATAATTTCAATCCGCCGAATTTCTAATGAAATTCGAAGATCTAAAATTGCTGAAGGAAATGTGATCAAAAGTTGAAATGCTGGTTCGATAGGAGAGAGATCTGATGCAAAATCAGAGTTGTTTTACAGAGATTGAAGACTCATAATTCCTCTTACTGTTCTACTCATAATGACTGCTGCTGAATTTGCTCGTAATTTTGAACGAAAGGTTGGGGTCCACATTTATGCATGTTTAAAATAATTAATATGTTAAAATGAATAAAAAAAAAAAACCCTGTAATAATCAATAAGCATTTAATGGAGGAAAGAACGTCTGTGTTAAAGTTGAATAAAGATAATATTAAATGCTAAAATGCTAAAATGCTGCATTTTCGGATGAAAAACATTTTATTCTTGATTAACCAAATGGTTTTAACAGTTACTGGTACGATCTGAAGATAGCGAAAGACAGAGCAAACAACAGTACAGGGATATTTAAAATTATTCCAAAGCATTGCGTTCTATGAGATATATTTCTATAAATCAAATTTTAATAACTTTACTTTCCACAAAATTTTAGGAAATTGAAATATATTATTTATATGCGCAAAAAATGCTTTGCATAGAGTATAGCATGATTAGCATTAGATTTACAGTGGGACACAAAAATATCCATTTATATTAAGAGCTATTAATAAAAAATTGCTAGAATTGTACTTTCGTTTTCATTAAGCGTTTTTAACACTTTCTAACATTTTTAAGTGTGAATATGATTTCAGTTTGTGTATCTGTCAATATGTCTGTCTGTCTGTCTGCCCGCGCTCTAACTCCTGTAAATATTTATGGAATTTCTCGAAACTGATATATTTTATTGAAGTTCTCTATCGAATGTTCCATGTTGAAAATGGAGTGAATATCTCTTTTGGTTTGTGTACAGGGACACCCAAAAGCATTTGAAAGCATTGTGTTCTATGGGTGTTTTTTTTATAAATATTTTTCCTATAGAATGTTCCCCATTTAAAATGACATTAATTGGTCCTGTATAACTAGTTTGTTTACAGGAACAACAACAACAAAGCCAATGCATTACGTTTTAGGACAGAATTTTTAGTTAGAAAGTTATATTTAAAAATCTTTCTGCTGTAAAAATCATAAAAATATTGAAATTTATTGTTAATATTCTAAAATAATGTTTTGTATGGAATATGATACGATTAACTTTCTGATTTACAGGGCTACACTAAAATATTCAGAGAGATCAAAAGCTGTAATTATAATCTAATAGCTGCATTTTCTTTTTCGTTAAGCCTTTTTAACACTTTCCAAAATGCCTATGAGTAATTTTAAAATCAATTAGTCTATCTGTATAATTTTCAGTCCTTCTGTCTGTTGTGTGATAACGTAGGCAAAGAATATTAAAAGTTATTCGATACAACAATTACGTACAGTTGGAAAGTGTTACTAATCAATGCGTTTTGCATGATTTTTCTTTCATATTTTGTTCTCACTTGGATTTACATGACGCTTTTTTTTACATCTTTTAAAATTTTCGAATTCTTGTTAAACATCATTCCTTACATTTATTGTTTAAGTAATTCCACTTTCATTTATTCTTATGTACACTATAAAATTTAATAAATAAAGTAATGCAAAATAAAAGGTGTTTTGAGATTTTTTAAAATCAATTGTAAAAAAACATTCCTTATTAGATCAATGATATTATTTTTATTCCCAATAAACTGATTAATTCTTCTGAAAAAATGTAGTTTTTAAAAATATTGTGTTATATTTTTAGGGTTTTTTAAAAAACAGTTTTTTTTTTTTTTTTTTTTTTTTTTAACTAATTCTGTCACTTGGTTTCAGAGAAATTAAGGTACCAAAGAATATATTGAATTAAAATAAACAGTTTTCCTAGACCAATCTCCTCCTTGCGTAAATCATGAAATTATAAATCCAGAGTAATAACAATATAGTAAAGAAGAATAATTAACCAGAAGTAATACATCGATAATGCAAAAGACATATGTTAACATTTTTTTCTTCCGTATTTCTTATATTTCAATGAATATGATTTTTTTCCCCTAACAAACTTAAAAATAATCTGGTGTGTCACTCACACGACTTTCTCTTACCCTGAAATTTAAAACTATAAATACAGGTTGCAGATTAAGAGGTACGAGAACGAGAACTGTCATATAAACCTATGCTAAACAATTCAAATTAGGCTTCAGAAGAGTTTTATACGATAATTAGTTCTGTGTGAGGGGGGCTACCGCCCCCCTCAACCCCCCGTTTCATTAATGCACCTACATTTATATAGAATTTAATTCGGTTATTAAAAAATAATTCTGTTTTTAAAAAATAATTTATTAAAATTATTTTTTATGATAATTCAGACGATTTCCATATTAGAGAGGTAGTGTAACACTAAATATCCAAAAAAAGTCCATTTTACTCTCAATATAAAAAAAAAAAAAAAAAAAAAAAAAAAACGATTTTTTTTCTAAGTTTTTTTTTCGTTAAAATTAAAAAAAATCTATAACTTTGTTTTAAATTATCACAGATTTATAGTTCAACCATTCGTTTTAAAGGTATTCGCAAGCTCTTTTGAATGATACCCATCATGAAAATTTACTCTTCTCGAGGGGGGACTTCCCCCCAGGGGGGAGGCGAGGCTCCTACATACACAAAATTTTTTTCCCAGTTAACTATCTCCATTGCAAAAAATATATGTTCGTTTCATTTGGTTTAGTGCAGTTTATAGACGTTAAACTCTACTTACCTGCAATTTCCCCCATAGACGTAATGTATTAGAATTCTCTTGATTGTCCCTGTACACGAACCATTTGCTTGATCTTAACGAAAAGTTTACTGTAGCATCCCTATATGATACACATTTAGAATACCAAGTTTGAACTTTCTGCCATAATTTGTTTTTGAGATATGCTGATAACAGACAGACACACAGACACACACACAGACACACAGACACACAGACACACAGACCATTTGCTAAAAACATGATTTTCGTATTCAGGGGACCTCAAAACGTGTAAATATAACAAAATCTCGCGTTCGAAAATTTGACCCAAAAACAATACTTTCTCTACCTTATGGGTAAGAGAAAGTAATAATAATAAAAGTAAAAAATAAAAAATACATATATATTGAAAGCAAAACTGATTTTTCCAAAACGAAACCGGTCTTCTTATCAATGCTTTCTTATAAAGCAATTGATATTTGTTTGAACAATATTTGATGCTGTATGAGGTAAATATTCCCGATTTCCCTCGCGTATTGGAATATTTTCTATATCCACCAAATCAGAGCTAATTTACGCGTAAGTAATAAGATTGGGATATAAATCAAATTCGTTTGGGCGTCGCGTCGTTTGTTGAAAATTTCTATCTCAAAAAAGAAAGAGTTTTTTTTTCCCTATCGCTATACTTCAATTTCTGATTCATCATTTATTTATTTATTTATTTATTTTTATTGCTGTCAGGCAAATTTTTCGCATCGTCATTATTTCATAAAGTCAGAGATAAATTGAGAGAAAGTCTGAAAATAAAATTTTAAGAAAAGAAAGTAGAAAAAGTTTCTATGAAACTCAACTTCATACTTTAAGTTAAAAATTCAGTTACTTATTAAATTAAATTAAATTTATTTATTTATTTATTGCTTTTTGTATAGTTAAACGAATTAAAAAATATGTCTCCTTTTATTCTCTGGCATTAAGTTAAAATAATCCAATTAAAATACAATTGAGAAAATCGTGTTAAAAAAAAAAAAAAAAAAAATGGAACCCATTTACTACGGAACCCTTCGTTGAAATTTGAAATTTTGCCAAAGAAATCTCTAACATTTTTCGCCCTAGCCTTTACTTGCGCAATTGCGATAGCCAATTTAATTCATCGCCAAAATGGCAACAAAAATTAAAAAGTTGGCAAAAGAGTTCTGTATTAAATCTGTACCAAAGAAATTAAAAAAAAAAAAAAAAAAAAAAAAAAAAAAAACGTATATAATAACCTTGGCAGAGGAAAACGCAATGCAGTTACTGCATGCATATATATGGAAGAATAGTCTAAAACAATTTCTGTCGTAGCAAATTTGTACAGAATTTCACTCTCAGAAATACTATACTCAATTTTGACGATTCAGACATCCTCGGGCATAATTTCGTTGTTTTTGACAACCATTTCGTCAAGCGATCACGTGATTTTTGAGGAAACGTGGACTCTCAAATATTTGATGAAACTGTTTACTCACAGTATCATGTGCTATCTTTCATTACCGCCATATTGGTTTTTTTCCTGTGTTGTTTCGACTTTACGTTACAATGACTTATATTTGCCGGCCTGGTGGTTCGATCGGTAGGGCGCTGCCTTCTGGATTCCCAGGTCTCGGCTTCGAATCCCGGTGCGGGTATGGATGTTTGTGATGTCCTATGTCTACAAAATATTGTGTGCGCTTGTTTCTGCGAATTTCTATAAAAATATTGACCAATTGAGACATAAGTAATGGTAACTATAGGTTTTAAAGCTGTCAAATAAATGACTTTTATTTGTTTGCTCTGTTTTATTTATATTTTCATTAAATATAATTAGTATTTAATGTCTAAAGCAACGAACTTGCAGGTAATTTTATAACTTTATAATTTGTATTTTATTCTGTATCACGAAACTAGGATGAAAAAATGTATCTTTACTTTTGAACGAAATTCGTATGTTCAAACAAGTGACGAAATTAATTTTCTCAATTTGACGAAATATTCGCTCGAAATATTCCCTGGAAACGGTTTCGTGAAAATAAAAGAAAATTTCGTGAAATTTGAGTATCCATTTCTGAGAGTGTTCATATATATTTTCATTATTTATTTATTTATTTATTATAGTTAATTTATTAATTAATTTGCTAAACATTGAAATCCTCACCATCAATTTTTACATACATACTGAATTCTGGTCAAAAGAAATTTATTAATTTTAGTTATTCAAGATATCTGATAAGTAAACTTGTACTGATTCTTCCAACAGTATTTTTCTTTTTTTCGGAATTTTTATTAGTTAGTCTGAGCGAATAATTAAGTGAAAAATTATCATATAAATATACTGGTGTAAGGATTAGGGACCTGTTACATCGTCTAATATCTAATTTTATTCGCAGCAAACCAATATACAGCGATTACATACGAACTTCGCATTTATTTTACTTATTTATTTTTTAATTTAGTCTAAAATTCCACTGGAACCATTGGAATATGCAGAACGTTTCCAAAAGGCTAATTACTGTTATTTCAAGGCATTGAATACAAATAATAATAAAAAAAAGTTTGTGTAAAAGTATTGTGATAACATGAAATATACACTGATTTATGGTTCTGATTTCTTACAAAATATGCACATATGTTACAAATATTCGCAATCGAAAATAAGTATGTTGCGACCATCACAAAACTTTTTTCTATATTTTCCTATACAGATCTACACAATAAAAATTATTTATCAAATTTATTATTTATCACAATATTTTCAATGGTGAGTCCAGACAATTTTTATCTTAAAAAAAGTGTAACTCAAAATACCCTAAATGTACATGGAAAAAAAAAAAAAAAAAAAAAAAAAAATATATATATATATATATATTTTGTTTACTATAGGCGATGACTTAGGGAAAAAAAAAAGGTTATTTTATTTCAATATCACATATATATGGTTGTATAATTCGTTTTAAAAATATTGGCTAGTTCTTTCGAAAATTTCTCATAATGAAAATTTATATCCCATAGTGAAGAAAGAGACGATGTACCTACATCAGAGCTGCCAACCTAATCCGGCAAATTGTTAGTAACGCCCCTTTTTCTACACCACTTAATTTTTAAAGTAATTTTCTTCAAATATATTTGCGATGAATTAAGAAGAAAAAAAACTCTAAAAAATGACTGGTGTAGAAAAAGGGGCGGTACTAGCAATTTGCCGGATTAGGTTGGCAGCTCTGCTACATATACAAAAAATGTGCTTACTATTTGACACATATATATACATTATTATTTTTCAGTGATTGGTTAATAATAATTAACTTTATGAATATATAAAACAATTTTTGTTCTATGCAACCATATTATATACATATAAAGTCAAGAATTTAACAACGTTATAAAATCTAGCAATTAATCGATACATGATAATACCAACAACATACACATAAAAGTTATTGTAATTTAATTTAAATGTTAGCACATAGTTTTTCTATTATTCATTTACAGTACCAATTAATAGATAAATTCATTTTAAATTACTTACGCTAGTTACTTACATTTAGGGCCATAACACTAAAACCAACTAGGTGTGAAATTCACGAAAGTAAATATACGTAAACCTATAATTTTATAATTAATATATATATATATATATATATATATATATATATATATATATATAAACCGGAATAATATGTATCAATTTTTGATAAACAAAAATTGATGTCAAGTTGCATCTAAATGTAAAATTTATAAAATTTGAGCGTTAGTTCCTGATTTGCAGCTGCCACAAAGCTTTTCACACACTCACATAAATGCGCACAAGCAAACAGGCGTTTTCTAAGAGTGTTCAAGTCATGTTCTAGACCACTCGAAAGTGTATACTTTTTGAAAACCGAAAATCTAAAATTTTTACGAATCTAAAAAAAGAAAGAAAAAAAAAACTGGTTTGTAGTTGTTATCACAAACTTTTCCCTGCTTCATTGTAAATAACAATGCCACCTACTGTTTAACATGCAAAAAACTTTAGCGTCTCAGAATAAATATTTTTTCATATACAGTTTAGTGCAAATTTAACCAATAGATGGCAAAGTGTAGTTATGTGGTAAATCCCAGAATATGAGTAATAGCAGCCGTACTTGCTGGCCGATATAAAATGAAATTAAATACGCAATAATTTTTCATAATGGTAATGTAACATATAAAGTTTGGTGCAATTCTACATCATAGAAACGAAAATATAACCTTCAAATAAGAAAATTGAAACATCGCCGCACAACTTGCCAGCCGATGCACATTCAAATTAATTTGTAATCAATTTCATAATAGTCATCTGACATATGAAGTCCGGAGCAAGTTTACGCTATAGAAGTTAAGATATAGTCTTCCATTTTCGGGAAAAATCGCAGAATAGTAAAACTATCTGTCGGCTGTTATGCACTTAAATCGAATGAGGATAGAGTATCATAATAATCTTTTACAAATCCAATTTTGTGCATTATAAACAATGGAAGAAAAAAAATAGCTTTCTCGTAAATTTGCGGAATTACACCGCAACAACTCTACCTGTTGAAAGATTTGCACTAAAAGATAATATGCACCAATTAATATTAATGTGTAACTAATCCTAAAATTTGATGAATTGGTGTGCATTAGTACGACTACACATTTTCCAAAAATAGTCTAATCGTACTCTGGACTCAGAGTTCCCAACTTTTATAATTTATTCACGAGCATTTTTAGCCCCGTCTTCTTTTCGCACCAGAAATTTTGTAGATTATTTATCTTTAATATGTGACAACGATTAAATAAGAAGAAAATCATTTTACAAAATTTCAGGTATGAGAAACCGGCGGGGCTATAAATGCTTGTGAATAAATTATAAAAGTTGGGAACTCTGTCTGGACCCCTCTCGACGCATAAATCAAGTGAAAATCGGCAATCGAAAATTTTTACGAATCCGTTACTTTATTCTATTAATTATAGAAGGGGAAAAAAATGAATTTTTTTAATAATTATTAAACTAATAAAACTAATATTTTTTTTTCCTTTCTCATACCCATTTATATGGTAGAGAAATATTATTTTAGGGTCAAATTTTTGAAATTGAGGTTTTGCTATATTTACAAATTTTGAGGTCCCTAAATCCGAAAAATATGTTTTTAGCGATTGGTCTCTCTCTCTCTCTCTCTCTCTCTCTCTCTCTCTCTGTGCGTGTGTTGGTGTTATCAGTATATCTCAAGAACAAATTATAGTAGAAAGTCCAAACTTGGTATTCTAAATGTGTACTATATAAGGATGCTACACTAAACTTTTCGTTGAGATAAAGTAAATAGTACGTATACAGAGACATCCAAGAGATTTCAGATACATTATGTCCACGGGGAATTTTATGGTAAGTACAGTGTAATATTTATAGGCTAACTTAAACGAGATGGAGTGAACAAAATTTATTACATGCTTAAAACCATGTTTTGTATAGATTGTGATACGGAAATCATTCATAATTCGTTTACAGGGCTATCCAAAGTATTTGGATATATTAAGGGCAAATTGTATTACTGGAAACTGCTGGAATTGTAATTCCTTTTGTGTTAGATGTTTTTTAAATGAGAGTAAATTTAAGTACACAATATTGTTTATAGTGCATGTTGATTGTAGACAATATACAGGGCTACCCAAAATTAATATAAACGTTCTTTCTTATTGAATATAATAGATGGAAATGCTTTGCCACACTTTACTATGTCAACGTACACGGCTCAAGAAGCAAAATTATTTTTTTCATACGCGTACTGTAAACAACGTATTTTTGTGAATTTAAAACCTGGTTTTTTGCATAAAATCACATTTTGATGTGTCCTGATTAAGAAAGGCCAATTCGCAGCGGTCGATGTGTATGTATATCTGTTATCCGCTTAACTTAAAAAGAAATAACTGCAGAAAATTCAAATTTGGTATTTTGAAGTGCGTGTTAGTTTGCCACTTAAAATTTTATTGAGATTGACGAGTTTGAAGGCAAATTAATGACAGCCTAGATTTTCCTTTCTTTTTTAGGTTGATTTCTTTAGAAATCGACCTAATGCAATCACTTCGTTTATCTATCTACCTATCTATCTATCTATCTATCTATCTATAATGAAAATTTTGTCACCACGATAGCTCCCAAAATAATACTCGAAATGGAACCAAATTTGGACAGTGAACTAATCTTATAAATATCTTGGATGAGTTCGTTAACCAAGTTGCTCCGACGTTTTGTTTTCAAGTGGCAGCCACTTGAAAATTTCAAACTGACATTGTAAAAAGCATATTTAAAGCAAGATTTTGCTTGAATTTTGTTGTAAATACAGGCTACATAATGGTCTCAATGAAGTGTATTAATGAAGTTTATGCGCCATTTTTAATAAAGTGGCAGATATTTTAAGTTAAGTGGCACCACTTGAAATCAGGCTACCACTTGAAAATTTAAAATCACTATAACTTCCGAAATAATACTCCAAATCGATCCAAATTTAGACAGTGTCTTAACTTATCTTATAAATATCTTAGATGAGTTTATTAAGCAAGTTGCACCGCCATTTTGATTTCAAATGGAGACCACTTGAAAATTTCAAATTCAAATTGTAAAAAGCGTATTCCGAATTTGTTTGAAATTTGAATAAATATAGACCACATAAGGGTCTCAATGAAGTTTATTAATGAAATTTATCCGTCATTTTTAATAAAGTGGTAGACATCTTAAGTTAAGCGGGGCCACTTGAAATCATTCTACCACTTGAAAATTTAAAATCACAAAAACTCCTGAAATAATACTCCAAATTGAACCAAATTTGGATAGTTTCTTAACTTATCTTATAAATAACTCAGATGAATTTGTTAACCAAGTTGTTCCGCCATTTTTTTTTCAAGTGGAGACCACTTGAAAATTTCAAATTCAAATTCTAAAAAGCATATTCCGATTTTTTTTTTTTTTAATTTTGATGCATACATAGATTATACAAGTGTCTCAAATAACTTTATTAATGAACTTTATTCGCCATTTTTAATAAAGTGGCGGATATCTTAAGTTAAGCGAGACCACTTGAAATCAGGCCACCACTTGAAAATTTAAAACCATTAAAATTTCCGAAATAATACTCCAAATGGAACCAAATTTGAACAGTGTCTTAACTTATCTTATAAATATCTTAGATGAGTTTTTTAACCAAGTTGCTCCGTCATTTTACTTTCAAGTGGAGACCACTTGAAAATTTCAAATTTAAATTGTAAAAAGAGTATTCCGAAATTGTTTGAATTTTGATGTAAATACAGACCACGTAAGGATCTTAATGAAGTTTATTAGTAAACTATATCCGCCATTTTTAATAAAGTGGCAGATATCTTAAGTTAAGCGGGCCACTTGAAATCAGGCTCCCACTTGAAAATTTAAAATCACGATAACTTCTGAAATAATACTCCAAATCGAACCAAATTTGGACAGTGATATTATCATATAATTATCTTGAATGTTTTCACTGGGCAACTTGTCCCGACATCTTGTTTCTAAGTTCCAGCCACTTGAAATCACACTTTAGAAATACTTAATCAATTCAAATCAAAGTTGAAAATTGGACTAATCATTCAAACAACAAAAATCTAGAAAATTCACGTAACTCATGAACCAATCACGTTATTGCGCTTATCTTAGGTATATCGATAATAAGTATTTTTTCGCTAAAAGTCGCCAAAAAAGTCGCCATAGGGAAAAAGTCGCTAAATTTGGCGCCAAATTCATTTCCTGCGTTACTGGATCTTTTTAATGCGTTTTTAAGGAAAAATTAGGCTATTTTAATGCTAAAACAAACTAGAAACGCAGAATACTAACATTTTATCAACTTACTAAGCCTCTTTGAAAAAAAAAAAAAAAAAAATATTTTCAAATTTGCAATGATATCTTAGATGAGCAACTTTCTCTGCCATTTTGATCGAAGTGGCAGCCACTTAATTTTTCAACACGAGATTTTGAATTAATTCGAATTTTTGAGATTTTGAATTAATTCGAACTATATGTGTACAGTAGATTTATCTAACAAATACATTTCATATATCTGTCAACTTAACCCACCATTATTTTTTCCAAGAGCCGGCCACTTGAAAATTTTAAATTCACATAAAAATGTATTTATGAACCGATTTGCTTAAAACTCCATATGTGCATAGCCCACATCAAGATTTCTAACAAGTGCATTAATAATTTGCAGCCGCCATTTTGAAACAAAATGATACTTGATGAGGAAAAAGAAATCAACCTACCCTTCCGAAAAAGCCGGAAGGTCTTGTTTATAATTGTATGCATTATAATTGAAAGGGGTTTGACGGGGGTAGTAATCCTGTTCACACAGAATTAGATGTTTTATAAAAATTGATCCTAAAACTATTTTAGATTATTTAAAAAGTACATTGAATTTTATTACGCTATTCGTTTTAAGTCTTAATATGCAGTCTGTCTTTATAATATTGAAACGCAGGGTAATAGAAAGTCGTGTGAGTCACACACTAGATTATTTTCATTAAAAAGAAAAAGTAATTAAACAGCGTTCTTAGACACTTTTTAGAGCGCGTGAATTCTTATAATTAAAAATAAAATAAATTCTTAACATTTCTCTAGTGTTTAGAAAAAAAAAAAAAGATTGTGAATAAATATTTTCTCTTTTAAAAGTTTTTTTCTTTGCTTCTTAGAGAACTAAAGAACTACTGAGCGGAAAGTTTTCTTTCATAATCAAGAGAAAAATGTCAATAAAAGCAATAATACCATTTGTAGAAATTAAAAAGCAATTACTTTATTCAAAAATGCATGGGCAGTTTAATTATATTTTACGTTATACAAAACTTTTATTATGGTTTTTTTTAGCTGTAGGTTTACAATAAAATAAAATAAAATAAAATAAAACAAAATAAAAATAAATAAATAAATAAATAAATAAATAAACTTTTTTATTATTTTGACACGCAATAATCCTTGAATGAAAACTTAACGATGACAAAGTTAGTAATATTAAGTGATAGTATTTTTAAATTGTCATATAAAAAGATGATTAATGTGTTATTTTAAAATTAAAATTCGTTTTAGGCAAGTGTAATGTTTGCTTTTTTGAAAAAAAAAAAAAAAAAAAAGGCTGTTAATTTGTTTAAATATTTGTATTAATATAAAATCTGCAATTTTCAGTGACAAGCATACTCGCTCGCAAGTTAAATAATATGATAAGGTATGGATGTCATTAAATTAAATGAAATGTTATTATTTTTCTTAAAAAGCTATCTCTTTCTACCGAATTCGGCTATTTCTGGACTGTGAACAGATAATCACTATTTTTTGCTAATTTCGAATCAATAAGTATTTTGCGATGTTTAAAGAAAAGTTTTTTTGTATACTCTAACCAAAAAAAAAAAAAAAAAAAAAAGAGTTATAATTTGTTTTTAATCATTTAATATGATTGACAACTCCAAAATTTTACAATATCAGTGGGAATGATCTTAAAAAATCAAATTTTAATTAATTATAAAAATTAATTTCAACCGAATTTAGAGGTTATTAAAATGTGAAAACATAATCCCTCTCCAAAACAAATTTTTAACTTCGTCAAAATCTGTTTAAAACTCGTAATAATAATAATAATAATAATAATAAAACTAATAAATATCTAGCTAACATGATTTTGTAGTTTTAGAGTTACCAGCTCGTAAATTTAAAATATCAATGCAAAAAAGCCTGGGAATTTATTATTATTTTTTTAATATTAAAAAATATTATATCAAACAGATTTTCATCAAACGTAGCTAAATATCCTCCTATTCATCCTAATCAAATCACAATAATAATAAAAAGAAGAAAAAAAAAAAAGTTTTTTGGGAGGAGAGGGGGAAATGTTTCAATTAGCATTATTTTGCAGTAGAGAGTATCGTAGAAAAAAGAAAGTTTTCGAACGATCGAACACTAGTTATAGTTTGTGTCTTTAAAATAAGAACAATATACAAAAAATAGCCAAAAAATATTTATAAAAGTGTGCATTACTGGTACAATTGAAGACCAAATTGACTAGTTAACTCGGAAGAAAGCAGGATATTAAAGGTAACTTGGAATTAAAATTTTTTGTTTTTCTCCTGAAAAACGTAAAAATTAAACTGCTTAAAGACTTTCATTTTTTTCTGTATTAAGCAGTATGTAACTTAATTCACTAGAAAAATATCAAATACTTTAAACATTTTATTGAATACTTGAAAAGCATTGATTGAGGAAATCAATTATGCTTACAATTAAATTAATATAATTATAGGATTGGTAATAATAACTTATGTAAACTTCTGGAAAATTTTAAAGATTTATATTTTGATCTTATTAAAAATAATTTCTCCTGAAAAAATAAATAAATAATAATAATAACAATAATATTAATCTGGTGTGTCACTCACACGACTTTCTCTTACCCTGCATTTCAATACTATAAAGATAGATTGAATATTAAGTCTTAAAACCAATAGCGTAAGATAATAAAATTTAGTAAAGTACAATGTACTTTTAAAATAATTTAAAATGGATTTAGGAACAGTTTTATTTGATACGTAATTCTGTGTGAGTGGGTATACCGCACCCCCAACTACCCGTTCAATTATAGTGCATGCAATTATATATATATATATATATATATATATATATACATATATTATGAATAAAGCTGTTATTAATCAAACTTAAGTGTCAACCTAATATGGACTTCAAAATACCAAATTTGTATTTCCTGCAGCTATTTGTTTTGCTGCAGGGACAGCAAGTTATGCTGATAACAGATATGCTGCGTACAGATCGACCACTAAAAATTGGACTTTCATAATCAGGGCACCTCTAAACGTTGTTTTATGCAAAAAAACAGATTTGAAAATTCAAAAAATACTTTGTTTACAGTATGCGTATGAAAAATTAATTTTGTTTCCTGAGCACTGATCGTCGACATAATAAAATGTAGCAAAGTACTTCCATCAATTGCATTCAATAGAAAAGAACGTTTAGCTTAATTTTGGGTAGCCCTGTATATTGTCTATAATCAATATGCACTATAAAAAATATTGTGTATTTAAATTTAGTCTTACTTGAAAAACATCTACACAGAAGAAATTACAGTCCCAGCAGTTTTCAAGTATAGCTGCAATGTATCCAAATAGTTTGGATAGCTCTGTAAATGAATGATGAATGATTTCCGTACAACAATCTTTACAAAACATGCTTTTATGCATGTAGAAAATTTTGTTGTTCCCGTTTCGTTTAAGTCAGCTTATAGATGTTACATTGTACTTACCAGTGATTTCCCCATAAACATACTATATTTGAATTATCTTGAATGTCCCTGTACACGAACCATTTGCTTGATCTCAATAAAAAGTTTAGTGTAGCATCCCTATATGATACATATTTAGAATACCAAGTTTGGACTTTCTGCTATTATTTGTTTTTGAGATATGCTGATAACAGACAGACGCACAGATACACATAAAGACACACACGCAGACCAAGCGCTAAAAACATGATTTTTGGATTCAGGGGACTTCAAGATGTGTAAATAAAACAAAAACTCAATTTCGAAAATTTGACCCTAAAACAACACTTTCTCTACATTATGGGTAAGAGAAAGTAACAAAACATCATTCACAATAAAACTACATTCTATCTACAGAATTTGTAATATTAATGTGCAATTCAAATGTATATTAAAAAAATATTTAACATTTCTTTCTTTTTGATTTTCTTATGAATGTATTGTTAAAATGACTTTTATTCCTATTATTTTAGCTAAATCTCCCAATTCACAACATAATGTTCAACTGTTCCTGGTATTTACAAAAATAAATAAATAAATAAATAAATAAAATAAAATAAAATAAATAAAAAAAATAAAAAAATAAAAAATTGAGCAAATTTAATCCTTTATTGATATAATTTGAATCTGAAAACTTAACTGTGCATAAAATAAATAGTATGTAATACATACTTAATAATATAAAGTATTTGTGCAAAATTATTGATAAAAACGTGGTTATCGTTAAGTTTAAATATCAAATATTACGTAAATTAGTTGGTACAGGTGAAATCTGCTCAGTTATAATGCATTTGTTTTAATAATTTCTACTTTGGATTACACAGTAATCTATATATAGTATGGATTATACTGTACTCGGCTGATAGCCAGATAAGCTCAGAGACTGAAATGTCTTACCTAATAAGTTGCCAATTTACCGATTCTATATAGTATTTATTACTTTCTTAGATATTCAATAGAAGAAAGTATAGGATTCGTAAAAATTTTGACCTCGGATTTTTGATGGATTTACACGTTTTGAGAGCTGTAGAACAGGATTTGACCATTTTTAGATAGTGTCCGTCTGTCTGTCCGTCTCTGTGTGTGACAAAATTTTGTGGCAACTGTATCTCAAGAACTACTGCACAGAATTTTATACAAATTGGTATATAGTTACACCTTGACCTAAATTAGTGCCTATGAACTTTTGGTAAAAATTGTCTTGCAGGTTGTGTTGCCATCCTCCTTTTTCTAAATTTTTAACATGGTGGTATATTACAAAATTTTGTATAAAGGAGCATAAAGGGAAATATTTTTTAACAATCATTATGAAATTTACAAGATCTTTTAATGATAGGGATAGTAATGGGAATTTTTTTTTTTTGTATATGTAGAAGCATCGCCTCCTACCCCGGGGGGGGGGATAAATTTTCATGATGGGTATCTTTCAAAAGAGCTCGCCAATACCTTTAAAATGAACGGAGGAATCATTGATCTGCGATAATTTAAAATAAAGTTATCGATTTTTTTTCATAATATATATATATATATATATTTATTTATTAAAATGTAATATCGATAATAAAATGAACTATTTTTGAATATTTAGTGTTATACCGCTTTACTAATATGGAAATCGTACTGCATTATCATGGAAGATAATTTTATTAAATAGTGATTTTAATACATTATTTTTACTGAGTGAATTTGCGTAGGAAAATATAGAAGAAAGTCATGTGGTGGCCACAATATTCTAGTTCTTATTGTCTACGTAATTTTACTTGCGCCATGCTTGTATTTCTTTTCTTCATATGATTCAACGCTATATCTCATGCGATATATATGTTATGAAAATCTTTAATTTCGAATAATTTTATATGTTTAAAATTGGAATGCTAATGTTTAATTATGTTCATGGAGATATCATAAATGATATTTTAAAATTTGCGCTCTATGTAAAAAATAGTTTTCAATGCAAGTTTTTGTGTAATTGGTCTGACTATGATCATTCACCATTGAGATACTAAAATTGTTGAGCTACTAAATTTCTTTTTTGTTACGATAACTTTTGAAATACTAAATGAATTTGAACCAAACTTAAACAGTGTGCTTATCTATCAAATATGTTGGATGACTTCACTGGATAACTTGTCAGATACTTGGTTTCAATGTGGCAAAAACTTGAAAATTTGTAATCACTAGAACTGCATTAATTCCAATATATCCAATACTACAATACTGCATGAATTCGAGCCAAGGTTCGACAGTGCAATAATCCCACTTTTCCTGCCATTTTGTTTCCAAATGGCGACCATTTGAAAATATCAAACTCACATCGGGAAAAATGTGTTTAAAATCGCATTTGCAATTTTTTAAATACTGAATTAATTCGAACCAAATTTCGATGGTAGGCTTATCTTAGAAACATATTTAATAAGTTCGTTGGCCAACTTGATGCATCATCTTATTTTTTTTGTTTCAGCTACTTGAAAATTTCAAATTCTCATAAAAATGGTATTTATGAATCGATTTCCTTAAGTTTCTGTATGTATATAATCTACATCAATGACTCTACCGATTTTATTAATAAACTTTATCCGCCATCTTGTTTCAAAATTGTGGAAACTTGATTAAAAAAAATAAATAAAATAAACTTCTACTCTTCTAACTATGCCGGAAAGGATTCTTTTATTTTTCTTTAAGTTTAATTTGAATGCATTTTATCCATTTTTGTCAATAATTTATTCTGTGAACTGGCGAAATTCAACCGCTTCGCTGATCACTTTTTTAAAAATTAATCATTTATAGATATAAAATATGAACATAGGATCCCCTTATTGAATTTTAATATTTTTTGCCATTTTGGCGATAAATTAAAATGGCTATCGCAAGTTCTTAAGTAAAGACCTTGGCGAGAAACATCCGATCTAATTAGGTGCCAAATTTCAAATTTAGCCAATGGGTCTCTTTTCTGAAATTGTTCCCGCCAATGCACATTTAGTTTATTTTAAACTAATCGTGCTTTTGATCAATATAATGAAACTTAAATATGTAAATGTGATTTACATTTCATCGCAGCTTTATATAATGGTACTTGTTCATGATCCTGATTTGTTGAATATAGTCACTAATCGAAATATGTTGATTGAAACTTTGCAATTATTCAATATAAATATATATATATATATATATATATATATATATATATATATATATATATATATATATATAATTTAAATATAATGACCAGTGGTGTAAGCAAGTTAAAAGAATGTTTTATACCACGCAATTTTAGCTTTTCGTAAAGTGTTATTTCAATTTTATTTCAGTTTCATTGCCCATGCTAAATATAGTATTTCTTTTTATGTCAATAAATAAATAAATAATTGTGTAAAGATTTTTTAAATTGGCAATAATTATTTATTAAAGTAAATTATTTTCTCTAAATAAATAGATATGAACGAATTTAAACAAGTAAATATTTATAGTGCTGCTACCTAGAGTATAATTGATAAAATAAAATAAAAAGAAGGTATTTAAGTAAACATAATGAAATTCAGTAATTTTTAAATTACTTATAGAAAGTTATTAATAATTAAAATTAACATTAGCTTAAATTAAATTTATATAAATTAATATTTAAAAAAAATGTTAACATTGTAAATTTTGTGTTTAACGTAAAAGAGTTATTTCAGATTTATTCAAATTAAATTTCAAGTATTGGTATTTAAAAAAGTATAGTTTTTAAGGTGTCTGTGCAAATTTCCTAAATAATAGTTTGTAAAAAATATTATTCTTCATATAATAATAATAATAATTCATTATTACAGAGATCAACCACCTGGAAAACAGACTTGAATTAAAGAACAAACAATTACATATGGAAGTATAGTGTTGTACATACACTAAATGTAAATTTTAAAAATAGACTGTCATTAAAAAACTATACATAGAGCAACCCGGTATCATCACATTATAATAGAAGAATGAAATATAATGGTAACAAAAAACTAATAAGTTAATAGAATTAATATAATTAAGAACATACAAATAGATAATGCGCAAAAGCAGCAGAAATTCATGTACATAACAAAATAAAACGTGTTGTTTTGCCAAAATTTGGCACATACTTTAGTTATGTCGTAAATAAATAGAAGTAAAAGTTACCAATATATATTAATAGGTTTCCTTAAGAAAGAACATATTTTCGTAATGAAAATAATTCACAAAGAATTACAACGTTTAAAAGTTTTCTAATTAATATTACAATAGCACCATTGTTAAATCGAATGTTATATATAATAATAATAATAACTCCTCATTAGAAAGTACATATATTTAAGGGATTAATAATAATAATAATAATAATAATAATAATAAACCTTTTGTTGATTAAATACACATTTTCAATCGAAGCATATTTTATCACGCCTTTTCTGAAGAAATTCAAATGTGTCTCTACAGGGACAGAGAAAAGGTGTCCATTTTTGGCGTATTTTAAGCTCTCTGTTAAATTAATTTCTCTAATATAAAAATGATCCACTTACAGACAGGTACGGAAACGCCCTCTTAGCACACTGATACCAGCCAGTATTAGGGTTTTCCAGACAGACCAATATTGAATGACATACCCTTTAACCAATATAAGGCGGTGTTGAACGACGTATAGGCTGATATAAAATGTATACCATTTCGCAATATTTATAATATTGCTACAAATTTTCGAAAAATAAAATAAAACTTAAATTAAAAATCAAATGCTTAACATAAAAAAAAAAAAAAAAAAAAAAAAAAAAAATCAAAATTACTCGTCCAACATTGGTCAATGTCGAGTAATATTGGGCAAGATTGGTAAAATTTTCAACGATGCATGCCTACGTCGGGCGATATTTGAAAGTATTAGACAAATATTGATATACTACTAGGAGAGATAATTAAAATATCGAACACTGGCTATTGTTACAGCGTATTACATACACACACATACAAAAAAAAAAAAAAAAAAAAAAAAGGAAAGAAAAGAAAAAGAAAGACAGAAATGGGCTTAAAGTGCCCATTGCTGGTGCAGTCACTCTATTTATTTTCATAGTTATTATTATTATTAATATTTTTCATCATTCTATCTTAAATTTCCTTTCAGGTTTTAATTATTTTAATTATATATATATTTAAAAGTATACAAACATTTATAATTTATTCAAAAAAAGTTTCTCACATTTTGATTCAATAGTTTGGACAGGTTATCACTGTCTTTTCTTGGTAATTTTTGAGAATAGTTAGCAATTAAATTGCTTAATTTTTTTTTTATTACATGAAAGTATTTTTCACATGATCATCTGCATTCTTCAGTCAATAACATTTTGCGATTCCTTTCATTTCGTCTATTTTGTTTATAAAACCCAAAAATGTATATAATATAAACATTCTATAACGGAGTCAAAAGTCAAGCATGAGTGATTCTTTTAGACATGCAAATTAATAGAAACATTTCATTGTCAGCTGACTCCCTTTTGAATTATTTATGTCACGACTTGATTAAGTTCTTATCTTTGCTATGTTTCCGTTATGTGTTATTCACTGTTACAAAGCGAGAACATAATTTGCTAGTTATGTAAAATTAACATTACCTACAGATCTGTGAAAAGTATTAGAATGTTTGTGAAATTATTATTTTTTATCTTAATTTTTTTACTTTTATGCTTGGAATGCTAATAAAAGAAAAATATTTTACTTGTTGATATATTTTATCTTTCATTCATTACCCTAACAGCATATCTATTTCCCAGTTCGTCCTTAGGATATCCTAAGGACTTCCCATGGTTATACTCTGCATGCTCTGGAGACAAGTGTGCTGTTAGGGTATAAATAGGTTGAAGAATATTCTTAACAAATAGAAAGAATTAAGATAAATATTACAACAAATATTAAAAATATTATGATTTCTTTTCAGTCTGTCACGTTTTCATTTCCGTAAAATTTTTTCGAATTCAATAACACTGATAACGTGTTATTCAGGACATGTTTAGGATATCTTAAAGACATCCCATGGATAAATTTTGAATGAACTGGGAATAAGTGTGTTGTTAGGGTATAAATAGATTAAAGAACAATTTTTACATGTTCCTACAAATGTTAAAAATATTATGACTTCTGTTCAGTCTGTTCAAGTTTTCATTTCCATAAAAATTTTTAGAATTCAGCGATATTGATTTTAAGTTTTTCATAGTTACTATACAATGATTCATATTAAATGTCGGGCATGTAGTACAGTCGGTTTGTGTACAAAAAATATTCAAAAATAATTTTTATACATTATGGTGTAAGAGAAGTGTTTCTTAAAAATAAGTTTAAGCTTCATTATATTGCACTAAACTCAGGAAATTAACATAAATTTTCCAGATAGAATAAAGGATTTTTTTTTTTTTTTTAACATAGAAGATGATTTTAAATAACGTTTATGACTTGTTTACAGGGCCACACTAAAACATTCGCATTAATCCTGAGAAATTGCTGGATGTGTATTTAAAAATAATTTGTATACAATGTGTATTTCTTATAAGTGCATTTAAACTTCTTTATACTGCACTAAACAACGAAATCAGCATATATTTTCTAGTTGGAATAAAAGAGGTTATATATATATATATATATAAGATGATGTAACATAACATTAATGATTTGCTTACAGGACCACACAAAAACATTCAGATTAATGCTGAGAAATTGCTAGAGGTGTATCTTCATTTGTGCTATGCTTTTACTACACTTTCCAATGATGTTGACTTGGTATTATGGTGTGACACATAAAATACATTAAAAAATGCTTTATGTAATTCCAACAATATTTACAGAAGTAAAAAGTCGAACATAGTGACAGAGGAACAGAAGTCATAAACGCTTTTAAGCCTTGGTAGAAAAAGTTTAAAATTTCCTTAAAACTGTTCTTAAAGAATGAGAAATAAATTATACTAACAAGTGAAATTGCTTTTCTTAAAATTTTTCAAACATCGAAAAAATAATAAAAAAAATTAAAAAATCACAGTTATTTCAATAAACTTTACATTTCGGTAATACTGTGTCAGTTACACAAATACAGAAATCGATATCATTATCTAAATTTGTCAACAAAGAAATTACATTGTAAACACAACTAAACGAACTCATGAGCTATATACAAAAACAAGAAATCAACAAATCGTCCGTTGCTAAGCATTGCTGGGAGAGTACACTGGTTCTCATAATTATAAGGACACCCGTTTTTCTATATTAACCAAACATTGACCACTATTATTCAAACAAACATATTTTTTATTAATTTGAATTTCATTAATAGACTATATTTAAAAAGCTTTATCATTTTCTTATCTTAAAATCTTTAAATACGGTCAAAAAGATGATTTTTTAGGTGTTCACAGTTAAAAGGACAGCTCGAATCTTAGTAATTTTTTTTTCAGTTATTTTTTAAATTAATATTTTATGGGGTTTCTTTTTAGGGTAAAACAGTCATACGTTCTCTCTGGTATATATATATATATATATATATATATATATATACACATTTTATTTAATATTCAGTCTCAGTACCATTTCATACAGCATAGATGATATTCTGAATACATTTAAACTATTTAAAATTGCTTTCCACTTGCATGCATTTTTCTAATATGATAAATTAAGGTTTTTTCAACTTTTAGGCCACGGGAAAGGCAATAATACAGAAGTTTCTTTCTTCAAACTATTTTCTATTGCTCTAGAAGTAGAGCAAAAATGTAAGTCTTGTTGAAAAAATATTATTACCCCATAAAATATAACAAAAATCTGAGAATGCAACGTGAAAAAATTACTAAATTCACTCTGCCATCAGTAGAAACAGCTCCCTTGAGCACCATAGATCCACCTTTAAAATGCACGATTCATATCTGCCTTTAATAAATCTGCTCTGTCTTTCGCTATCTTCAGATCGTGCCGGTTACTTTTAAAACAATTTGGTTAATCAAGAGTAAAATGTTTTTCATCCGAAAATGCAACATTTTACCATTTAATATTGTCTTTATTCAACTTTAACACAGACGTTCTTTCCCCCATTAAATGCTTAGTGATTATTACAGGTTTTTTATTCATTTTAACGTATTAATAATTTTAAACATGCATAAATGTGGACCCCAATCTTTCGTTAAAAATTACGAGCAAATTCAGCAGCAGTCGTTATGAGTAGAACAGTAATAGGAATTATGAGCCTTCGATCTTTGTAAAACAACTCTGATTTTGCATCAGATCTCTCTCCTATCGAACCAGCAGTTCAACGTTTGATCACATTTTCTTCAGCAATTTTAGATCTTTGAATTTCATTAGAAATTCAGCGGATTGAAATTATCCTTCCACTTAAGAAACACATTTATCATACTTAACTACATAAATGTTCTTTTTTTCCGAGGAATTATTAGTAATGTCTGTCATGGAAAAATTGAAGGCTTATAAATGAATTAATATAGCCCAGTAGTTAACAAATTCGCATGTCAACTGTAATTTATCCGCTAGTAAGTTGAATAAAACAAAAAAATCTTGATTGTTCCTATAATTATAAACATCTAAAAACGTGGAAAAATTTTTTTTTGCATTTTTATTTTTATTAATTTTGTTTTATATTAAAAAAAAATATATAGCAGTTTTGGTTTTTAGAATACTAGATATATTAAGTGCACTTAGTATAATCTTGTTCACAATTATTTTTACATTAGTTATTTCAAAACATAAAAGTGTCCTTACCTTCTAAATATGAGAAGGAGTGTAATCATAAACTTTAATTCAGCTAAAAAAGTCAGCAGACCTAATTATTTTCATGAACTCGATTTTTTTTTAAGCTTACCATATTTATTAAAAATCATACAAATGTCAATAATTGCAATTTCAGGTTATCCCCTCTATTTTATTGTTACAAAATTACATAAAATTTCTATTTTCTTGATTCATTTACTGTTTCCATAGTTCTATATATCCCAATTTCTTATTGGTTAAGACCTCCATAATCCATCTATGGCTATTAAATATGGCACCAGAATTTGCTTCCCTGTTTACAAATAGAAGCAATAAACTATCTTGTAATTCTGCATTGATGACGGTATGCTTAACTCTATCGAAATGGCAGCATGTAAATTTTATATTATTTATATAGGCGTTCTTAATGTTGATGTAAATTTACTTTTGGTATGTATTAATTATATCACAATAACTTTGAACAAATATATTAATACTAGCCACCACTTACATCCATAAATACTAGACTGTTTGCTATCTGAGACATTCTATTATTGAAAATCTTGTTTACTATTTATTAAAATATATTATCTACTTTTGTTTTGAAATGTAAACTTCTTTGAGTGCACTACTTACATTTTTTTTTCTTGAGAGTGAATACATCTAATATTTTAGCAAAAATAGTATTAAGTTTAGCGTCATGTTTATTTATGAGACAAAAACCCTAATCTGGATTTTTTTTTGGGGGGGGGACGTAAAAAGAATATATATATATATATATGTAAATAAAATTTCTTAATAAAACTGAATCAATACATATAATAATAATAATAATAATAATAATTCAAATTAAACTTTTGATAAAACTGACGTCATTTATTTATTTTTCTAAAATAATTTTACGTGTTTTAGCGGCATGCACATTTAACCAATAAAATCCATAACTAGCACTTTCCCAAGGAAACAAATCTCTATTTAATATTCGAACAAGCATCTTCCAGATCTAGAAAAGTGGTTACTTTAACTCGATTTTTGATGATGCGAGGATTATTATTTATTTTAAAATATATTTAGTAAATGATATGTATAAGATTAAAGATTCATGAACAGGGGCATAAAAGATAATTATAATATATTTTAGTTTATGGGCAGAAATTTTAAAAGTGCCTATTAACATCTTCATACTGCACTAAACTCAATGAAACTGACATATAGTTTTCATATACACAAAAGCATAAAATAGAGAAAAAAGTTATTTTACAGTAGAACATTTTTTTTAAAAATTATTTTGTAAATAATTCAGTGAAATTTCAATTATTACGAAACTTAAAGCATTGATATTATAAATGAAGTGAAACTGGTTAATTCCGAACATATTAAGGTATGTGAAGAGAGACTTGAGTAATCGAAGTAACGAGGGTTTTATCTTATCTTTAAAAGAAAAAATTTACCATTCATATAAATTATTTATTTTTCAATAAATTACCTTTTCCCCACGATTCCTGATGTTCTAGTTTTATAAGACAAATTTATAAATCATACGGGTAATACCAGAGTTGCTAACATTTTAATTTATTCCGAAGAATTTTTAGATCAATTTTTGTTTCACTCCACTTTATTTATAGAATGATTTTCTACAATACATAACTACGATAAAATAACAAAAAATTTATCTTAAGCAAAAGTGGTATGAAATAAAGGCAGGGCTAAAAAGACTCCAAAATAAATTAAAATGTTGGCAGTTCTGGTAATACATACGTAATTAGAGTACATACTATATATATATATATATATATATATATATATATATATATATTAATAATAATTTTTTTATATAAAATATTACATACAACGTAATACCAAAGAAAAAATACATTACTGAAGTACATATAATTTAAATGGAAAATTTTAGATTTACATACGTACATAAAAATTATTTTATTGTCGGTGGACAAGTGTGCAACAGGAAACGCTTACACCACTACATTTTATCAAGAATTTCTATCCTATTCGTACAGCATTTTTTAAAGATTAAATATGATAGGAATTATTAATAAATAATAGTGGTGTAAGTGTTCCACCTTGAAACAAAAATTCTTGCGTCCTTGTCATTGAATATAAAAAGTAATGTATTTAATCATAAATGCTTTAAAATATATTGTAACAAGAATATAAAAAGTTGTTTAGTAAAAATAATAATAATAATAATAATAATAATAATAAAATAATGTTGTTTCGAAAATTCTTATAAAAGTATAATAAAGAAATATCATTGTCGGTAAAAAGAGAAAAACAAAATTGTGCTTTTAGAAGAGGAAAGTGCACCCATGTCGGTGAATATAAAAAGTAATACATGTAGTTAGTCATAAATGCTTTAAAGTAGAATTGTAGAAACAGTATAAAAAGTAGTTTAATAAAAATGAAAATAATAACAAAAATAATGATAATAGTAAAAATAATAACGATAATAAAAATAATATTAATAATAATAAAAGGATGTTGTTTCGAAAATTCTTAATAAAAAATGTCATTGTCGGTTAAAAGAAAAAAAAAATATTTTGCTTTTTGAAAAATGAAATATCAATTTTCGCATTTAATATAAAATGTATTTAACAGTAAATTAACAGTGAATATTAAATTTTGTAACATTGAATATTAACAATGAATCACTATTAAATATACTAATAGTGAATTTAACATTTTTCCACAAAAGACATTTTTATTTATTAAAAATTTTAATAGCACTTTTGTTCTTCGTTTTAATATGGCCATAAATAAAATTATATTACGAATGCAATTATTATTTTTGAAAAATTAAAAATAATTCTATGTTTAAATTATTTTAGGTATACTCTTTGGATATTTTTATTTGTCATCAGAAAGGAAAAAAACCTTATTATTTTTATTAATAAAATTTTTGATAGTACATTCATTGCTTCATGTAAGTAAAATTAAATAAAGTCATTAGCCACACTTCTAATAATAAAGACTGTACACAAATTTTATGCAAATTTGTTAAAAATTTAAAATTAACAGTACAACATGTAAAAAAGATCATCAGTATACATTTCATCGTGAAAACAATATCCAATATTTTTTTTTTAAAGTGGAAAATCTTCTTAATTTCATTCTAAATAAAAATAATATTTTTAATTTTGCTATATCCCGTTAAGAGCAATTATATATGTATATATATATATACTTTATTTATTTTATGCATATTTTGATTTGGTGTTAGATATTTTAAATATTAACTATCTGACTGCAGTTGACGGATATATTGTGTCAGTGAGCCGTTATTTTTTCTACAATACCCTGATAATTCAAAATTATATAATTATGGATCTTTAGCTTGTTTTTGAAATTTCATGGTCTTAAATAATACTCAAAAGGATTCTAATCATGTGCACACTTTATATTTTTAATCTAGAAAAAAAAACTAATTAATAAAATAAAATTAATTAATTAATTAATTAATTAAAAAGAAATAAAAATAAAAATAAAACTGTGCAGTGAAAACAACATTGCAATTTTACGTTTTCAAAGATGGTTACTTCTTTCTGTTAAGTTTCATAATACTAAAGCTTTTTAGAACAATATTATTCGATAGTTAATGAAATTTTAATGTTAACATATAAACATGATTGTGAAATTTATAAATATATGTTTATGAATTTGCTTTGAAAAATCAAAATTAGTAATCTTCAAACAGTAAATTGAAATCAATTTAAAGTTATACTATAAAAAAAAAAAAAAAAAAAAAAAAAAAAACACCACTTTCTTCTAGAATGAATAAATAGTCATTTTATGAATCTCTAAACTATAAATACAGATTTCCGAGTTATGAATACAAGGTAAAGAAATAAACTGAATTGACGAAATGATTGAGAATTTCTAGTCTATATTTTTCTAGATGGTGAAGCAATATTATTAAGAATCTTTTGTATTGCGAGAAATTCTCGATTAGTTTCCTAGAATTGGGTCATAAACCAAGATTCTAGTTACTGAAACTAGCTTGTTTTTTTTTTTTTTTTTTCTTTTCCAGAGATTTTATGAATTTAATTACGATAAAGTAGGTTAGCGCTCTAGAAATCTAACAGAGATTTCTAGAACTCTAGAATTTATAAGGTTGACATGGAACCACTTTTAATAGAGCAACAATTTATTTTCTAGATGTCAGACACAGTTATTTATTTATTTTTTTTTTCAGTGAAAAATAAATTATTTATAATTTTTCATATAGATATTATAAGACATCCATATAGATATATGATATATTCATATACACACATAAAAGATAAATATAGATATATATCTTATATGAAAAAAATATTTATTTAAAGATTCAAACACTACTATATTTGCTACATACATATTGTAAATGCGTTTTATATATTCTATGTAAAATCGGAAAATACGGTATTAAAATTAAAAAAAAAAAAAACATTAAATTATCTATGATGAAATTTTCAACTTAGCATATCTTCTGAAGTTATAATCAATTCTAATATATGTAAATGCAGTTAGGAAATTTGTATTTCTGTAAAATGAAATAAGATTCTGTCAGTTTTATTCTTTATATTAAACATAATTTTTTTTATTAAATCTAACTAAAACCAAAATTATTTTTTTACAGCATATTGCCTGTATATAAATTCCTATATTGTGATGTAATTATATCTATTATTAGTTCTAAATTACAAATTTCAATGATTTGATAGAATGTTTTGTGTTACAATTTATTATCTATCACTGTATAAAATTATCTTTATTTATTCTTCACCGTGGCGATAAAAAATAATATTATAATAGTAATTTTTTACCCCGTATTAAAATATAAAATAAAATTATATATTATATTTTAGGAAAACATAATAGCATAATTTCTATCTGAAATTCTAACATAGAAGAAATTCTTTCCAAGATTCATCGCTCTCTCTTTCTCTCTTTTTTTTTTTTTTTTTTTTTTTTTTTTATATATATATAATATTATTAATTTGCTGTGATAAAAACATCTATAAATTTATATATCTATATATATTACTATTATTTTTATTATTTATAGCATATATTAAAAAAAAGTAGCATATAAAAGAATATCAAATCTATAACTACATTTAAGAATAAATAAATAAATAAAGTAATATTAACACTTTGATAGAAAGATAAAATATTGAAAATAACGCAGCTAGATCTAATTAAACTGAAAAAAGAAATAATTATTCAAATAATCGCTTCCATTTTAAAATGCAAAATTATCATTTATTTTTTTATACAAGACATGTAAAAACGTAAAATGCTGATTGACAGTCTGATTATACATTTATTTCAAATTATAGGTAATTTTGAAAAGACTCTTCAAATTCGATCTTTAATAATTTGTGTGACATTAAACAAATTGAAAATGTTTTTAATTATATAACAATTTGTCAGCTGAAAAGAAACTAATTTATTTTCTATTTAAAATAAAATAAAAATAATCTATTGCTTGATTATTTTTAAATTTTAATGATTTAAATTTTTAAATTTTGAATTGTGATTAAAAAAAAAAAAAAAAGATTACTACTTACCGCCGCTGACGACATTTTAGCACTTTCTATTGATCTAAAATCTTTGTGAAGAAATTGTAACTGTGTCTTTTCATTCGGGTGAAAACCTATTTTGTATAAATTCCTATTAATAGATAAATGAAGACTATGCTAACGTCACACACATCTGAGCGCAGCCCTTAGAGATACGGCATATTTATACGAAAAGTAACATGCCGGTCGCAGACAGTTTCTATGGCAACGGCGCATGCTCGTTGCCTCAGCCTTGTATCAAGGTAGAATGGACTTGTTTGAAAACAGTGCAAAATATAAATAAAAGGTTATATACCTGTCCTTCTATTTTGACATCAGAGGGTTTTGCAGAGTATTCATTTGATTTTAAATTGATATTTGTTAATGCAACATTTAAAAAATTATTTCTCCAGTTAAATGAATTTGACAAAAGAAATAGCTTTGCAGAGAGAAAAGAGAGAGAAAGAAAAAATAAATTTATTTATTTTTGAAATATATATAGACGTTATGAAAACAAGTACGTCCGGTTAATAAGTATAAAAGTTACTACAGTAGAGTAAAATAATAATAATAATAATAATAATTGTTGTAATAGTATCCCTAACAGCACAGTTAGGCTTAACTTATCCACAGTACATCTTAAGGACGTTTCTGGGATGTCTTTTCATCTAGAAGACATCTTGAAGATATCCTAGGGAGGCGATGTGCTGTCTGGTTAGGTACCCGTAAATGTACATGGGAATTGTGCGATATGGGCTTAAATAAAAATTATTTACTTTAAAAAAATAATGAATTTAAATTTAATCCAACGAAAATTTATGATGATGAATAATCTATTATTTAATTAGATGGGCCAACTGCATTTTCATATGAGAGTTTCCCAAAGGTTTCCTTACGTATTATGTGTTTATGGCCGGGTTGAGAGGACTTTGATGTTAAAGCCAACTGAATAAGCAAGGATCATAGAACTGGGTGGTGGGCCCTCCGTGAGGTATTTCTATGATGTCTCAGCCCATATTCACGCGAGTTTGGGAGAAAACCAAGAAAAACTTTAAAAAGCTAAACTGACGAACGCGACCCGGTGTCGAACCCAGCACCTCTCAAACATCAGCTATGAGAGCAGGACCTTTAAGCTACTGGTGGAGCAAAGCTTTCTGAGTAAGGAAATAGAAAAATCAAAATGATTAACTTTCTAATTGATAAATGCTTAATTTGAAAATTGCTTTTCAATCAGTTAATCTGTATGTCACTTAGTAGCAATTTCGATCAATCATGTGTTTACTTATACTTGTAAATATGGTTCTTGGATGCTTTATAGAAGAAAAAGTAAAATATATGATAACAAAAATTATGGAAATATTTCAAAATAAATTAAATAATTTTACAAATAATTTTATTCTACTTACTTGGTTAGTACAAATGCTTATACAACAGAGATATACAAATACTTTCAGTAGTAAAATATAAAATGAAAACAAAATTATAAATCGAACCAATTAATATTAAAAATAATAAATGCGTAATTTGCCTTAAAAAAAAAAAGCTTATATAAATTAAGTTAGGCTCAAATAAATCGTATTAGTAAATGTTCATTTAGCATTTTGTTTTATTAGTATGCATATGTATATGGAAACACAAACAGGCGCAAAAGTAAGTAGGGGTACCTTAAAATCATGATTATTACTTTAAAAAAAAAAAAAAAAGTCTGAATAAAATTTATTTTATATTAATTGATATTTATGTACAAAATGCTGTAAATCACAGTTAATAATGTTGATTTATTTGATATAAAAAGCCGTATATTGAAGTAACCCACATCCGCCCTAGTCTGTAAAACTTTAACTATTAATAAGTTAAAGCAAGTAGAGATGGCGCGGTCGAAGAAATTGCTCTCATAGGGGATCAAGTGGAAGGAGCAGAGTGCGCGTGCAGCGACTCCAGGCAGTTATAGAACAGCGGTTAGTCCAGTAAATAAAGGGGAAATAATTACAAAATAAAAAGAACTTTTTATATACCCAGTTTTTAAATTTTCTGTTAAATCATATAAACTTGACAATTCTATGTATTAATAAATACTTTTTTTTAAATGTTTTTGATGAATTATCCAATCAACTTGAAAGGAAAGGATCAAATGCGTAATAAAGAGAGGAATTATAAGACATTTTCAAATATTTATTAATAGAATAAAAGTATTAAAAGAATGCATTGTCATCGTGTTCTGAGGTATTATAAAAGTTTTAAATGTCTAGTAGGGAAGTTAGTTGAAAATCGATTGCAACATTTGTAAGGGACAAACAAGAAAGCGAGTTAATAAAAACGTAGCAATAAAACTTTCAAACATTTATTAATTGAATAAAAATATTAGAAGAATGCATTGTCATCGTGTTTTGAGCTATTCTAGAAGTTTCAACTGTCTAACTAGTCGGGAAGTTAATTAAAAATCAATTTCAAGATTTGTACTAGATAAACAAGAAAACGAGTTAATAAAAACGTGGTAAAAAGAGCCAATGTTGGAACAAATTTGGATAAAGTTGGATTTTTCCCAGTTGATAGATTATGATGAAAGGCACATTTTTTCAAAAGTCCCCACTTGTCTTTCCCCGCGCTATCCACCCCAGCTCCCTAAATGATAAAATATGAAGAGTATAAGAAAATTTCTGTTAATCTAAACGTAATTGCTTTTGTAATTTGATTATTTTTTATTTTTTTATTTTTTATTATTGCTAAATATATTTAGTGTAACTTTTGCAATTGAAAATGTTCTCTAAAATTAATATTTGTGCCACTAAAAAATTGAAATCTCAAAAATTTTATTTTATTTTTTCATTGTGTAGTTTTTGAATTTTCTCCCCTATCATACAAAATATGAAAAATATAAAATGGTGTTTAACTTTAAAAACTTGGTAATGTTATGCACTTTAAAATGCTATAAAACTTAATAAAGTTCTGGGAAAGGGAGAAAGCCAGAAAAGCATTAAAGTTGGTACATGCGGAAAAATCTCGCAGTTCAGATCCGACATTTTATAATTTAAGCAAATGAAAGAGGGAAAAAAGAGCTGGATTTTCCTCAATTGATAGACCATGATGAAAGGTACAGTTTTTCAAGCGACTTCACTGCTCTCCCACCACTCGCGGGCTCTCCCATCCTCAAGCGCTAAAATATGAAAACTATGAGAAAATCGCTTAAAAAACAAAAAGTAACAGCTTTAGCAATTTGATAGTTTTATACTACTATAATTGATGAATATATTTGCTATAATTTTCTTAATTGCAACTTTTCTTTGAATCAATATTTGCGCCAGTAAAAAAAGAAAAAAAAAAAAACATAGAAAGAAAATAGAAGTCTCAAAAATCTTATATATATATTTTTTTTTCATTGCGTAGTTTTTGACATTTCTACCCTCTCATAAAAAAATTATGAAAAATATGAAATAACGTTTTACCTTAAAAATTTGGTGATTCACACACTTTACAATGACATAAAATTTATTAGCTATCGAGTAACTTAATGTTACTTTTAAATTTTACTAGAAGAAACAAATTGTTTCTTCTAGTTCCGTATGGTTTTACTCCTCCAATAGCCTCATGTGATTTTTCAACAAACACCTATAATAGTTTATGTTCCTGCATGCAGAACTCTGGTGATACTGAAATATCTCTTCCTTTTTTGACTGTCAGTTCTCTGATGATTCTACAATACTTCCCAGCCTCCTGATACTACAATAGTTCCAACTTCTACTTGCAGCATCTTGGTAACTTTGATGATTCTACAATAGTTCCAGCTTCTATTTGCAGCACCCCCTGATCCTACAATAGTTCCAGCTTCTGCTTGCAGTACCTTGCACTGTAAAAAAATAACTATTACCAGCTGCAAGAAACTCTCTGTGATTGGATAAAATAATTATTTTATCCAATCACAGAGAGTTTCTTGCAGCTGGTAATAGTTATTTTTTTACAGTGCGGTAACCACAATAGTGACAGCTCCTACTTACAGCACCTTTGTTTCTGCAATAGTTACAGTTACTTGCAGCTCCTTGGTAATCACAAGAGGTCCAGTCCTTACTTTTCTTCGCTCCTTGATTCAAACTTCACCAGACTTCAAATTGCCTTTGCTTCTGTTCAAGTTATTAAATGACTTAACTGTTAACTATTAAATGCAAAATATTGGATTGGCAACTAAGTTCCCGCCGTTTTTTATAATTTGAAAAGTCTGTATGACAATAAATACTTTTGGCACGAAGATGTACATCATTTGAAAGAGAATATATTGTTCAACCTAAATATATGTTTCGTTGTTACTAAGATACATCTTCTTGTTGTTTACAGATCATTAACATGGAATGTCAAGTTGAGAAGAATGAGCATTTTCGACACCTCCTTCTTTTTGCCTTTAATGAAGGTTCTAAGGCCGCAGAAGCTGCTCGCAACATTTGTGGGTGCTATAGCTCAAAGAACCACCCATGAATGGTATGCAAAGTTCAAAAAAGGAAATTCTGATCTCAAAGACGCAGCTCGTTCTGGCCGTCCAGTTGAGTTCGATGAAGAGCTATTGAACCACTTTTTGCAAGAAAATCTGCGTCAAACAACAAGGGAACTGGCAGAGACAATGGATTGCTCCCACACTACTGTAGAGAAGCATCTTCACTCTATGGGCAAAGTTCAGAAATGTGGAGCATGGGTGCCTCATACTTAAAGTGTGAGGCTTAAACGGCGGAAACTTAGTTGCTAACCCAATATATAAAAACTGCTTATTGGAAACGTGTAATAAAATCCTTGATGATGCTTTGATATTTCAAAACGAAAAGCGTTGGATATTATTTTTTTAAATGTTTTAAATAAAGCTTAATTTCAGACAAACGGGATTTTAAAGTGCTTTTAATTTAAATAGCAAATGGTACGTGCTTTAACTTAACTCTCTTTTGTAGAGATAATTTATAGTTATTATTAATAACAATTTCTTCTACCCATGTACGCAATCAGAACAACCACGTAAAGATAGATTGAGCTCTCTTGGTTTTATTACAGCTGTTGTAATAAACTAAATCATAACAAGGAAACAGCAATGTAAACACAATACAAACGAAATAAAAATTGTTAAACGAGTTAAAATTATTCATCAATAGTTTAGCAATAAATAAATAAATAAATAAATAATGGATTTTTCGTATTATTTTCTTGAAATGTGCGCAAATTCTCTTAGCTTTACCTTACTTAAAACTTTATAATAATTTCTCGTACGTGTAGAAAAAGATAAATATATAAGTAATCATATATATTTATATATATATATATATATTTTTTTTTTTTTTTTTTTGACGTTATATGTAATTTTTTGCATTATAATGATGTAACTATTTATTTCGTTTGCACAGAATTTTCATAAAATCTAATTGTATATATTGTTTCCAGCTGCATCTGTGTTTTTATGAAGTGTGCTTTTTCATATTATTATTTTATTAATTGTTACTTAACAAATGTGTAGCAACGTTCGGAAGCAGAATGTTATTGATGTTACTATTTCTGCTTAATTTGCTTTTCTATTTAACTATTTAAATAACTAATTTCGAATTGAAATACTGTTGTCTTGCTTTCTGCCATATTCATCACATTATATGTATATATGCACAGAAAGAAAGAAATTAGACTTCCGGTAAGTTTTCTAATTATTGATTGCAAACAATTGACCTTAGGTAAAAGTATATCGTAAATTTTTCTATAATCAAATAAGATGAATTAAATTTGTTAATTTTTTCGTAAATTATTATTATTATTATTATTATTATTATTATGCAATGGAAAAAAGTTTTTACTTATTGAATCTAAAGGTTAAATTTTTCATTGGACATTGAAAATAAAAGTAATGAGATTCATATTATTGTCATATTTTTCAAAAGTATTTGTAAAAGGTAACTGAAATATTTTAGCGTTGAGTGGGTTTAATGTCACGCTACATATCGTACAAATGCTATGCAGTTGCCCACTGCTTTAGTGCGACATTAAACCATAGACCTATTATAAGAGTGGACGGGACAATGGCAACCTTTTTTAGTGGCAAAGATAACTCATAAAAAGGTCATGTGAATGTTCATCTACAGGGAGCCAAACTGGCCAATATTAAAATTTACTCGCCATGCTCTAAACTCTGCTTTTTATTAAGCAGACAATATTTCCCCTTTTTCTCTGAAAGTTCTTTTTAAAATTTTTATTTCACTTTAAAAATTAGATTGTTTTGAATTTAAAGTGAATTTTATAGCAAGAAATAGTGGTGGATTTTATTTCACAGGTAAGATTTTTTTTAATATTTTACTATTTCATTCTTTTTAAGTAATTATTATTAATAATAATAATATGTATATTTATATTAAAAAAAAATTGCCAATAATGCAGCAAATGCCAAAAAAGGTAACCTTTTTCAACATTCACTTGGTTTCATCTTTGCACCTTTTCTTATATTCCCTTAATAATGGAATGCTCCGTCCACTCTTATTATAGGTCTATGCATTAAACCCAATCAATGCAACTCTACTCAACTCCAAAATATTTCAAGTAGCTCTTACATTATGAATAAGTAAGAGGATGCCACATTGATTGCTGAATGGCCGTCCGATTTTGTAATATAAAAGGAATTAAACTAAATTCTTGTATTTATATGCTTACGTGTGGGCAGAATAAATATGATTTTACATCTATCAATTTATTCATCAAAGAAGGAATTAATAAATATAAAATCGTACTAGTTGAAGTAAAATTGAAATGTTCAGTTATTATGCATTTGGAGTGTCACACACTTTATTCATGAATGTGAAGAGAAATGTTGTAATGATTAATAACATTTAAATTTTCAGAAATTGATATTATACGATATTCATGAGCTCCGAAATGAATAAATTTAGGTATTTAGTGAACTAGCATTTACTTCAGCAGATGATGCAGTGACAAATTTAATCACGACAAGAGATTAAGTCAAATATAATAACTGTGGTTCATTTTGTATTAGCATAATGTTTGAGGTATAATTTATTATGCCCCTTTTTGCTTCAATGTATAATCTAAAAATAAAACGCCAAAATTTATTATTCGGGACAAAATTTGTTGATGTGTTGAGGCTAAGTAAAAAGAAAATATATTTGATATGTTGAAATAAATATTTTGTTATATTTTGTTAAAAAAAAAAAAAAAAAAAAAAAGATGTTTATTCGCTTGGTGGTCACAATTTAATCGATGGCTTTAAGCCAATGGCCATATTCGACACATAGTTTAGTCCATGAGGAGAAGGAAAGATATTTATTTATTTTTTTAATATATAAAAATTGATTTTTATAAATATTGATTTTTTAATAAAGGATAATTGCAATATTTAATAGGGTTGCCAAAATTCTAATTTATTCCAGAGCATTTTTAGACCCGCCTTTATTCCATACCACATTTTTTTTAAGAGAAAATTTTCCTTATTTTATCACAGTAATTCATCGGAGAAAAATATTCTAAAAATAAAGTGGTGCGAAATAAAGGCGTGGCTAAAAATGCTCCGGAATAAATTAAAATGTTGGCAACTATGTACTTAACCAACCTAGGTATAAATTAGTTTTTTCTATTTTCCTTTTCCCTTTTCTTCTTTTCCTTTCCTTCTTTTTTCTTTTCCTTTTATAGAACGAGATGCATGTTTGTTTCAGACGATATACACTATTTACAAATAAGTATTTGGACACATTCAAATTTAGACATTTTGTCAAACATCTAAAAATGTTCTTTAGGAATCTTCTTTAAACTTTGGTAGTGTAAAGAACATGTCATACCTCATATTTTTCAGCAAAAGTTGAGTCCTGAAGAGGAAAAGGGGGCTAGTAAAAAATTAAAGAAATATAAAAATGTTTTTGATCATCCTGTAAAATGTAATGCTTTAAATGCGTTTTGGCTGTAGCATGAGATTATCGAGATTTTTCTCATTATTTGTATAAATTTTTACGAGGCAACAACATACAGATGTTGGACAAAATAATGGGAATTCTTTCATTTTTTTACGTTTTGTCGAATATCTCAAAAAATACGTAATGTGTTGTTCTCGAATTTTGGGAATGAAGAAAACATGTATTTTCTCATATTTTCCAGCAAATATTTTGTCACGAAAGCTTTTTGGGGGCAAACAAAGAATAAAATAAAATAAATAATATTTGTGATTGCCCTGTGTCTGGAAGTGCGTCCGTTAATCTGCAAATTTTAGAATTGGCTATAAATGTTGTATTTTACAGGTGTGTAGAGTTTTGTTTTAAGGCTAACTCGAATATTTAAAGAGTTATAAATATTTAAGTAAAAAATGCAAAATTTTTTCGCAAATTTTTATTTTATAACTCTAGAGATTTTTTTCGAAATTCCATGAAAGTTTCAGAAAACCTGACGACATATGCCTAAATCATTATACTATAGTTTAAAATAAATAATTTAATATTCAAAGAAATGTGGACAGTTGTAGTAAATAATTTCTTACTGCGCATACGCTGATTGTAGGAAAATAACTTTGATATATATAGTTTAATACTCAACAGTATAAGAGTACCTTATAAAAAAATTCAATTCAATATCATGGATAAGAGTGCTTTTCTTTCCGATAAAAAAAAAAAAAAAAGTAGTTACTATTTTTGAAGTATTTCACTTTGAATAAATCAGAAAGTCCCGCACATGCGGTCAAAAGAAAAAGGTCTCTGGTCGAAAATTGATTTATATTTTGAACATAGTTTTACTTTTCTTATTTTTTTTTGGTCAACGTTTTGTTACCGTATTTTGTAATATAAGGTGGACACAATTAAACTTGGCATATTCGGTGCTCTCGTTAGCTGTAACTAAAATGCGCATTGTGTTGAAAATTTGTTTATAGACAATTCAAAAAATGCGCTCAAAGAATTGTGCTGAAAGAGTCTGCGCTCAAAGATGCACAGATTATCGCCAGTGAGCAGCCGCGCATGCAACGTTATGCGGTCCTTCAAGTCAGACGAAACTACATTTCCATGATAAACCAAACTCTTTAAATGGCACATAACCAAAAATTACATGGATTAAGATCGGGAGAACGTGCCGGCCATAATGTGGAAAATGAACGATTAATTACTCTGTCATCCAGTGACCTTTGCAGAATGTAAAAATAACAGTTTTAAATACCGTGAAGTTCGAAAATGTTAAAATAGACCAGAGGTATCTACTGCATATCATTTCAAGTATTTTACTATAATGCGCCCCCTAGTGGAAATATATAAAATTTATTTTATTTCTGTATTTCTGTATTTTTGCAGAACCTTTGAGTGCATCCTTTGAAATGTCCATATATAATGTCCATATACTGAATTCGCATTTTAGTTACAGCTACACAGAGGGTTGAATAGTTTAATTAGAGCTACCCTGTATATCACTTTATGGGGAGTAATAAGGCATACAAAATACATGACAGAAAATGTTATGGAATATAATAAAAAGAGAATAAAATATTAAGCTATATAAGGATTCTCTAATGTAGGAAAGAGGCTAGTTGCATTGACGTTATATATTTTAGAAATTAAAGTTCCTGTGGTTATGTGTGTGTATGTTTGTATGCATTGTGAAATTTACGTAGGAAATTCATAAATCGGTAGTTGCGAAGAAGTCGAATTGGGTTAGAAATTCTAACTTTGATTTAGAAAGTTACTCCATGGGAGGTAGACAATAGCTGCGAGAGTTTGAAGGGAAAATTTTGTGTTTTGCGGAATTTAGTTTTGAATAAGTTTGGCGGAAAGTAGGTAACGTAGGAAAGTAAATTGATTATCCAGCGTAAAAATGTTAAAATCAACAGACCTGTTATTTGACCTGTTAATGTTAAAAACAGACATGTTAAAATCAAACAGACATGTTAAAATCAACAGACATTTAACAGACATGTTAAAATCAACAGACATTTAACAGACATGTTAAAATCAAACAGACATGCTAAAATCAACAGACATTTAACAGACATGTTAAAATCAACAAACATTTAACTGACATGTTAAAATCAAACAGATATGTTAAAATCAAACTAAAGGTTCTGTTCGAGAGATCACTTTCAATTCAACTTATCTCGAGTACGGTACTGAGATGTACATCTGAGTCTATGAAGCTGTTGAGATTATTGGTAATATGAAACCATTTATTAGAAATATTTACATAGAAATGGAGGTCATTGATTTTTATTACGCTGCTAGGGAGTATTCCCATCCTTCCCCCACTCACCACATTTAAAACTGTTTAATAATTTGTTTCGATTAGTTTAAATTAGTATCTTCATGTTATTACTTGAGTCTACGGTATAATTGGAGAAATATGAAGAGGTCGTACAAGACCAATCTTCACAGTATTACATTTTTCCGAATCCATTTTATCAATTTTAAAGTTTCTGCATTTATCTGTTACTATCCAGAAATAAATACTATGGACATTTAACAACTTTAACAATCATGATACACGTTCTGCAAGAGAGGTAAGCGGAAAAAATGAAATCCTTATTATTACGTTGTAGAAATACAAGGATTAGAAGCTTGAAACTTTATTTTTATGTTATTAAAAAAAAAAAAAAAAAAAAAAAAACTTATTTATAATAAATTTTTTTATTATTTAATTAAATAATATTAATAAAAACAAGTCAAAATAAAGTAATATTATTCGTAAGTAAAATAAAAAAAGTAAATAAAAATAATTCATTCATTTTATACCTTTTTACTTTTTTCTATATTTAACAGTAGAAAATATTAGTTTCCAAAAAAAATTTCGATTTGGAGTTTTCGATTGATTTACTCGTTTTTAGAGGTTTAGACATGGTTTGAAAATTCTTAAAAAATGTCTGTCTCTCTTTCTCTCTCTCACTCTCTGTGTGTATGTGACAAAAAATATGTGACGAGATTTTTAACATGGCAGCACAGAACAGATTTCCTATTAATATGTAGAGAGAGAATTATTTTTAACTAATCAAAATGAATTTTAAATTAATTATTCATCTTCATAACAATCCACTAACAAAAAATATTTGGAAACGTAAAAGAAATGCTCTGCACTTACCCTGGCGGTGTGTGTGTGTGTGTGGGGGGGGGGGGGGGTCCCCTCAAGGGGAGAAATTTTAAATATGGGTATCTTACAAAAGAACTCGTAAATACATTAAAAAAGAAAGGCTGAACGACTAACCTGTAAAAGTTTAAAACAAAGCTATCGACTTTTCTCTTTTTCTTTTCTTTTTTATTGATTTTCTAGCAAGCTACGCTCGCTTCGCTGGTCACTATATTTAAATAAATTGAAAAGAATGAAAGGAAATGAATGAAATGAATCGAATCACTATTTAATTTTTATATCACATTATAAATAAAAACTAAAAACAAAATTACATTGAAATAGCTTTAAACCTTGCTTCGGGTACACGCTGCCTACGGCAGCTCCTTTTCCGCCGGTACTGCATCGGGTCTAGGTTTACACTGCCTGCAGAAAGTTCTTCAATTTGGACTTCAATTTGGGTACTTTTTAACGACAGGTGGAACTGCTGTTATTCAAGAATTACGATTTTAAAGATGACTGTATCTCAGCATCTATTAAACATTTTAGTTTTTTAACCATCTATTTTATAGCTCTCACTCTTAACACTATATTACCATATGATTCCGATCAGTATAATAAATAACAGAAAAAAAATATATTTTTTAAATTAATTAAATAAATAAAAAAAATTAATTTAAATTTAATTTAAACAAGTTTAATCCTTTCTACTATATATTGCCGTTTTTTACCGATAAAAAAAAATAAATAAGTAAAAAGTAAATAAAAAATAAAAATTTGTTATGCTATAAAAAGTATACATAAACATAACTGTTATAAATGTTTTTTTTAATTTAAAATTTTATATATTTATTTTTTTCTACTGCATTACCATTTCATTTTCAATAAATATAATAAATAAATAAAAAGATTTCGTCTTCAAATGAATGAATTAAATAAATAAAAAATAAATAACGTAAGATCCGTTGTAAGATACGCAGACGATTAAAATGAAAGAATAAACTTTAGAAAAATGAAAAAGTGAAGCCATTGGTTAGAATAAATAAATAAATAAATAAGTAAATAAAAATAAAATAAAATTCAAATTCGAAATCCGAAGAAATCTCTAGGAGATGCACACCTACAAGATTCCAGATACCCACCTGCGAAGTTTTGTAGCTCTGCGATCAGTAGTGTGAGAACCAGAACGCAGACACACAGATACACAGATACTTCTCTTTATTTATATACATTTATTTATTTTTTATAATATTGTTAGTAGGGTTCATAAAATCGACTGTTTTTTATATTAATCTTACACTTCTAAGAGAAAAAAATCGTCTGCATTCATCATAGAAAATAATTTAAATAAATTATTTGTACTCTGTTAATTTGTATAAGAAAATATAGAAGAAAGTTTTCTGATGGACACAACATACTAATTTATGTTTTTTCCTCCTTAAAAGCTCATTTTATAGTTTAGATAAAATGAATTACAGTATAAATTGAAGGAAGAAATAACATTTATTTTTCGTTCTTCAATTTTTTTGTAAAATTTTGACATAGTAAAATACAAAATTAATGAAAAATAATCTGGTGTGTCACTCACACGACTTTCTCTTACCCTGAAATTTAATACTATAAATGCAGGTTGGAGATCAAGAGGTAAGATAGCGAGTACTGTTACGTAAACCTGTGTTGAATAATTCAAATTAAGCTTCAATAATTATATCTGTGTGAGGGGAGGCTGCCGCTACCTCCAACCCCCCGTTTCATTAATGCACCTACGTTTATATAGAATTTAAATCTGTTAGTAAAATTAAAATTTGACTTAAAAATATTCAGACAATTTTCACACGCAACATTCCTTGAAACTTATCAATCTTGATCAAACTTTTCCAGCAACAAACTTATATTAACTTCAAAATACAACATTTAGATCTCCTAAAATTATTCATTTTTAAGTCACTCTAAGAGACACAGACAAAGATAAAACGTTAAAAAATCTTGACTACGGTAATCAGGAAGCCTCAAAACGTGTAAATATACAAAAAACAAGCGATGAATATTTAGCTTAAAAACATACATTATTTACCATATCTCTATCAGGAATTCATTTCAATTCCCGAACAGCCTTCCTGGAAATGGCAAAATGTTATTAATAAAGCACATCCACTAACAACAAAAAAGAATGTTATCGCTTAAATATTTGCAGCCTTGTATATCTTTTGAAGATTATATACAGACCACATGGTGCACCTAAATATAATCCTATAGTAATAATACATGACCCAGCCTGAAACACACTTCCATCAATTTTCAACTACTGTTGCACTTTTATCTAGTTTGTTTATATATTCGTTTCATTTGGTTTAGTACAGTGTAAAGATGCTAAACTGTACTTACCAGCACTTTTCCCCATAAACATAGTATATTTGAGTTATCTTGAATGTCCCTGTACACGAACCATTTGCTTCATCTCAACGAAAAGCTTAGTGTAGCATCCCTATATCATACACATTTAGAATACCAAGTTTGGACTTTCTGCTACTATTTGTTCTTGAGCTATGCTGATAACACACACAGAGATAGACAAACACACAGACCATTCGCTAAAAACATCATTTTCGGATTCAGTGGACCTCAAACCGTGTAAATATAAAAAAAATCACGTTCGAAAATCTGACCCTACAACAATACTTTCTCAGCTTATGGGTAAGAGAAAGTAATAATACATAGTTTTTATGTTTTTTGCTTCATTATCTTTTATATTCGATTTTTAAATTTTAAATTTTTAGTGCGTTATGCGATAAAGTCATTTATCTATGGTAGATTAGATTATCAATATTGTTTTTAAAAAAAAATAACTTCAAAGATTTTATTTACAGTAATTATTAATTTGAACGAATTTTCAAAATTTATTTTACCAATAAATTTATTCACAATTAAAAGCTAGTATGTTGTGACCATCACAAAACTTTGTTGTACATTTTTACACAAATGCATGCAGTGCAAAATATTTATGAAAATTATTTTTTGGTTCGAATTCAGACGTATTTCATCTCAGAGAAGTATAACAATAAATATCGAAAGAAAGTCAATTTTGTGCCCTAAAGATGACATCTGTGAAAATGCATTAATATATATATATATATATATATAAATATAAATTGATAACTTTGTTTCAATCTATCACTAATACATGATTTAACGTTCATTTTAAAGGTACTGTCGAGGAAATGTTGGAAAATTATACATCGGGGTGCTCTCTCTCTCTCTCTCTCTCTCGTTCTATCTATCTATACGTATAAAATCGAACCTCATTAACGTGAATTTCAAGGAGGATAAAAAAATTGTTCTTGTTATCAGTTGTTTATGCTATCAGTAATTAACCTTCTTATATGTAAACTAATCTTTATTTTGACGTGGATTGCGGAAACAGTCCATGTTAAAAGTAATTCACGTTAACAGTGTTCACGTTAACGAGGTTCGACTGTATACATAAACTGATAATAAAAGTAAAGTAATCCCAAAACACATGGTGGGCCTTCTTCAGAGGATCTCCCCAAAGTAGGGAATGGAAAATGAGAAGTTTTTGAAGAAATGTGTGCTTTTTAGCCAAAAAAATACGTTTCTAACTCCCGACTGCTCACAGATGAAAGCAAAAATATATAGCAAACGAATTCAAGGTTTGAACGGAAATAATACAAAGCATTAAAAAAGCAGTTAAATTCATAAATAAAGTACAATATTAAATATATCAATATAAAAATGCAAAAATATATAAGGACAAATCTATATGACAAGTAGATTGAAAAAGCTTGAAAAATGTTTTCAAATGTTTACACAGTCTGATAATTTCTAAAAATGTTCAAATTGCGTTCAGTAACTCTCAAACCGTGTAAATCCACCAAAAACTGTAAGCTAAAATTTTTATGAAACTAAGATAAACAAAATGAAAAAGTCACTTTAAATGGTTTTTTTAAAGTAGTTTTTATATTAAATAAAAGCTTGCATAAATGAAAGACATAAGTATATATAATAAATGACATAAATCTAACATAATCTTGGAAAAAAAAATCTTTTTTTTTTTTACTTATAATTTTCCTTTGGATGATTCTTTTATTTCAATTCAATTTTATGCAAATTAGAAACCTCACTATGTTTATAGAAAAAATAACATATGAGCTTCTTAAACTGTTTTTATAAATAATCTGTAATTCGTCTTTAAAAATTAACGTTCTTTATTATAAAACCTTGACATTTGAACAGAATCTTAAATCAATTAAATATTAAAAAAAAATAAGTTGTAAATGTCGCACGAATAGATAATTGGAATGTCTTTTTGCCCCATTCTTGTTTTTCTAAATTAATGATGGATTAAAAAAGAATGAAGATAAGAAATAACTTTCTAACAAATTAATTTCAATTATTTATCTTTGAAATCCGAGAAGAAGAAAACAATTTTTTATTCAGGGAAATTACTACCAAATAATATTAAAACATAATTATAATGTGTTTTCTTATATTTTAATTAGGCATGACTTTATTGTTTACACAAAATAATATATATATATAGGTAAATCAGGGTAAGACAGCATGTATAAGGATGTTTTTCTTAGAACAACAATAAACTTAAATAATATGCTAATTAAAAAATGCACAATGTTCTTCAATTAATTATGTATTAATTATGTTTAATTAATTATGTATTCTTATTAATTCCTTTCCCAGTCTGCACACAACTGACAAATTTAATGTTAAACAAACTCGTGTAATTGGCTATCTCCGTAAATACGGGGAAGATGCCACCAGTTACAACGCCACAATAAATAAGAAAAATAAGACAAACACTGGAAAAACGTTTGTGAATTAACAATAACTATGAAGAAACAAACAAATTTGTAAACCGAAATAAATTTTTGGAAATTTATTTTCCCAAAATATTTGCCTGCACAACATTTAATTTAGTGCAAATAAACGGAATATCTGATAGTGAACTTGAATAACATATATCAGTTTCAAGAAATCTCATGAACATTTACTGGAGTTAGAGCGCGGACAGACAGACGAACAGACAAACAGACAGACAAACCGAAGTCATTAACACTTTTCAACCTTGTTGGAAAGTGTTAAAAAAACTTTTGACTTAAATAACATTTTTATGTTCAATTAATATATATACGAGGTGTGGCAGAAAAGTAATGAGACTGATTTTTTACTTAACAAAGTTTTTATTTCTTTCAAACATCTATGTTATCCCCTTCAAAGTAGTTCCCTTCGGCAGCTACACGCCGATGGAGACGTTGTTCCCACTGTTCGTAGCAGCGCTGGAAGTCTTCAACCGTTATGGTCTTCAGCATGTCCGTTACAGTCTTTTGGATGGTTTCTAAAGTCCCGAAATGACGGCCTTTGAGGACATTTTTCAGTTTAGGAAAAAGGAAGAAGTCACAGGGACTGAGGTCAGGGAAATAAGGGGGATGGGGAACCACAGGAATGCCTTTTGAGGTCAAAAATTCTGTTATGGAGAGGGCAGTGTGACATGGGGCGTTGTCATGATGGAGCAACCATTTCTCTGCAATGTCTGGTCTCACGTGAATGACCCTTTTTCTGAGCCTTTCAAGGACAGCTTTATAAAAAAAAATTGTTAACAGTTTGTTAAACGACGGTCTGATCTCACAAGAGTTTTCACATGTTTTTGTCGGTTTTCGAAGTTGAAGGCCTCCCTGAACATTGTTCATCTTCAACATTTTCTCTGCCTTCCAAAAACGCTTTGTGTCAGCGAAAAACTTGAGCTTGGGATAAAGAATGTTTCCCATAGGCCTGTTTTAACTTTTCAAACGTCACACTTGCCGATTCTCCAAGCTTAACACAAAATTTAATGGCACAACGTTGCTCCAAATTCCGCTGTTCCATTTTGCGTGACGCACAACGAAAACACAACTTCAATAATAGCAGTCTCAAAAATCACGTAGTTAACGGAAGGAGTAGAAACTCGAACTGAGCTATGGGAGGGTTCTGATACACGTGCTCTCTCAAGGACAACAGCGCAATGTTGCCAAATCGCTTGCAGTATCGTCAGTCTCACTAATTTTCTGCCAGACCTCGTATATATATATATATATATATATATATATACTAAACACTTTAGCACTCCATTTGCGTAAGCACATGGTAGAACAAAACGTTTTTTCAGTATCAACTCTCATTTATTACAATTTAAACAAATATGTTATGATTATCATCAGAAAACTTCCCTCTATATCATTCTGTATAACAGCGACACCTATTATATAACATGCACCAAAATGTATCATTGCTTATCATAATAAAAATTTTACATAGGTACTTTGGTGCAATTTTAACCAATAGAAAATAAGATGCAGCAGTAGGGAAATTCGAGAATATAAGTAATAGAAGCGGTAATAAGTAATATAAGTAATTTACTGCCGATATACATTCAAATTAAGTAAGTATTCATTTTCAAAATGATCATCTTGCATACCAAATTTGGCGCATACGCATATCTCGCAATTTACGAGATATTGCCTTACGAAAAAAATCAGTATTGAAGCAACAGCTAACGGCCGAAATATACCCAAGTTAAGCCAGAATTCATTTTCATAAAAATCATCCACATGTCACGTTTGGCGCATTTGTACAGCATTAAATCATAAAAGAAAGCAAAATTAATAGTTTGCTGAGATGTGAAATTATTGATTTATACAAAAGCAAACATTTCTGAATAAAGAATAATATATTTCTGCATCACATTTTTACAATCGTGTTTTATCTCTGATTATGATTAGTAGAATATCACTTCAGTCAATAGAACCGTTTTGCAATTACATTTTTTTCTTTCTTTTTTTTCATTTACGTTGCCTTGCCCTTCAAGAACATAAAGCTTTTTATTTATCCATTAACACTTAGCTATAACAAATTTCAATCAAAATAACACATGTTCTTTATTTTATTATCATTATTCGCGTACCGAACATATAGAAAAAACGCCGTTTATTAATTGTCTGTTGAAAAAAATATGTACATTTTTAAAAGAACACTTCTATTCAAATGTCGTTCTTAACGTTATGCTTTCTATTTATGCTCGTACGTGCGTATCTAGTGACCAACTGATTATTTTATAGATAGAAAAGAAAATGAAATTAATTTAGATAATACATAATGAATTCACATCAGAACTTCTGTAACATTTATGAACAAGGCGTAAAAAATACATGTTTTGTTGATATTCTTTCAAAAGAAAATTAACTAAGTATTGTATTACATATAAAATTATATTGTTTGTAAATTAACATTTAAGGTTTGAAAAACAATGTGTTCAATTTGTCATGCTTGTTGAGGTACATATTTTCTGAGCAGAAAAATAACGTATTTTCTTTGAAAAATAACATATTTTCTTTGTGATATGCCAGAACAAAAGCATTTAAAATTATTTTTGTAAATGTATTAATGAATATTGTTAAATTATTAATAAAATTAAGATACATTTCGGTTTGTTTTATTGATTTTCTTTCAAAAGTAAATTAACTAAGTATTATTGTATTACAAAATAATATTAATAATAAAAGAATTAAAAAAAATAAAAAATAAAAAATATAGAAAGAATAAAAAATATGCTTTTGTAAATTAACGTTTAAGGTTTGAGAAATAATATCCTCAATTTACAACGCTTGCTAAAGTACATATTTTCTAAGAAGAAAAATTATGTATTTTCTTTGAATGTGAAATGCTAGAGCAAACGCGACACTGAATTATGGAGATAAACATACATTGATAAATTTTTCATCTCATGAAGTAATATTATATATATATACATATACATATATATATATATATATATTAACGTCAGTTTAAAAGTACGATTTTTTCAGCAGAATCCTTATTTTCTCGATGCAAACTGTGCAAAGAGAACTTTATGCTGGTTCTATCATATTTCAGGGAATATTTCTATTACATAACTGCCAATTCTCACGCTTTTTAATATCATTTTAATTAAATGGAATTTTCCATCTTATTTAATCAGTAAAAACTGTCACAGAGAATTATAAAAGATTTCAGTTAAAAATTTCTGGTAGCAAAAAAGCGTAAAAGTTTGCAGCTATGCAACTTTAAGCTTTGTTCTTAACATTTTGAAGATTCGTTTAAAATGACTCGTAATTCCGTTGATAGTCAGTATTATAGTTTTCTACTTACATTACACTGTTAAAATCTGCAATTTTGTTGCCAGAAATTCTCTGTGAAAATTACAGAATTCGCCTGTAATTTGAGAAAAAAAAAGTCGTAAAATAACGGGAAAATTATGTTGCAAAACGTATTTTTCTGTAACTTTTACAGAAATCTGTAATTTTTACAGAGAATTACCGGCAATAAAATTGCATTTTTTTTTTTTTAACAGTGTAGAGTCTGCCTTCCATCCTGACATAACATCGAGCATTCCTTGAAAATAACATCATTTTACTAGACTTTAAAAATATGCATATATATTAATTATTGAAATTAATTCGTAAGTAATTCAAATACGTATTATATAAAGTATTATATAAAGCATTAAATAAGTATTATATAAAAATGCTTCCTTAACACGTGCATCGATAAACCAAATATGATATGAACTGCACTGTATTTATGTATGAGGCCATATAAGTCACAAAAATATATTCATTACGTCCCTTAAGAGCAAAATTAACAAGGAATTGTTCCGTTGGTGATAAAAACACCGAATTCGGTGGAGTTAATGTTTGAAACACATAGAATGCAAATACAACCAGAAGCACTTGGCCGGAAACTCCTTTTGTGTATTTCCGGCAAAAACAAAATGGCTGCCAGTAGGCATGATTGTATTGTGTTACTGGCTGTGTTTTGGGTTGGTTTAATGATAAACAGATATTTTTGGTATCGAATATTATATTTTCGGTTAAATAATGTGACTATGCTAGAAATGAATTGATGGAACCTACCAAAAATCCAGTATGGTCGCCAGAACAGAGAAATTATTGTGAGAAGTATAAATTTGTGTAAAACAGCGTTCCCAAATTATTGTAACTTTTACTAGAATAAGACACTGTTCAATTATACATTCACTGCTAAATACAGTACATTGACTACGTCTAAATGCAGCGTTCTTTGTAAAAATAATTCGTCTTTCATGCAGTTGCAGCTTGATGAACATTAAGATTTACAATCGCAGAAGATGAGTTCACGGCCACATGCGAATACTTCTGAGAAAGCAGTCTAACACGGGGTTCATTTTTTATCTACCTTATGCCAACCAAAAACCAAAGAATCTTTATAAATAAGGTTTGGTAAGTGCCTTGTCGACCACAACTGTGACTGTAAATAAACTCTCAATATACGTTGGTACAAAGCCCCTTTACTGGTGGAAGTATGTCCGCTACTGCATTTCTTTATGTAAATAAATGCTTTCGAACTTTATTTACATCATTTACACCAATAGCCTTGTCAAACATTATTATAACAAATTGTTTGATATTACGAGCATATGCCTCAGCTGATTCTATATTTGGTGTGGAAACTTCCGTGAATGAATTGGTTATCAGTGGAAACAATTAACACGCTTTCATACTGATTTTTTCCACGTCAAGTGAATGCTGGTAGTGTGTAACAACCCGTAAACACATGAAAATACACCAATGCTTTCGAATGTACTGAAAGAAGATGTTAAGCTATTACTCTCGCATTAATATAGCAAAAAGTGTTATCTTTTCCAAAAGCTATGCATCAGCTTCCAACGATAACTGTGATAACACTGCAATGTGGTACTTTAGAATATAAATTACATGGGGAAAAAAGCTAAAAATCCGTAGAAAAAGCATGGGATGAAAACCAGAAAAACTCCCAATGTTAAGTGTGTTAAAAAAAAAGGGGGGGGGGGGCTAACACCGGAAGGAATAAAAGGAGAAAAATTCATCTACCGACCGGGAGGGTGGGTTGGGGTATTAAACCTATAGTCGTGGGTTAATACGTCTCGCCTTACGGTAAGCATTTTACTTTTTATATAATCGTAATTAAATACCTAATAAAATCTCACTAGAACTAAAATGGTGTGTAAAAATGTCAGGAATTTACAATACTCCGGAATAAATTAAAATGTTGCCATGTCTGTTTAATTTAGTGCATAAATTAGGTTAGAGATTGTACCTTGATTTTATCTTAAACACACTGTTTTGTTTGTTGTTTTTACGCCCTATAGTATATAAATACAAATATTTTTATTATTTGTGAATATTTTCATTGTTTGTATGTATTGTTTATATGCAATATATTCAAGTTTTTGAGCTATATTTTTTATTTATGTCATTTACTTCTCATTTCCAAAATTCTTGCGGTTTATCCGCGGTTTTTGTTAGCCGCGAAACCCTTTCAGTTCCGCGGATAATCGGGAGTATACTGTGTACTGATTCACATTGAAGATGTATCTAACATCGTAATTGTTCTTTTTCTCCAAGTTGGTCCCTGGACACGTTCTGAACGAGGTGAACCAACGATATCAGTTAGGTTTTTGGCCAGTCATGACCCCTCCCCCCGACAAGGCATTTTATCTTCAGGCATGACCGGATGTCCTAATGTCCTAAAATCCTAACACTTTAAACCGCAATAAAGTTTATTTACAACCAACAGAAACAGGAAATAAAATCTTAAAGATCGTGCTTGATATTTAACTTTTAAATTAGTTTTATAAAAACCGCCATAAAAAGACAGTGCCAGAAAAAATTTCAGTCTTTTTTTTTTTTTCATTTATTTTATTTTTTTATCATAGCAAAAATGTATTGCATTGTACTATTTCCTTTCAGAACCATTTTGTTTCGTATGAATGGTAATCATATCACATCCGACATTGAGAATTTAATTCATCCAACATTAAAGACAATTAATTTTGCAAGTGTTTCAACAGATTATATTTTTAATATTATGCTTTCTTCTTCCGCAAATTGATTTTACGCTTCAGGAGTCAAGGGTGACACGCAAAACAGTTACTCAAGAATTCGCGTGTAAATAAATAGCTCTTCCCAGTGACGTAATACGGATTTTACCGTTTCCTTGTTGCATCTGTTAACATCATTTGCATTTCACTGCAGTGAATAATAGGGAATAAAAATTTAATATTTCAACTGTTTAACGTATCTTTCAAATCAAGGCTTTCCAATAGTATTAAAAATAATAACTTTGGAGAGATTTTTATAAAGAACTGCAGTTTAACTTTGGTTGCTTTTAACTAATTTCTGTATATTTAGGACCCGATTAAGAAAACTTTGGACTATATGCACAAATCGCTTAACAGTGTTTTTTTAACACAAGAATCCTTATACTTATAATTTGACAAAATTAACAATCTGAATATATATATATATATATATATAAAGTATTGTGGATGAAAGTGATACTTTGGGCAACAATGTCGATTTCAATTTTAAAATTATTTTAGAAAGTTTAAAATAGAAAAGTACTATCAATAAAAAGAAGCATTTTTGAACAAAAGTTTAAATTGGAGGAAAATTATCTTTTCAACTAAGAATTTTAGGAGGTTTTAGAATGTTGGGGACCTAGGCCCGGATGTATTGTGGTTAATGTAAATTCATAGATCCTGCGTCAGTAAATACAGCTTAAAAAACATTGAAAATTTAAGTACTAAATCTCTTTCTTAGGGTTATCAATTTTAAACGTAAATGGTCTTATACACTTGAACAATCGTTAAAAAAAAAAAAGCATGAAAAAAAAAAAAATCTAATTTGTTAAATATTTTCTCGACTAAAATGTTTTTTCGAATTAAAACTAATATGATTTCTAGAATTTTAAAATATTATGAAGAAATATTACAAAATTTAACCTTAGTGAAATGAAAACCAAGGACGAATAGTTTTGGAGTTATTATTCAGAAATATTATATTGGAATCGATCTGGTAAGTTTTCATTTCCGGAAAAAATTACTTTAATTGGTATTCCACTTTTCGAATAGATAAACACATCACAGAAATAAAAGTGTTTTTACCGTTTCTATGAAATGCATATAGATCGGTAAAAGCATTGATCGTAAATACACTGTTAAAAATTTCAGTTCAAATTTGAACCACTATATGGAGTAAAGTTACAAGCAATACCATAATACGATTCAACCTCACTTTTAAGTTTTCTATTTCCTGAGATTCAATTTAAGTTGCACCAAAATTTGGAGCTACAATACATCCACTCACAAGGGAAGTATGAATCAGTAAGTTTCCTATTGAAACCAAACAAAACTTACATTAAAGAGCGTGGTGAAAAACATAGAGTAAAGTGCAAATTTTGTGCAACAACTCACCCATGGGCCAAGATAAGACCCTAGAAAAATTTTCCCCTTTTTATCAAAATCAAGGAAACAGAATGAGCGGGTTAGAAAGCGTGGCACTATGCTAGGAGTTTGACTTCAGTTTAATGCCCGTCTCAGCCGAATTTTGAATTTTTTTTTTTTTTTTTTTTTTTTTTTTTTTGTAACATAGCAGTAATATTACGTTAAATACAAAATTACTAAATCATGGTAAAAAGTTAAATCATCCAGTGGCTGCAGCTATTTCAGTACAGTCGGTAACAAAAGTATCCGAACACTAGCAAATATTCCTATATAAAAAAAGTAGAGTTAATACTGTTTTGTTAAATAAATCATTGTCAAATCATGTTCTTAGACAGTCTAAGAACATGATTCGACAAGGATTTATTTAACAAAACAGTATTAACTCTACTTTTTTTATATAGGAATATTTGCTAGTGTTCGGATACTTTTGTTACCGACTGTACCAAGTTTTGATTCAAACTAACATCAAATTTTTAACAGTGTATGAAAAATGTAGATCTCTAGCACTAAATTTGAATTCTGTTATGAGTAATTTTATTTTATTTATTTATTTTATCACATATCTGTCAGTTCAAAATCCTTGAATTTCTGCCAATTTTTCTGATTTTGACCATCGTTTTTCACGAATAGTAATTTTTTTTTTCTTTTTCTTTTTTACTTTTCAGATAATATTACAATACAATTAATTAAAATTAATGTCATTATATTGAGTTATAGAGGTAGATAAAAATTTTAATTTAGAAATTATCAATTAATGCTTCAAATAGCTAGGTGGTTTGGCTTCAAATACTAAATTAAGAGGCATACTCTGGGGTACGTGTTTTTAAATTTTTGTGTTGATACCTATTATTTTTCATTTTTATTAAATTTTAAAATCTGTTACTTTCTATAGCATTAATTCAATGTAATAAAAGCAGAAGGACTCTAGAACCATCGATCGCCTAGGCTAGCGCAGCCCGCCTAGTTTATAAGATTTATCGGAGGATTAGAAGTCAATTCGTCGAGATCCACAGTTCGCGCACCCTTACGGCACACGTACAATTTCTTCGAGCTCAATAAAAAAAATTTATGTAACATCTGTATTGTATATGAAACAAATGTTAGATACCGAGTGCGTATATCCTGCTAATATCTATTCTTGTGTTATACTGATAATATAATCCTACACTAACGCACATACAGTCGGTATCAAAAGTATCCGAACACTAGCAAAAATTCCTATATAAAAAAAGTAGAGTAAATCCTGTTTTGTTAAATAAATCCTTGTCGAATCATGTTCTTAGTCAGTCTAATAACAGGATTCGACAAGGTTTTATTTAACAAAACAGTATTCACTCTACTTTATTTATACAAGAATTTTTGTTAGTGTTCGGATAATTTTGTTACCGACTCTACTAACCCCTAAAAATATTATTTTCTTATTCAGGTGTAAATTTATCAAAAACGCAATCTCTAAAATTTGACCTCCATATAGAATTTTCTCTACCATACATGGGTAAGAGAAAGTAAAAAAGATCTTTATTTCAAAATTACTTTCTTTAGATTAAATCTCAATGTGAAGCAAGAAAAAAATTTACAATGCTCTTTTAACTCTTCATTTCGTGCTTGAAAGGAACAATTGTAAAACTGCAATGAAAACTCTGATAAATTATTCATTTTCTTGCACGCTCATAATAAAAAAACGAAACGCATGCAAGAGATAGTTGGAAACAAAATGTATATTCATCTGAATATTCATCTAGCAGATTGCATTTTCATAGTATATCAAATTCTGGAATTAGCACATTTAGAGAGTTTCACGAAATTTCATCAAAAGTTATTCGCACAGATACATTAGCATAACATTTTTATACATATATAAAATTCTTTTATTTTTAAAAAAAAATAGGTGATAATGTAGAGTGTTTTCATTAACATTTTATTTCGCTAAATTTTATTAATTGAATTATTATTATTTGAAAACTCTTTGCAAATTTGTAATTTTTTTTTTTTTTTTTTTTTTTTGAGATTTGAATTAAGCCAATTAAATCATTTTAAAAATTACATGCGTAAATAAACTACTGTAACATCTTTAACCCCTTAATGCGCGCTGTCTTCGCTGCGAGGACGCAAAATTTAAGATTCAGCTGCAAAAATTCATCCCGGAAATTTTTTAGTAAAAATATACGTTTATTACATAGCAGAAAAGGTTTTTTTTTTTTTTTTTTTTTTTTTTTTTTTTTTTTTAAACCTTAAAATTTTGGTTATTTATTTATTATTTATTTATTTTTTAGTTTAATTTAGTTCATGAATTCCGGTGGCAGTATAATTTAAATGATCCGAATTGTCTTGCGCCTCAAAGGGTTAAGGAGAGAAAGGATGATTAATTATTTATTTATTTTAATTTTATTAATAAATCCTTTAGTTATTTTAATTTTATTTTATTAAATATTTTTTTTTTGTGTGTGTGTAAGATTACACTGTTAAAAATTTCAGTTCAAGGTTTAACCAAACGTTGGTACTACAGTAGCTTCAATTTGCTAGGTTTAACCAAAACTTGGCACAACTGTAGCTGCAACCATGCAGTGGTGAAACCTTCTACAGTGTTTTGGTACTTCTGGTTGAAAAAAAGCACCAAATTATGGTAAAAGATTTCTTCACCTTATGGATGTAGCTATTGTTGTACCAAGCCTTGGTTTAACAAAGCAACAAATAATGGTAAAAGGTTTCACCATCGCATGGTTGCAGCTACAGTGACCATGTTTTGGTTTAACTAAGGACAAAATTTTTAACAGTGTACATCACCCATTGATTACATCCCCCATATGTCACGCACTGCCATGGAGTCTTTATACACATAGCATTTTTAAAGAATGAAAAAGAATTTTGGGATGAAAACGCCTTTTTTGTGAGTTAAAAAAATAATACGTAAATAAATAAAGATAATACCGCAGTTTGATACTCTGCATGTTCAATATAAAGTATTTTAAATTTCCAATTATTTTAATATGAGTTCAGTGTTTACAGTAAGCTGACCATATCAGAGTACCTTTATAAGAGAAGCTTTAAAAATTGTTATATTTATCCAATTACGAATGTATTTTTTAATTCTTCATAAATAAGGACTAAAAAAAATATCAGTGATAAATAATTCAATTTCTACAATTTCTTAAAAACTTAGAAAAATACCTTTAAAATAAAGGCTGTACCCAGAAAATGGGGACATTTGGTCAGCTTAGTTTACAGTTGAGAATATCTCATAGCTTCTAATAATGTTTGTTACCACTACATTTTCATAGAGATGTCTAACTTTAATTTTCTCCGAGTAAAAGAATAATAAAATTTTGGTATGTGGTCTTCCCAGAAACTGTAAAGATTTGTCAGTTATTATATGTGTATATTCCCAATTACAGAGTATTAGATATGAAGTAATGTATATAAGTTTTCATAATTATTTAAGCGATTTTATTTTAGAGCTTAAAATAATGATAATAACATTTTATTTTAAAATTAATGCAATCAGTCAGGCTAACTAAAATCTATTGGGCCTAACTTTGAGCCACCTTCAATTTTCAGGGTAAAATTAACTATTTTACATAACCGCATTTAATTATCAGGAATCCACTAGTAGTTTCTCCTCAATATTTTAAGAAAAAACAAAAGTTGTCATCATTCTGTACACACATTTACTATAATTTTAATTTAAGTAATGTATGGTTTGTCAAACTGTGTTTGAAGAATGTTATAAATTTGCTTCACATTAAGTAGTTTTAAGCTGTAAGTATCATTTAATGTCGGCAGCAAAATTATTGAACCACTAGCAATAATTCCTATTCAAAAGATTCCTATTTAATACTGTTTTGTTAAGTAAATATTTGTTGAGTCATTATGTCAGTCTTATGTTGTTTATAAAAAAGTAAGTTGAGGATAAATATTGGCGATCAAGCTAAAAAAAGTATGAAAAATGTGGATGTGTGTTTAATAATTTTGCTGCCGATTGTAAATAATTTATTAAGCATTTTAAATATTTAAATGCTTATTTTTCATTGGGATTTATCATTTTTACTTTCTCTTACCCATATATATGGTTGAGAAAGTATTGTTTATGGGTCAAATTCTCGAAATGGAGTTTTTATCATATTTACACGTTTTAAGGTCCCCTGAATCTTGTCTTTGCGTATGTTTCTGTATGACTGTGTGGATGTGTCTGTCTGTGTGTCTGTTATCAGCATATCCCAAGGAAAAATAATAGCAGGAAGTTCATTCTGCATTCTAAATCTGTAACATACAGGGATGCTACACTAAACTTTTCGTTGAGATCAAGCAAATGGTTCGTGTACAGGGACACCCAAGATAATTCAAGTGCATTACGTCTATGGGGGAAATTGCTTGAAAGTAGAGTTTAACAGCTGTACGCTGCACTAAGCCGAATGAAACAAATATATATTTTTAATATGGTTAAACGCGTGCTTCATGTAGAATATAGTATGAAAATCGTTCACCATTCGTTTGCAGGGCTACACGAAATACAATATTCATTTATATAATAGTATTATTTATATAAGAAAAAGGGAAAATTGAATAATGCAGGGAATTTGAATCATATTGAACATACCGGTATTGCAGATCTAATATTGATTTTTCATAGTATCTGATGAAGTTTATTAGCCGTCGAACAGATAATATTCTTGCGTTGGCCACATAGGACAAGCTAAAAAAAAGTCAAGATGAAAATTATAGATGAAAATAGATTACCCAAGAACAGATCCAAGAGGCAATATATTATTTCAGGTAAATGTATAGCATATTCCAAAGAAGCTGATTTGTGACGTGACGATAGATGGAATAACAGTACCAAGTTTTAATCATGGAGTGGGGAAAATAGTCGCGAAGAACAGGCCGGGCCCATGCCCGAATATCTCTTGTGATCTTACATAGTCGATAATCAGTAAAAACGTGTCCTAGAAAACTGGAGCAAAAAAAAAAAAAATGACAATGCTTTTGGCGTTGTATTGTAGACGCCAAGTTCAAAATTTAAGAAAGAGAATGGTTACAGTACGATAGTAATATTCATATGTATATTTTTTAAAAGGCAACGAGTAATTTATTGACCGTTGTTAGTGAATCTTGGCATGATTTCGCCAAGATTTAGATACCGGGAAAATAACAAGCTAAGCAAATATTTTATCTAATTGTTGGTGTAAATTAGGCGACTAGAGGGCACATGAGTTACATTTCGATGTAAGATTAAAAGAAACTGAATTAATTATTAAAAGAAACTGAATATAATATTATGACTGTGTTTTTCAGTATGACAAAAAAAAGTAATTATTGCTTTGAACATTTAACGTTCACTATATATTTTCTGTGAAGATTGCTAAACTAATTTATACTGACTAATAGGCACGTTGTTGATAATAAAAATGTAAAAAAAAAAAAAAAAAAAAAAAAAAAAAAAAAAAAAAAAGCATTTTTATTTCCAGAGAAACTTTTGGTTTGAAACATCTTCATGGTAACTTGATTAAATTCAAATAAAAATTCGTTTAATAACTAAATAATTTTGTAAGTAAATGTTATAATTTGGAAGAACTCGTAACAGTTATATTAGATTAGAATAATAACATTTCTTTTCATCATGTGAATAAACTAGAGACGAGTCCATCACCAAAGCAGCAAGATTCACCCGCGCCTTCTAAAAAACTTAAAATGACTTCTACATATTGCTTTCTCCGAAATATAATTTTTTAAGTTTCGGTGCCGTACTGGTATCTAAGGAACAGAGAAGGTGAAACGTTTAAACATTGTTTAAAACGAGGGGGAAAATATTAACAAAAATGTTGCATAAAATTATGTTTAACGTTTGGTTTTAGTGCGAAAATAATGAACATTAAAAGATATATACTTGATACTACGCAAGGTGAATCACCAAAACAGCAAGATTCACTCGTGCTTACTAAGAAACTTAAAATGACTTCTACATATGGCTTCCTCTAAACATAATTTGTTAAATTTTGGAGAGTGCTGCTATCTAAGGAACAGAGATTGAAAATAAAAGTTTAAAGTATTGATGAAAACAAGGGGAGAATATTTTAAAATTGTTGCTTGATAGTATGATTAACGATTGGTTTTAGTGCGACACCAATGAACATTAAAAGATATACTAGGCACAATGCATGGAAATGACTGATACACTTCGAAAATCATCTAATAATAAAGCTGGTTTTTAGTTCAAGAAATTAAATGTACTTATTAATACAGGATATCAAAATTTAGTCAGTAATTGATACTTTTTTTGATAGTAGATTCTTTTTTTCGGTGCAACTTTGTTATGCAGATATAATTAATAATAAATGACAAAGGAAATTTTATTACTTTAATTTCATATTTATGTTTTCATTCTCAACGAAAAAATGTGGATTGAAATATTTTTATCCCTAGGCTTGTAAGAAGCATATATGATATACCTATGATTTATTTTTAATTTATTTTCCTATTCTTCACAATAGCTATTTTAATTATGAAATGAAAAATGTTTTTTGTCAGAATTTGAATATACTAACAAACAATGGATTGATTAAATTACTTTCTATTTGTTCGTGTAGCTTCTCTACCCCTGCTTTAAATTAATATTTTATGTTATTCAAAAGATTTAAAATTTGTGATGATGTTAACTACATTTTAAAAATTTCGAAATAAGTATAAGTTAAATTTTATAAGTTAAATTTTATTGAAACCTTTGTTTAATATAAAAAAAGCATTATATATATATATATATATATATATATATATATATAAATTTATATATATATATACACCCTGCGACAAAAAAGATAGGTACAAAGGGTTTTTTCTTTGATTTTTCATAAAATAACATTATCTAAATAGTGCTTATCATTTATTATTATCATAAAATAAAACTATTCCCGGACTAATTTTTGTTTTAAGACTAATTTAGAAATGTTTTAAGACTAAAAGTTTTCTAATTTAAAACTACACCCCGCGACAAAAAGATAGGAACAAAGGTCAGTCGGAAAAATAAATTTCAATAAATGATTTTCTTCCCAATCAGTTGATTGTGTGATTTTAATATAAGAACAAAGGTTTTTTTTTTAATTTTTCATAAAATAACATTATCTAAATTGTGCGGATCCTTTATTATCATAACAAAATATTATCATATCAAAAACATATTAAATATTTTAATCATATTCAAAATATTCATATTCAAAATAATCACATTCAAAAAAAAAAAAAAAAAAATCCTTTGTTCCTACCTTTTTGTCGCGGTGTTTAGTCTTAAATTAGAAAAATTTCAGTCTTAAAATTTTTCTAAATTAGTCTTAAAACAAAAATTAGTCCGGGAATAGTGTTATTTTATGATAATAATAAATGATAAGCACAATTTAGATTATGTTATTTTATGAAAAATCAAAGAAAAAACCCTTTGTACATACCTTTTTGTCACGGGGTGTATATAATGCATATGTGTGTGTGTATGTATATATACACACATAATGCATATGTATATGTATATATATATACACACACATATGCTTTTGGTTTAAAGCTATAAAAAACGGCAGGATAACTTTAGATCAAAATAAAATATCATTTTTTGTATTTATGCCGGAAATATTTGTTCATTTCAATAAGCTTGAATAATAATGGATACCTTATTCTTTCCTTCTATGCCATGAATTCCGAAAATATACTTGGGAAAAATAAAAATAAATAAAATGTGGATCAGAGTTATCCTTATTGACTGTACATAGTTTTGTGATTATCAACTCAATTAACTTGTGTATACAATTTTAAAAGTTATGTTCGAAGGGGCATTTTGAGCAATTGATTACTCGCGAAATATCAAACCTAAGAAAAATAAATACAAGATTTAAAAGTATGTAAAAGCTTATAAATTTTATTTCAGGAGCTGTAAAACGATGCTATTTTAAAAGCCATATATGGCTTATAATATTCTAAAGTAACTATAGGTAAATTTTATTTGTATCGTTTTTGAAAAATTTCACTACCCCTCGTCTCCGTAATCTCTAAAAAGGGGTTGGGGACAAAATCTCACCGACGTAAATGAATACAAAGCAAAAATAAGCTGGTAATTATTAGTAATGTTGTATAAAATTTCATAACAACACATACCTTAGTCATAGCACTGACATTCTGACAGACCTACAACAAAAATGTTTATAAATTTTACTTAAAATAGTTTAAAAACTATATTTATTAACTTTTGTCAAGATTAGTCATAATTAATTCAATCGTACTTATGAGTTTTAAAATTTTTAATTCAAGTTTGTGAACAGAGTTCAGCTTTAATGTCAGCAGTGATGTATACGATTTTTAAAAGGTATTTTGAATAGGGAAAAGCAAAAGATAAAATAACTTAAAAATAATCATAGATAAAATAGTGAAATTCAACTCTGATTTATTTAATTTTTAATTTATTTATTTAAATTAATTAATTAATATTTATAAGACCCTGTGGTCCCGGGCAAAGATCACACGTGACACAGAATCAAATTTTCAAATAGATCATACTATTTTTTGACGCGATATTTTGTCCGGCGAGATTTTGTATGGCGATATTATGTCCGGATCCCCTCCGTAATCTCTAAAAAGATAATAAAATAATAAAATAATTTATACTTTTAAATTTTAATGACCTTTTCATTTAGCTGTTTATTGTTCTGCTATCGGAACACCCTGACAAAAGGAGCCCTGATGTAAAACAACACTTAGACACGGTTCCATGGGTTCAACATCCGTTCATAGAACCACACAACAAAGTCCGCCCCGAACTCTGAGAATAGTTCATCATTAACACTTTGATTAAAAGAAAGTTTTTGCGTCCTTCAGAGGAAATATGTCTCAACAATTAAAATGGAAACGGACATATCTATAAAACGTGACTTTTTCTTCTTTTTTGTTTAGGACACCAAGTAATATTACCAAGGACTGATATTAAAAAGGAATTGGCCAAGGTTAGTGAAGTATAAAAGGCTTATGACAGGAGGAATTTAAGTTCATGATTTATATTGTAATGTACGTAAGGACAGTAGGGTATTGTAAATATATTTTTACAGTCAGAAAAGTTTTTGAATTTCTTACGCAATTGCTCATACCTGGTTCACATAGAAGTTTAAATATATAATTTATTAATGTTGTGTTGCATACTGGCGTTTAACTAATGTTTAGCTGACCTTTTATGATATGATAAAAAAAAAAAAAAAATAGTTTTGTTACGAATGTATTACGCTTAGACTTACTCATTTAGCATATTTTTCGTGTCTTTTCTTTTCCTTTCTTTTTTTTTCCACAATTCAAGAAAAATATATTAGTCTCTAAAAATTGATAATAAATAATAATAATAATAATAATAATAAAATGTAGTGTCATTTTGTTAAAATTAATAATAAATAATGGAGCTTTGTAACCATACACAGCGTTCCCAGTAATCAAAATTTTATGAAGATTTAATTCTTAAAGTTTTTTTTCTTCAATTAAGTGCAGATATTTAACGACTAATTCAATGAAAGTTTATTAATACAAAATTCTGGCATTCGAAATACAGGATATTATGACCCAGCATATTACTAAAATCTAAATCTTCTAAAAGTTTAGAAATTGTACTAAGCACACGTGTTCGCATAGTAATTAAAATAGATTTATAAAAAAAAAAAAAAAAAAAAAAAAAAACTTTAAAACACGTATTAAAATTTATTAAAAGCGTTTACAAAGCTTTTCGCTATAACATTATAGCATCATAAGGTAATTTACACAAAAAACAGATGAGACAGCATCTTATATATACCAGGAATTTTGATACGGTTACAGTATAAGGATAACTTGAATAAAATGTGATGAATCAATTTGTTACTTCAACACAAAATGATTGGTTGAGAACAAATAGGGAAGTAGCAGGACTACATTCTGTAGGCTTCAGCATAAGACATCGTTCCTGACAAAGTTGCTCCTGCTGAAGCCTACAGAATGTTGTCCTGCTGCTTCCCTATTTGTTCTCAACCAATCATTACGTGCTCAAGTAACAAATGGATTCTTCATGTTTTATTCAAGTTATCCTTATACTGTAACCGTATCAAAATTCCTGGTATATATAAGATGCTGTCTAATCTGTTTTTTGTGTAAATTACCTGATGATGCCATAATGTTGTGGTGAAAAGCTTTGTAAACGCTTTTAATAAATTTTAATGCGTGTTTTAAAGTGCTTTTTAATCTATTTTAATTACCTGCATATTAACCCGCATATTCGGCTCATAACAATTATTTACTTTCTTATAAAATTGTAAATTGAATACACTATCTACCAATGAGGATTTGGAAGGATTTTTGAATTTAGACTTTTTGTCAAATATGATGAAAAGTTCTTTAGGAATCATCTTGAAACTTTGGTAGTGTAAAGAACATGTTATGCCTGTATTACAGCAAAAATTGTGGCCTATAGAGGAAAAGAGGACAAATAAAAAATTATAAATTTTCATGAGGCTATCGCATATATTCATGCAGAAACAACAGTTTCTTTTTGTTTTTTTTAATTAAAAAAAAAAAATCCGCTTTTTTAATTATATAACACGTAGGGTATTAGACCCAATGTAAAGTCATTTTTAGGAATTTTGGCGTACTATACAATTAGACACAATATGCTGCAATCAAACTGGAAACATGCTAAATATCTTAAAAAATATGAGCATTTTTACTAAATAATTTTTAACTATGCATGCGCTAGCTTTTAAAACATTCCATTAGCATAATTCAATAGACAAAAGTATTGAGCAACTTATATGAAAAAACAAAACAAATATCGTGGAAATTCAAAAAGTTATGAGAGATAGAATGAACAAAATTCCAGTTCTTCTCAAAAAAAAAAAAAAAAAAAAAAAAAAAGATGATAGAGGGTTTTATAAATATTTATTTACAATCAGCAAACACTCTTCTACCATTGGGCATTCATTGAATCAAAATAAAAATGTAAGTAAAATCCCTTATAGTTTAGTTTTTATTTCAAGAAAACTAAAATTATATTCATTCTATCTTTCATAACTTTTTGAATTTGCCTAAAATTTGTTTGGGGTTTTCATAGAAGTTGCTCAATACTTTTGACTATTAATTTATGCAAATGAAATTTTTAAAAGCTAGTGCATGCGTAGTTAAAAATTATTTAGTAAAAATATTCATATTTCGTAAGATATTGAACTTTTTTTCATTCGGTTTGCAGTATGTTTTGTTTAATGTATTATGTCAAGTTTCTTAAAAATGATTTTGCATTGGGTCTAATACCCTACGTGTTATAATTATTATTTTTTTTTTCAATTAAAAAAAAAAAAGTTATATCTCAATGAATATATGGGGTAACCTCATAACAATTTATGCAGATAATGAGAAAAAATACCTCATAATCACATGCTACAGCCAAAACGCATTTTAAACATTACTTTTTACAGGGTGATCCAAAACATTTTGATTTTTGTTTACTTTTTTACTAGTCCCCTTTTCTTATTCACAACTTTTACTAAAATATAGTACACCACGTTCTTTACACTATCAAAATTTCAAGATGATTCCTATATATATATATATATATATATATATTTATATTTATATATATTTGACAAAATGTCTAAATTCGAAAATGTGTAAATACTTATTTGTAGGCATTTGAAGAAGCAATGATTCAAAATCCAAAGAGAAACTGAAATGTTCATGCAGTGAAATATTTAAAATGTTTACTATGAAAATGGTTCAGAAATTTACGTTCCTATCGAAAATATTACAAAGTATACACATACGTGCACGCACATTGATATATAGGCTCACACATGCACACACACACACATGTATTTATGTATATATAGTGTTCACGCTAGAGATGAAAGTTCAGTGGTCGTAAAAGACTATGCGAAAATTTAAAGAATAGACAAACACATACAGCAAAAACAAAAAAATTAAAATTAAATTAAAATGTGAAAACAGTGTAAAAACTTTCACTTAAATTTACGTTTAAACATAACTTATCTATATATTTCTGTATTATTGGATACTAATTCCTACAAAAGAGAAAGGTTTAGTTCTGGTAATTGACTTAAACATAATACATATAAATTATGCAAGACACGTTTTGAAGAACTCGTAGCAATTATGCACCAAAAATCTAGAGTTGAAACAGGAATAATGTTGGCAAACACCACATATTTTCCAAAAACGCACATCAACTGTTTTCGGTCTAAATAAATATGCATGGCCCTTCATGAGGGAAAAAAAAAAAACGAATCGCGTGTGCAGAGTGAAAGCAATAGCAACAATGTAGACTCAGGATATATATAGAAGACCTTGGAAAACCCGGAAATAGATTAGTGAGATATTAATGAGATTAACCAAACAAACATCGGAAGTCACTGTTAAAAGTTTGTTGAAGTACGTATATTTCGATTTATAAAACTATATTTTAACTACATAAATATAAAAATATATTTGTTTCTATTATTTTAAACACAAATAGGGAATAGAAAAAAAATAGGTCTATAAATATAATTTAGGTGACAAACTTGACGTCAAAATGCATGATTTTGGCGTTAATTGTTTATGGTTTGTTGCCATACCGACGTTAAACCATTATGTATATACGTATATATATATATATATATATATTTCTATATGATAGCCTAATCTTTGAAATTGAAACTGTGACAAGATTCAGTTTCAAAGATTAAGTCATTTTATTGATACCTTACTAATTATTTTTTTTCCTTTCTGTTTTGTTATCACTATAATACTGAAATATTATATATATATATGTAGGGCTCATGGAATACGGTTATCAGGTCGCTATTGGCAACCAATAAATTTTAACTGGCGACTTATTTTTTCAATATTTTGGGAAGAAGTTGGTTTCAGAATCGGCTTTTATTCCACTTTCGATGTAAGTAACTCTCATCATTTTGATTCCCCCTCCTCCCACTACGTTTTGAGACACTTGTGTTGAATGAATACATCGTTAGATTTACACCGTTTTTCTTCATGCATGTTTCACAACTGGCTGTTAAACTAGTACATCGTTTTAGGGAATTGGTTTACACTGCTCTTGCTGCGCATGCTTAAATAACCTAGTGCTGAATCGTTGGTTGATTTTATGTTGTTAAATTTAAACAGGTTTTCCTGGTGCATCATTCTAACCTAATAAGTATTTGATTTTTACGCACAGAATATTAATTTCTGTATTCAAGTGAATTAAAAAAAAAAAAAAAAAATGGGTGGGGGGGATATTTTTTACTGGCTACCAGAAATTTTGCTGGCGACCAGTTTTTTTCAAATTCTTAAAGCCCTATACATACATGTATATTCTGAGTGAAATATTACCACGGTGATCTGAAATTTACACTGTAATATCGGTACGGGCCCGTGCCCCTGTCCGTGGGCTCGCTGGAGAGTTAGATACTGGTTTTGGTGGTGGGGGGGGGGGTGGCCTTGGTCATGACTCTAAACCGAAAGGTGAGTCGCCCCTCTTGCTAGTTTTCTGTAATATCGGTACTTTAAAAGTTTATAAACGCAGACGCAGCAGCGTTCACATTTTTTTTTTTTTTTTTTTTTTTTTAGCGTTTTATTATATTGCTACCACTATCGCCAAAAAGAAAATTTTCTTGAACGTTTTAATGCTACAATATTATTAAAAAAATGACTATTCTAAAATAATGGTGCCAAACAACAAAACACTTGTAAAATTTTAGAATGCTATGAGCGTTGTAAGCACTTTGAACTTAGTTATATAGAACTCAAAGAAAACTTTTTTGAAAATTGTTCATTTTGTCGAATTTCACAAGCACAAAATATTTCCTATTTTATTATTAGTATTATTATTGTTGTTGTTGTTGTTGTTGTTTTATAATTTCTATGCATTTTTTCTATTTCATTGCGTTTCTGAGTTTTGCACCATGAAATACTAATTTAAGAAATCATATAAAAATATCGATTATTCTTATGAAAAATCTTAAGATATGACTGAATGTTTTCAAGAATATTAAATATTTCTTCATATTCAAGTAAAAATTTAAATTCCATGTTATACGGCAATTTAAAATATAAAACAAAAATACTTTCTGCTGATTTTATTTTTGTTTAAAATTCAATATGTTTACATTAAAAATCATATTTCTGAAATTGTTTCGCCATTAGATTTTAAAATAACAAATTTAAAGATATTTGTATGAAAAGTAAATTAAATTTTCTTCAAAATACAATATAACTCGATTTATATCCATGACCTTTGATATTAAACATAAAATCAGTCCAGCGCTTATTTAAACTTTACGTGGGCGTGGTTCGGATCATGTGCAGTGTGTAATAACACGTAAAATGCATTTTAAAGCTGCAGTTTTTGAATGCCAGTGTAATAACATTTTCCAAGATTATTTTGAAAAGCATTTTCATGAGTGAAGGTTAGTTAAAATTGCATGAGCCTTTATATAATCAGCAAAAGAAACATCAAAAGTCGATTATATATTTTTATTAAATTTAAAAGAAGAAAAAAAATTATAATATTTTCAAATTTACATGCATATAAAGTAAAATGATAGTCTTTATATAAACATACAAAATAATAATAATAATAATAAATAAATAAATAAAGTGGCATTTTAAAAGCACTTTATTTGTTTTTTTTTTCTGAATCAATAATATCTTAGGGTTATATAAACGTCAAAAATTGTAGAAAATTTTGAAAACTTTTTTAAAATTTTCATAAAAATTTTCAAAAAGAAATTTAAATTATCGGTAAATGAATATATATTGGTGCAACATATTCTTTTTCATTAGTGGTAAGAAATCCAATCTAAAAATTTTTGTTTGAAAAATCACTTTTTTTCCTTATATTGTTGAAATTTATTGCTTTATAATCTGTGCATTTAATAATAATAGGAATACTAAAGAGTTTGTATGTTTTTGTGCTACATCGTAAACAAACAGTGGCACGCAAAACCTACAAAATCAGCCTTGAATGAATATATTTTGTCCAAATTTATACATCCGGAAGTCGAGTTTTAAATTTTTAGATTAAATATTTTAATTAAAAAAAAAAAAAAAAAACTATTATTACATTGCTTGTAATTAAATGACATCTTTTATCTAGCTAGTTTTTATTAACAGCACGATTATAACAACGCTTTAAAAAAATACATTCAAAAAAGGGTTTTGGCATAAATGCATTTTTGGTATGAGATACTATTTGAAATGTATATTATGCAGTAAAACGAATAGAGATCACTACTAGCCTATTACCTCGTACAATTCACATACTAACGACTTACTCGGATCAGTTGGGATGTTACCAATGACTACAACCAAATATCAATTGGTTTGACTAATGAAGCAGAATAAACCTGAAATATATTGTAGAACCATTAAATAAGTATAAATTTTAAACTTTCTCTATTTAAACCCTGTAAAGAATGGGTTCTTAAAAATAAGTATATATTGTCTCAAAATAGCCCCGAAATAATATATACTTAAATTTGAAAACCCATGTACTCATTTTTGAGTATACTGACATTCTCAAAAATGGGATTCACTAATAAGAATCCCAGAATCCCCATGTTTGACATATCAATGTACTCAAAAATGAGTACATGGGTTTTCAAATTTAAGTATATAATGTTTCGGGGCTATTTTGAGACAATATATACTTATTTTTAAGAACCTACTTTTTACAGTGAACAAGAACGAAAAATCATGCAGTACACATTGATTATTAAAACTTTTCAACTGTACGTACTTGCTGTATTGTATAGCTTTCAACATTTTTGCCTACGTTATCACACAGTAGACAGACAGAAAGTAATACAGATTAACAAATTGAATTTAAAACCACTCTTATATACTGTTCGAAAGCAGCTTAACACAAATGAAAATCTAGCCGTTAGATGATAATTGGAGACTTTAATGTATCTGAATATTAAAGTGTAGCAAAGTAAATCTGAAGGTTAATCATATCATATTCTATACAAAACATTATTTTAGAATATTAACAATATATGCCAATTTCTTTTTACAGTAGAAAGTTATTTAGATGGGATTTTTAAAAAAAGTCTGTCCTAAAAAGTCTGTCTGCATTGGCTTTTTTTTTGGCTTTCCCTGTACATAAACTAGTTGTACAGGACCTATTAACGTCATTTTAAATAGCGAACATACCATAGTGAAATTCATTAATATATATATATATATATATATATATATATATATATATATATATATATGTGTGTGTGTGTGTGTGTGTGTGTGCGTATGTTTAATTCTGAAAACATTTACAGATTTATAGACGCTGGGGACGGGAGACAGACAGATAGAAAGATAGACAATCGGACAAACAGATAAACAAATTAAAATCATATTCACTCTTAAAAATTGCTAGGAAGTGTTAAAAACGCTCACAAAAGTGCAATTACAGCATTTTTTTTTTATTAATAGCTCTTAATGTAACTTAATATTTTTGAGTGACCCTGTAAATCTAATGCCGATTATACTATATTCTATAGAAAGCTTTCTTTTGTGCATATGAATAACATATTTCAAATTTGTTAAGCTTTGTTCGAAGTAAAGTTATTAAAATTTGTTTTATAGAAATACCTCTCATAGAAGGCAATGCTTTGGAATATTTTCGAGTCTCCCTGTACACAAACCAATATAGGTATTTACTTCATTTTCAATTGGGAACATAACATAGTGAACTTGAATAACATATATCAGTTTCAAGACACTCCATAAATATTTACGGGAGTTAAAGCATGGGCAGACAGAGAAACAGATGGACAGGCGAACAGGCAGACAGATATATAAATTTAAATCGTATTCACACTTAAAAATTGTTAGAAAGCGTTAAAAATGCTTAATGTAAACGAATAGGCAATTCCAACAAATTTTTATTAATATCTCTTAATGTAACTGAATATTTTTGTGTCACCCTGTAAATCTAATCCTAATCCTGCTATATTCTATGCAAAGCATTCTTTTGCGCATATAAATAACATATTTCAATTTCATTAAGCTTTGTGAGAAGTAAAGTTATTAAAATTTGGTTTACAGAAATACCTCTTACAGAACGCAATGCTTTGGAATATTTTCGAGTGTTCCTGTACAAAAACTAGTGGTGGTATTTACTCCATTTTATATATGAAACATCCGATAGTGAACTTTAATGATATATTTCAATTTCATTAAGTTTTGTGTACAGTAAAGGCATTAAAAAACGGTTTATAGAAATACCTCTCATAGAACACAATGCTTTTTAATACTTTCGGGTATCCCTGTACACAAACCAGTAGAGGCATTCACTCATTTTCATTAGGAAACATCCCATAGTGAACTTGAATAACAAAGAAATTCTCTAAATATTTATGGGAGTTAGAGCAAGGACAGACTGACAGACGGGCAGACGAACAGACAAACAGACAATCCGAAGTCATTATCACTTTTCAACCTTATTGGAAAGTGTTAAAAAAATATATTAAAAGGGAAAATATTTCGATAAATAATTTCTCGAATAAGCTATACAAAATTAAAAGGGAATCACTTACATTACTGAAAGGGACGTAGTTTAAAAATACAATTTAAAATTATTAACTGAAATAACACATTTTTTTCAATCTGTAAAAATACAAAAATATAATATTTTAATTTTTTTTATTTAATTTGAATTTTATAATATAATTATTTATTTAAGTTGAATTCATAATTTATTTTAAGAACTAAACAATTATATTATTTTAAAATTAATATGATTAGTATAAAGAAATGCTTTTTCTTGAAATATTTAAGCATAAAAAATTAATCGTGCATCCAAATATCCATTAATAAAAAACATGACAGAAAACTATTATTTTTATTGTATGTAAATAAAAAATATATCACGAAGATCCTTGTAGTAAAGAACATAATCTTTAAAATATGCCTATTATTTTAGATATTCTTTTATTCATTTAATACCACATGACCTTAAACTTTCTTTCTTACGCGTTATTAGAGCTCACCATCGTTTAAATTCTTTATTGTCAATGTTATTGGTTCTTTTTCAATCTTCAATAATCTTTATTTTAAAATTACAACCTTATGAACACTTCAGTGATTGTTCAGAGAACCTTTAAGTTAATATTTCATTGACTAGAAATAATATAACTTTCTTCTAACAGAATACAAAAGAACAAAGAAACAAAAAATTATAACGATACTTCCTTTCAGTATACTGTTTTGTTTTGTATGGCAATAAAGAATCAAGGGTTTCAGTTAGATGACTAATGGGAAATGACGACAAAAGAAATTGGCAATTTAATTGAAGGTTTCCTTAATGTTTAGGAGTAGTCTTTAAATTTTATGATCAATCATAAATCAAGGATAAAACGGTTATTTCGAAAATAATAAACTTGTACAATTTTTATCAAAATATTTCGGTATTTTTAATTTGAACGTTAATTTTTAATTATATTTGAGCGTTGAAAACAAGATTAAAAGAAAGAAAAGGAAGAAAGAAAGAAGAATGGAAAAAAAAGAAAATTTTTTCATTTTTACTTTAACGTAAAGTTAAAGTTTAGTCTTAGCAAGTCCCGTCTGTAAAACTAGGTCGCTAGCCCACCCCTCCCTCTTTTCTTCTTCTAAAAAAAAAATCCCTGTTTTTACTGATCAGTGTAAGCTGCTTTATTCACACACTTGCAATTGCGTGTTATTTTATTTTATTTTATTTTATTTTATTTTATTTTCAATTCTGACTTTTGTTTCATTCTAAAGAACGGTGGTATTTATGCGTAATGATATCTAAAATATTCTAATATTAATATGCATGATGCTTGGGAAAAATAGGTAACTAATTTAATTTTCCAGTTTATTATTACCTAATAATTATCAATTTAATTTGCTAATAATTTAAAAATTCAATTATGATTAATTAATTTATAATAGACAATAATAATACATACATGCATAATGTAGGTGCACTATGAATAACATTATATGTCAATTAACAAAATAAACGACATCCCCCCCCCCCTCCTCCGTATGAACGTTTCTATCTACGCAATAAAATATTTTTCTTTTATTATATAGAATCTGTTACTATTTACAAATGTATTCTTGCATGTCCAAGTAAATAGTGTTAGACGTTATATATTAGATTGTCTATTGTTCATTAATTAAAAAAGAAACTGTGAAAAAACTGGCTATAACTTTTTTGAAGTCCTTATTAATTTATAAAATCACAAGTTTTTGAAGCAGTTTTTCTTTTTTTTTTTTTTTTTTTTTTTTTTCAAAATTTCATTTACATTTGTAATATATAAAAAAATTCTATTAAACAAATAATTTGGGTAAATTACTTTAAAAAATAATAAAACATAATAATTAGCCAACCTCAAATTTAGTTCATTAAATTGATATCATTATTTTAAATAATTATATATATACGTATACTTTAAATTTAAATTTATTCTACAAATTATAATGTTCTAGACTAGTTATTGTTTTTTAAAACTTTTAAAAAAAGGGCGCTGGAGCTCGGTTGGCAGAGCGTCAAGCTCATATTTAGAGGTTAACGACTACCACTATAGTCAAAAACTGTCGTATACATTAATTGTAGCTGGTACACGTGAAACCTACAGTAGCTAAATTGCTTTTTAGATTTTCTTTTTGTAAAGTATTACCTCCGGGAAATACCGAAGTGGGAAATCGTCTCATCAGCGGTGGATGAAAACTGTGATGGCATGTCACAGGACTACCCCCAAGGAGGAATTCTAGACCATCAAAAATAGCCCAATGCGTAGCTCTAGTGAAACACAAAATCTCACTAGCTCACTATATGTGAGCCTTGATTAAATGAAGTTGTCAAAATAAATTCTTACATTGTAAAAACACATGCATTTTTAATATAGTTAAAAAAAATATATAAAAGACATACATAGAATACTTTAAATACATTTTTTTTAATTACATTTAAAATAATACTTTTTTTTTTTTTTTTTTTTGAAGTAAAAACTTCTTTAGGCGCGTTGAGCACTTTTCGGTGAACAAAAATCTTTGAATTCCCGTCATCGTCAGCTGACGCTTTCCATTTGAAGTGAAAACTTTTAGGTGAACAAAAATCATTGAATTCGCGTCATCGCCAGCAAACGCTTTCCATCCTTGTATGATACTTATTACTATTAACTTGCTAATGTGAAGTGTTAATAATTATATACTGCATATTGTTTTAAAATCTGGTGCGGCTCAACTCGACTTCTCTCATCTCCGGGCACTGTCTCTATTGCAGTTAGACCTCATAAAACCGTGAGAAAGCCCAAAGCTGCCATTTTTCTCACGTTTTTTACAATCTGGTGCGGCTCTACACGACTTCTCTCATCTCCGGACACTATCGCTTAAAGATTGCAGTCAGAAACGTTGCAGTTAGACCTCAGAAAACTGTGAGAAAGGCCAGAGCCGCAATTTTTCTCACGTTTTTACAATCTGGTGCGGCTCTACACGACTTCTCTCATCTCCGGACACTGTCTCTATTGCAGTTAGACCTCACAAAACCGTGAGAAAGCCCAAAGCTGCCATTTTTCTCACGTTTTTTACAATCTGGTGCGGCTCTACACGACTTCTCTCATCTCCGGACACTATCGCTTAAAGATTGCAGTCAGAAACGTTGCAGTTAGACCTCAGAAAACTGTGAGAAAGGCCAAAGCCGCAATTTTTCTCACGTTTTTACAATCTGGTGCGGTTCTACACGACTTCTCTCATCTCCGGACACTGTCTCTTAAAGATTGCAGTCGGAAACGTTGCAGTTAGACCTCACAGAACCGTGATAAAGGCCAAAGCCTCCATTTTCCTCAAGTTTTTACAATCTGGTGCGGCTCTACATGATTTCTCTCATCTCCGGACACTGTCTCTATTCCAGTTAGACCTCACAAAACCGTGAGAAAGGCCAAAGCCGCCCTTTTTCTCATGTTTTTACAATCTCGTGCGGCTCTACACGACTTCTCTCATCTCGGACACTGTCTCTATTGCAGTTAGCGATTAAATAAAATTGTAATATAATTTTTGTAGTAGTATTTTATATTAATGAATAAAAAAACAATTCATTTAAAAGTATTTCCTACACAATAAAATATTTCTTGACGATTCAAGAAATGCATTCGTAATTGTTCACGTTTTCACTTCTGTCGGCACTCCCGAAGTGCAACTTTTTTTTTTTTTTTTTTTATTACATTTTTAAAAAAAAAGAAAAAAATTCCTTATATATCTTATTCTTAAAAATTTCAAACTAAAAATTTCTGAAAAAATTGTAAACTCTTCTTTTATGATAAACTTCTTAGAATCTAGGTCAGTAAACTGTAAATAAATCACTCTTATATTAACATCAAATTCACGAACCGTGAAAAAGTTTTATAAAATAAAGTCATCAGAAAAGCAACTGAAAAAATGCATACAGAAACTACCTTTTCAATGCTGTGGGACACAATGTGAAAAAAATTGTATCACCATTCCATTGAACGAATTCTATGGAAAATTCCTGATTGGGAGTGTGAAAGAAAGTTTGCCAGGAAAGGCTATATTTTTATTGAAACAAAGCTAATGATTACAGGATGCTAAACGTATTTTACTATGCTTATCTGTATAAAATGGAACAAACGGATGAATAGTTTTTGAATCAAAACAATTTACTTTTTCTAATGATTTATTCTTAAAGCAATATATTTAATTTGTAAAATGTACCCAACAAACAAAAAAGAAAAAAAACGTTTAAGATTTTTTTTTTTTTTTTTATTTGTGTGGCATGTTAATGTAATGAGTTATTAAATATACTTTTTCCTTTAAACTAAAATGTTCTGGACACCACAAAACTTTCTTCTAAATTTTCTTATACAAATTCACGCAGTTCAAACTATTTATTAAAATTATTATTATTTGAATAATTTTCCATGATGAATCCAGGCGATTTTCATCTTAGAGAAGTATAAAACTGTGTGTCCAGAAAAAAAGCCATTTGTTGCCAAAATCTTTTTTTTTTTTTTGAGTGTGTGCGTGTGTTAAAAAAAAAAAAAAAAAAAAAAAAAAAGTCATTATTTTCTTTTAAATTATCACAGATCTGTGGCTTAAAATTATTGATAAGTTCCTTTGAAAATTATTTTTCTTGAAAATTTATAACGTGGTTTTCCCTACGAGAGATAGCAATGTTTCTACTTTATTTATTTTTATATTTCTTAAAAAAAAAAAAAAAAAAAAAAAAAAAAAAAACTTTATGTATACCTGTAAGTGCATTAAGTTTCAGTTATTATATCAAGCATAAAAAATTAAACATAATAAAAATTTAAACCGACTATAAAGTATACCCCAATTTTAAAAATTGTGAATTATAGAAATTATTTGTCAATTAGGAAATCCTAATGGCAGCAAGTGCAATTTGTTTTCAGTTAAATTCATGTCATTCTAAAACTGGTGTATGTAAATATTTTCAGCTAAAGACATTAATAGTAAAGGATTTTAGCACTAATCACACTTGCCAACATCCTAATTAATATTCCGCAGTGTTGTTAGTCCCGCCCTTTTTTTCATACTAGGAAATTTTTAGACTAATATTCTCCAAAATCAATTACGATTAAATAAGAAGAAAAATTCTCTAAACAATTACTGGTGTGATAAAGAAGGCAGGGCTAACAATACTACAGAATATTAATTAGTATGTTGCAAAGTATGACTAATACATATCTGCCAATATTTAAATTTATTCCGGAGTACTTTTAGCACCGCCTTTATTTTTGCACCACATTATTTATAGAGAAATTTTCTTCAATATATAACTTCGATAAAAAAAGAAAAAGTTACTTTTAAAAAATAAGTGGTACGAATTAGAGGCGGGGCTCAAGTTACTCCGGAATAAATTAAAATATTGGCAGCTATGCTAATCCTGAACGTCGCTCTATCCCAGACAAGAATTGAAAAACCCATTTTCCGAGTTTAAATATAAAAGTTATGTTATTGATACAGGGGCCACTACTGGTTCTCTTACCCTAAATTTGTTGTTTTATAAAATAATTAGTAACTTTCAGATTTGTAAAGGACAGCATAACGCATTATTATCAAATATTTACTTGTTAAAAAAAAAAAATAATAATAAAAAAAAAACATTTACAAAATTAAAAATAAATAAACTTTTATGTAGTAATGAAAAATTATTAGATTTTATTTATATCTAATTAAAATAAATGCATATTTAAATACTTTCTTTCACGTAACGAAAATCACACGAAGCTAGTACAAAATTTCATTATATTAAACGAAAAAAGAAGAAAGAGAGTAAAGTAAAATCGTATTTCTTAATACCCTATTGTATACTCGAATAAATGTGTTACTTTATAAAGGAATTAGTTTCTTTTAGATGTGTGAAGCCCACCAGAGCGCATTACTAGCGGAATTTTACCTTGTTTCTCATTGTACTAACATTGTTAGGAATACAAGCTCGTTGTTCCAGAACGCTAGATGTTAGACGTTCTGCAATGTAAATATGTTGTAGAACTAAAACTATTACACTGGGTGGTGTCTACTAGCGACAGTAAGGCTCAAAACTGCTTCATATTGTAGAAAGTTAATGATTTGTTAGGATGGTTTAAATATTAGGTCAGGTTTCTTATAAAAAAAAAAAAAAAAAAAAGAAGTGAAAGACAAGAAGCGAAATTTCAAAAGTCTGCTTCATTGTGCTGCTTTGTTACATGAAGAAATAAAATATTGTCATTTTTTGTTAAAAATTCTGTTACAACATCAGTCGTTTATTTTCATTTACATAATAGGGTCATGGTAAATAGGAAGTACAATTAAATAATTATTTTTCGTCATTTAGGATATAAGTACAATTAGAATTTATCAGTTCTGTATGTGGAAAGAGGAAGATTTTTTTCTTATGTAACACTACAAAAACTGATTTAAACTTATTATATATGACTTTTTGTTCACGTCTTCTTACTTAAATCGCTTACATTAACCTATATTTCATATTAGCACTTACGCGACCGCTGACGTAGATTCGCGTCATTTCAAAATCTGTAATTCCCCCGAGTGGGCGTTTCTTTTGCAATTTTATGTTATTTGTTTTTTAAAAATATACACAATATTGATATTTGTACAATCAATACTCTATGCATACAAATACTTTGATTAGAGAGAGTTTAATATACGTTTGTAATATGAATGTGGATACAGAAAATTTTGTTCTGAAACATTGTAACTTGGGCGAATAACGCCCATGAGCGGACCTTACTGTCAAAAAGACAAAAACGTGCGATCGCGAAAGTGTTAAAAATTATATTATCAAAAATTATAATTATAATTTAGATCTATATTTATTTGCAACGACATAAGTTTTAAGTTATGGCGAATGTAATGCCAGAATCCAAAAGTTATTGTAAATTAAAAAATACCTTAATTTATTTTATTTAATTATTTAATTATTTACATACTTGCCAACATACTAATTAATATTCCGTAGTATTATTAGCCCCGCCTTCTTTTTCACACCAGTATCTTTTTGGAGTATTTTTGTTCTTATTTAATCGTAATTGCTTTTGGAGACTATTACTCTAAAAACTGCCTGGTGTGAAAAAAGGGCGGGACTAACAACACTACGTAATATTAATTAGAATGTTGGCAATATGTATTTATTTCAGATTAAGGAAATGTGACATGGCATTACTAAAGATTTCATATAATGTCTTGTATTTCTATTTAATATTTATAAATTGAACTATATTTGATTTGTCCAATAAAATATATATTCAGGCAACAATTCTTACGGTTTTTGATGTATTTTTTAAAGATTTAAAATCTTTATATTGCGTTTTATCAGTTCGCATTTTTTCTAGAATTTGTGGCCATCAAAATGCTAAAACTTCCCCAAATATTTAAGAAAAGACATTTTTAGCTGTTTAATAAAACCTATTTAAAAGAATTAAGGATGAATTTTGAAATTTATTAATTAGTTTTTCGGAAAATAATTGAAAAAGGCTTGTCTATATAAAAATAAATAAATAAATATAATTTTGTTATATTTTCATTTTTAATGTTTTTTCTTTTAAAGATATTCCAAAATCTATCCCTAATTCTTTTATATAGGTTCTATAAAATATAAAAAAAAAATATCATGTCTTTTCTTAAATTATCCGTAGAAGTTTTAGCATTTTGAAAATCACGAATTCATGAAAATATGCAAATTAAAAAAACACAACTTAAAGATTTCAAATCTGTAAAAAAAAGTATATCAAAAACCATTAGAATTGTTGCCTGAATATATTTTTTATTGAACATACCTAATATAGTTCAATTTATAAATATTAAATAAAAATATAAGCTTTTATATGAAACCTTCAGTGGTGCCAAGTCAGAGGTGCCTAGTCTCAGCAGTGCCAAGTTCAAGCAAGTAAATATTCGCAATGTCATTTTTATTTCGTTCTCATTAATTTGAAAAAAAAAAAAAAAAGTGGGTTTTATTTTAGTACGACAGGACTATTTCTTTCAATCTGCCATTTTACTTCGTTACCAATTTATAGTGCTCGCTTAGAAAATGCCAGCCACACAATATCCAATTTTACCATTTAATTTCTTACTCTATCTTAAAACATTTTGCGAAATCCATAAAAATTTATATATATATATATATATACATTTTTTTTTTCACTTCTCATCGGTGAGGATTGAACTCACAACCTATCATAATTGTGCTCTCTGACCACAGAGCCAACCAGTCTTGGCCGAATATTTCCTGATTATTTAGACTAGTGTTTTCAGATATTTTTAGACTAAATTGTGAAATTTATTTAAAATGTGTGTTATTTTTGATTTATAAGATGAGTATATTGATATTTATTATTATTATTATTATTGAGAAATTAACGGATTAATATTAATTAATCTGTGTTGAATTTTGAGTATAATTTAAATATCAAATGAATGGTTTATAGTTTTTTTAATATTATGGTTTCTTCTGTAGAAATTGAAACTGTTAATTATTAATAATAAATATGAAATTGTAATTAAGATTATTTTACTATTTAAAATATTTAGTAAATGAGTATTAAGCAATTAGAGGAAGATACTATACAATTAATGCATTCAAATTTTATTAATTTATTTCAAATTAAAAATCAATACGTTATTTGAATATGTGTTTAAGAATTTGAATTTTACTGAGCCCCCTCTATTATTATTATTATTATTATTTATTCATTTATTTATTTATATTTATTTTATTTTATTTTATTTATATTTATTTATTTATTTATTTGAAAGGGTGTTAAAATACAAATATAAGTTGTCCTGCCGTACTAAATTAAATTTTGTCCTTAAGATTTTATATTAGTAAGTAATATGCAAATTTCAAAATTATTTTAAATATAGTTAGCATCGGCGCAGGTAAAGGTCGTTAATATTACTATTATTTTTTTTTACTCTCTCTTACCCTTACGGTAGAGAAAGTATAGTTTTAGGGTCGAATTTTCGAAAGTGAGTTTTTGTTATATTTACATGTTCTGAGGTTCCCTGAATACGAAAATCATGTTTTTAGCGAAAAGTCTGTGTGTGTGCGTGTCTGTCTGTGTGCCTGTTATCAGCATATCTCAAGACAAATAGTAGCAGAAATTCCAAACTCGGTATTCTAAATGTGTATCATATAGGGATGCTACACTAAGCTTTTCGTTGAGATGAAGCCAGTGGTTCATGTACAGGGACACTCAAAATTATTCAAATACGTCTATGGGGGAAATTGCAGGTAAGTAGAGTTTAACATCTATAGACTGCTCTAAACCAAATGAAACGAATATATATACACTAATGGGAAAAAAAATCCCAAAACCAAGAAAAAATTATTGTACAGTAATGAAATTTCAGCAATACATTTGTTTAGGTAACATATTTAATTGATTAAAGTTTCAAGATCACAGGTAGAGCCATTTCAAACGTGAAATGTTGGTACATTAGTAACCGGTGTAACCGCCAGAATTTTGAATGCAAGCATGCAAACGTGCATGCATTGTGTCGTACAGGTGTCGGATATCAGTTTGTGGGATGGAGTTCCATGCCTGTTGCACTTGGGCGGTCAATGCAGAGACGGTTAATGCTGGTTGTGGATGACGCTGGAGTTGTCGTCCAATGATGTCCCATATGTGCTCGATTGGAGAAAGATCTGGTGATCTAGCAGGCCAAGGCAACATGTCGACACTCTGTAGAGCATGTTGTGTTACAACAGCGGTATGAGGGCGAGCGTTATCCTGTTGGAAAACACCCCCTTGAATGCTGTTCATGAATGGCAGCACAACAGGTTGTATCACTAGACTGACGTACAAATTTGCAGTCAGGGTGCGTGGGATAACCACGAGAGTGCTCCTGCTGTCATACGAAATTGCTCCCCAAACCATAACTCCAGGAGTAGGCCCTGTGTGTCTAGGCCGCAGACAGGTCGTTAGCAGGCGTTCACCTGGCCTCCTTCTAACCAACACACGGCTATCACTGCGACCAAGGCAGAACCGGCTTTCATCAGAAAACCCAACAGATCTAAACTCCGTCCTCCAATGAGCTCTAGCTTGACACCACTCACGTCGCAAACGGCAGTGGTTTGGAGTCAGTGGAATGCACGCTACAGGGCGCGTCTGGCTCTGAGCTGTCCTTGAAGTAACCGATTTGTAACAGTTCGTTGTGTCACTGTGGTGCCAACTGCAGCTCGAATCTCAGAATGCTGCTAACTGCAGCTCGAATCAGCCGCAGCTCGGCTGTGGCTAATCGTACTGCTGCAGACGCAGTACGATTAGCCACAGCCATACGCCGAACACGGCGGTCTTCCCTCTCAGTAGTGCCACGTAGCCGCCCGGAACCCGGTCTTCTTGAGGCAGTACCTTCCCTTGACCACTGCTGCCAACACTCATGCACAGTGGATACATTCCTGCCAAGTCTTTCTGCAATGTCGCGGAAAGAAAACCCACCTTCTCGTAGCCCTACAACACGACCTCGTTCAAACTCAGTGAGCTGTTGATAATGGCTTCTTCGTCTTCTTAGAGGCATCCTTGACTAACATTAACCCACTACGTCAAATCTCAACTGTAAATAACGATCACGAACCTTACAGCGGTTATTTAAAGCAAACCTCATTTGCATGTTCATAGTGTTGCTACTAGCGCCACACTTATGCGCGTAGCTCGAAATTTGAATCGACGTCTTCTTTCAGATGTATAAACACGCCTACCAAATTTCGTTTATCTAGCACAGCTCCTTCCTGGTGTTGGGATTTGTTTTTCCATCAGTGTATATTTGTAATAGAGATAGTCAACTGGGAAAAAATATTGTGTATGTAGGAGCCTCCCCTCCCCCCCTGGGGGGTAGTCCTTCTCAATGAGAGTAAATTTTCATGATGGGTATCTTTCAAAGGAGCTTGCCAATACCTTTGAAACGAATGGTTGAATCATCGATCTGCGATAATTTAAATTATAGTTATCAATTTTTTTTCATTAAAAAAAAAAAATGTAATGTTGAGAACAAATTTAACGTTTTTGGATATTTAGTGTTATATTACTTCTCTAATATGGAAATCGTCTGCATTATCATGGAAGAAAATTTTTTTAAATAATAACTTTAATAAATTATTTTTACTGGGTGAATTTGTATAGGAAAATATAGAAGAAAGTCATGTGGTGGCCACAACAAACTAGTTTTTTGTTATTAGTGGATGTGCTTTACTAATAATGTTTTACCATTTCTAGGAAAGCTGTTCGGGAATTGAAATAAATTCCTCAGAGAGATATGGTAAATAATGTATGTTTTAAGCTAAATATTCATCAGTTGTTTTTTGTATATTTACACGTTTTGAGGCTTTCTGATTACCGTAGTCAAGTTTTTTAATTTTTGATCTTTGTCTGTGTCTCTTAGAGTAACTTAAAAACGAATAATTTTAGGAGATCCAAATGTTGTAGTTTGAAGTTAATATAAGTTTTTGCTGGAAATTTTTGATCAAGATTGATAAGTTTCAATGAATGTTTCGTGTGAAAATTATCTGTATAATTTTAAGTAAGCTTTTAATTTCAATAACAGAATTAAAATAATGATGTAGGTGCATTAATGAACCTATATAAATGTAGGTGCATTAATGAAATGGGGGGGAGGGTTGAGGGTATTTACATAACAGTAGTTTACATGACAGTAGTTTACATAACATAGGTTTACATAACAGCACTCGTTATCTTACCTCATAATCTCCAACCTGTATTTATAATATTAAATTTCAGGGTAAGAGAAAGTCGTGTGTGTGACACACCAGATTATTTTTCTTAGTAAAATATTATTGCTGATAACAGAGAAATATTTATAAGAATGTCATTATACGAGAAATATTCATTTGGGTGTCATATAAGAAATTAAGATTATGTAGCTGAATTAATTAATTTTAAATGTTTTAACATTTAATAAACTTTGCCATTTATTTAAAAAAAAAAAAAAAATAATAATTGCACTCCCGGAGTGCCAACAGAAGTGAAACCGTGAACAATTACGTGTGTATTTCTTGAATCGTCAGGAAATAATTTAATGTGTAGGAATTACTTTTAAATGAAATGTTTTTTTATTCATTAATAAAAACTACCACTACAAAAATTATATTAAAATTTTATTTAATGCGCTAACTGCAATACAGACAGTGTCCAGAGATGAGAGAACTCGTGTAGAGCCGCACCAGATTGTAAAAATGTGAGAAAAATGGCGAGCTTGGCCTTTCTCACGGTTTTGTGAGGTCTAACTGCAACGTTTCCGGCTGCAATTTTTAAGAGACAGTGTCCGGAGATGAGAGAAGTCGTGTAAAGCCGCACCAGATTGTAAAAATGTGAGAAAAATGGCGGCTTTGGCCTTTATCATGGTTTTGTGAGGTCTAACTGGAACGATTCCGGCTACAATCTTTAAGAGACAGTGTCCGGAGATGAGAGAAGCCGTGTAGAGCCGCACCAGATTGTAAAAATGTGAGAAAAATGGTGAGTTTGGCCTTTCTAACGGATTTGTGAGGTCTAACTGCAATAGAGACAGTGTCCGGAGATGAGAGAATTCGTGTAGAGCCGCACCAGATTGTAAAAACGTGAGAAAAATGGCGGCTTTGGCCTTTCTCACGGTTTTGAGAGGTCTAACTGCAACGTTTCCGGCTGCAATCTTTAAGAGACAGTGTCCGGAGATGAGAGAAGTTGTGTAAAACCGCACCAGATTGTAAAAACGTGAGGAAAAGGGCGAGTTTGGCCTTTCTAACGGATTTGTGAGGTCTAACTGCAATAGAGACAGTGTCCGGAGATGAGAGAATTCGTGTAGAGCCGCACCAGATTGTAAAAACGTGAGAAAAATGGCGGCTTTGGCCTTTATCACGGTTTTGTGAGGTCTAACTGGAACGTTTCCGGCTACAATCTTTAAGAGACAGTGTCCGGAGATGAGAGAAATCATGTAGAGCCGCACCAGATTGTAAAAACGTGAGAAAAATGGCAGCTTTGGGCTTTCTCACGGTTTTGTGAGGTCTAACTGCAATAGAGACAGTGTACGGAGATGATAGAAGTAGTGTAGAGCCGCACCAGATTGTAAAAACGTGAGAAAAATGGAGGCTTTGGAATTTATCACGGTTCTGTGAGGTCTAACTGCAACGTTTCCGGCTGCAGTCTTTAAGAGACAGTGTCCGGAGATGAGAGAAGCCGTGTAGAGCCGCACCAGATTGTAAAAATGTGAGAAAAATGGCGAGTTTGGCCTTTTTAACGGATTTGTGAGGTCTAACTGCAATAGAGACAGTGTCCGGAGATGAGAGAATTCGTGTAGAGCCGCACCAGATTGTAAAAACGTGAGAAAAATGGCGGCTTTGGCCTTTCTCACGGTTTTGAGAGGTCTAACTGCAACGTTTCCGGCTGCAATCTTTAAGAGACAGTGTCCGGAGATGAGAGAAGTTGTGTTAAACCGCACCAGATTGTAAAAACGTAAGAAAAATGGCGAGTTTGTCCTTTCTAACGGATTTGTGAGGTCTAACTGCAATAGAGACAGTGTCCGGAGATGGGAGAATTCGTGTAGAGCCGCACCAGATTGTAAAAACGTGAGAAAAATGGCGGCTTTGGCCTTTATCACGGTTTTGTGAGGTCTAACTGTAACGTTTCCGGCTACAATCTTTAAGAGACAGTGTCCGGAGATGAGAGAAGTAGTGTAGAGCCGCACCAGATTGTAAAAACGTGAGAAAAATGGAGGCTTTGGAATTTATCACGGTTCTGTGAGGTCTAACTGCAACGTTTCCGGCTGCAATCTTTAAGAGACAGTGTCCGGGGATGAGAGAAGTCGTGTAGAGTCGCACCAGATTTTAAAAACGTGAGAAAAATGGCGGCTTTGGTCTTTCTCATGGTTCTGTGAAGTCTAACTGCAACGTTTCCGGCTGCAATCTATAAGAGACAGTGTACGGAGATGAGTGAAGTCGTGTAGAGCCGCACCCGATTGTAAAAACGTGAGAAAAATGGCGGCTTTGGCTTTTCTCACTGTTTTGTGAGGTCTAACTGCAATAGAGACAGTGTCCGGAGATGAGAGAAGTCGTGTAGAGCCGCACCAGATTGTAAAAACGTGAGAAAAATTGCGGCTTTGGCCTTTCTCACGGTTTTGTGAGGTCTAACCTCAACGTTTCCGGCTGCAATCTTTAAGAGACAGTGTCCGGAGATGAGAGAAGTCGCGTAGAGCCGCACCAGATTGTAAAAACGTGAGAAAAATGGCAGCTTTGGGCTTTCTCACGGTTTTGTGAGGTCTAACTGCAATAGAGACAGTGCCCGGAGATGTTAGCTGATAAAGCGTTAGCTGACGATGAGGAGTTCAATAATTTTTGTTCACCCAAAAGTGCTCAACCTTTCCTAAAGAAGTTTACACTTAAAAAAAAAAAAAAAAAAAAAATTATATTTTATAAAATATGACATTTAACAGCAACCTTACATTTATTGATTATTAATAATTTTCCTATATGATATAAAACTTATATATATTTCTTCTTTTTTTCAACTTTAATTATATATTTCATTTGACAGCAACTTATTTTTAAAGCATAGCATACTCCTCGTGCAATCTGATTTTAAACTTTGGATTTTTAATCACCTACAGTTAAATTGATTCAAATAATCAGTTTCTATTATGTTGTTATGTTTTTGAAAAAAAAAAAAGAAAAAGAAAAAGTGGTTTTACATTTTAATCAAAATATCAATAAAAATTCAAAATCTCAAAATCTCAAAAAAAAAAAAAAAAAGGATACTTTTTTACTCTATTTTTTTTTATTATCAAATAAATTCATTATGTATTTTTCCAAACTCTAATAGAAAAAAGTTACACATCTAAAAATTAAATGTTGTATATGTTTTATATGCTTTATATCTAATAAAAATGTTAATGGTCTCATTTAACATCCACCGTAACAATAGGAATGAAATGGAAATTGCATAGAAAAAATTCGAAAGTCTTTTATATAATAGTTTTATAACAAAGTCTAGCTTTACAGTTATTTGAGTGAAAATGATCTACAAAAATTTTACACACCGGAACTTCCGGGAACCGAACTCTCGACCACCGCGTTATTAACGTGACGCTCTAACCAACTGAACCAAGGAACGGCAAATGGAATGGCTTATATTTATTTTAAAATGAAGGCGCCTTGTTTACTAGTGTGATTCGAAGACACGATGACAATTTCATATAAAAAGCTTCTAATAAGAAGTTTCTAAAAAAATATTTATTTATGTATTTTTTACTTAAAACTTTATATTTAGTGTTTTTTTTTTTTTTTCTTTACTATCAAAAATATTTTGTGATTTTTAATATCTAACCAAAAAAAAAAAAAAAAGAAAAGAAAAAAAATGTCTCTTAAAAAACTCCTAAAAATTATTAGGATACTGTGTAAGCAACGAACAATTTTCTTGTATCGATTGATACCTTTTCTAAAATTATCTGCAAAAATTAACACACCGGACTTTCTGGGGACCGAACTCTCACCACCGCCTTATTAACGTGACGCTCTAACCAACTGAGCCAAAGAAGGACAAACGGAATGGCTTATATCTACTTTAAAATGAAGGCGGCTTGTTTACTAGCGTGACACGAAGACACGATGACAAAGTCAATTTCATATAAAAAGCTTCTAATAAAAACGTGGTATATAAAAAGTTCTTTTTATCTTGTAATTATATTTACTACATTAAAACAATCAAAAATATGTACTTTTTTATCTTTAATATTCTGTTATTACTAGCTCATCTCACGAAGGCAAAAAATCTATTGGAAGATTTTTGTTGTGCTTTAAATATTTTATAAAATCTAGTATAATTTAGAAGCTAGACTATTAAAAAGGTATTGTTGCCAGGTCAGTTATTTACCCCTAAGAATCAGTAATTATATGATGTAAATTATAAATGTTACATGCCAAAAAAATTCAATATTTTTCCAGACTCATGATGATATCTGAAGATGGATAAGTAGAATAATTATTTTTGTTCATCCAATAAGTACTATTATTAATATTTGAAACATGCATTTAATTATTACGATTATTGTTAAACTAGATGATATAATACTATTTCCTTTTGGAAATTACAACTCTTAATTTAAATAAGAAAAGACCTTTACATGTCATAACGGTCTGATTGTATAAACAAACATGTATTTTATGTACATTTCAGGTCATGTTCAATGACAAAGTGTTCATTATCAATTGAATTATGCAAATAAAGTGCAAAAAGTGTTTGGCTTTTACCCTTGAAAGTGAGTGTTAGGCCTTGAAGATGAATAATTTAGTAAACCGATGGGCTCACCCGATTCACCGTTAATTTCGAAGAATGTTAAAAGAATTGTAACCATCCCATATATTTTCAAACAATATTTTATGTTTTTCTAATCTTTTATAATTCAAAATTTATCGTAATGAAATACCGCCCACTGAAGGCTGAAGTTTATTAACTACAATATTGAATCACGAAACGGGTAACACCCACGTGAGTAATGACGTAAGTTTAAGGATGTTGCTGACAGTTATTGAGCAAGAAGATGCAGTAGTAACTGAAGTTTTCATCAAATTTATTGTATTTAGAATCTATTTTTTGGAGTTATTTTGTTAATGTCAAAATAACTGGTAAATTTTCTTCTCTCTTCTTTTTCCAAGAATATGAAATAACAAAAGGAATGTAAGATGTGTAGTAGTAATTCAATAAATATCGATGATTAATAATAAGTGTTTTCGAACTTTAACATTTTTAGCAAATTTTAAGTTTTTGTATAGGCTTTATATTTCCAAGAATATTTACAAATTAGAATAACATCAAACTTCAAACTGTTAAATACCGCTAGTAAGTTTGCAAAAGTTTCTATTAAAGAATTAAAGCAGAACTGTCGAAATATCTAATTTATTCTGCATCACTCTTAGTATCTTTTTCTGACACCACTTTCTTTGTGGAGCAGTTTTCTCCAATGTATAATTGTGATTAATTAAAATATGAATAGCTTTCCAAAAAAGTGGTGTGCAAAGAATTATGGGTACTAGTAATGCTACGAAATATTTTAGACATGTTGGCAGCTATTTTAAAGTTATACATAATATAGAATTTTACGTATTATAATCAAAATTTCTATTCTTTTAAAAGAAAAAACAATAGTTTTTTTCCTTGAAAATATGAAGAAGATTTGATATTAATAAATGTTATTATTACATATTCAGAGCTGCCAACCTAATCCGGCAAATTGTTAACGCCTATTGAAAAACGCCCATTTTTGTACACCAGTTAATTTTTAGAGCAATTCTCATTAAATGTATCTATGATGAATTAAGTAGAAAAATTTTCTAAAAATTAAGTGGTGTAGAAAAAGGGGCGGTACTAACAATTCGCCGGATTAGGTTGGCAGCTCTGCATATTACTTATTTTATTTGGTTAGTATCAGATTTTATTTAACACATAACAATTTTTTCCAGTTTCTAATTGACCTCTTAGTTGCCCCCCAAGTTACGTCTTAATTACTATTCCAATTTAACTAATAGTTGTATATCACATTGTGTAATTGAATTTAATTTTATAAGAAAAACGCCTAACACAAAATGAAAAACACTTCCAGCAATTTCCAAGTATATTTCCAATATATCCAAATACTCTGGGTAGTCCTGTAAATGAATGATGACGAATTCGATACCGCAATCTACAAACAACATGCTTTTATTCGTGTAAAAAAAATATGTCCAATGATGTCGAATTTGTATATATACAATCTATAAACAACATGATTTTATGCATGTAAAAAAATATGTTCAGTAATGTCGAATTTGTATATATACAATCTAAAAAAAAAAAAAAAGTTTTTATGCATGTTAAAAAATATGTTCATTCCATTTTTTACAGCAAATGATAGAGGTTACACCGTACTTACCAGAAAAATTCCCCCATAGACATAATGCATTTGAATTCTCTTGTACACAAATCATTTGCTTGATCTAAAAAAAAAAAAAAAAAAAAAAAAAATTAGTGTAGCATCACTATATGATACATGTTTAGATTACCGAGTTTGGACTTCTTGGTACTGTTCTTGGGATATGCTGATTACAGATACACACACATAAATAAAACGCTAAAAACACGATTTTCGAATTCAGTACACCTCAAAACGTGTAAATGTAACAAAAATTCAATTTTGAAAATTTAACCCAATAACAATACTTTTTCTACCATATATAAGGGTAAGAGAAAGTAATATATATATATATATATTCACCATACGCAGTTATTGGTCAATATATATATATAGATATATTCACCATACGCAGTTATTGGTCATCAAAAAAACTTATTTTCAGATAATGTTTATTCCTTATCCTAAATCATTTCTCCCGCCTCCTCCCTCTTCACATGACATTTATGTTCAATTCAGAAAATAATTTTATTACCCCCCCCCCTTAACACCAACCCCCTCCAAAAAAAAAAAAAATCTACCGATACTTTTTGACAGCTACATTCAAAAGATAAAGTATTTTTGCTTGTTTATAATGTTCGTAAAAGTCACCTAAAAACATAATTTCTCAATCTTATTTGATATTTAGCTCGACCATTTATAACATTTTTTTAAAATAGTTCGGAAGTTTAATATAGAAGTGTAATGTTAATATAAAATATAAAATTCCCCGTTTATTATCTTCTATCTATTCTATATCTATCTATCTATTCTTCTATCTATACATATAATAAAATAAGATGTGTGTGTGTCATTGTGTACGAGTTTCCAGAGAGTTTTAAGAAAACGGCTGATGGCTGAGCTACAAAAATTTGCATGGAGGTTCATAATGACCTCTCCTGATGCACCTCGGAGCCGGATTTTCGAATTTTGTTTTAGTTTTCTTTTAATTAATTAAAATGTTAAAATAAAAACCTTCTAATTACTGATAAATTGGCCATTTAATTTTAATCCTTAATTTAATTGTTGCCAAAAAAAAAAAAAAAAAAAAAAAAATCATTATTTTTTCGACAGAAAAAAACCGTGAACGATAAAAATTACATTTATTTAAGAAGAGGAAAGTAAATTAAAAAAATTAGAAAAAAAATTAGAAATATCAGTCGTATCGTTAAATCCAACGGATTAAACAGCTTATCGATCGGACAATTAAATTTTTTAAAATTAACTTATGTATGTATTTTAGGTGGCAACAGCAGGAGATTGTATGGAAACCGTTTGGAATTTTTTTTAAATGTGCTACTAATTAAGTCACATGTTTTTTTTTTTTTTTTTTTTTTTTTTTTTTTAAGTGGGATTAAAAATTGCAGTTTTGAATTTTTTTTTAACTTTCTTTCACAAACACAAACATATAGTATACAGCCTGTACAACCCTAGACCAAATTGAAGTTCAAATTTCATCAATATTTAAATAAATAAATGAAAATAAAAATATGTTTAATGGGAAATATATGTAACCATTAAAAGTTTAGTTGTCTAAAATATGGCAGAAATAGCGCTCATAGCATATTGTTACAAGGTACTAAGTCATATTTTTACAAGGGATTAAATCTAAAATGGTGACAAAAATTCAAAAGTCGCCAAAGAGAACTATATTAAGGCGGTACTATGATCATGCTTACAAACCATGAATTATATATAACCACAAAAAATTAATTGTCTCATGCAACAGACGTAGCCGGTCATAGCATATTATAATATTTAGCGTGAAATTGTTATCATTTTTATGGTTGATCGGGGATAAACAAAATAAACATAGGAAATAACGTAAAAGCAAATATTATGTGCACCACGTATAGTGTTGTTCATATGTGTCTGGAATTCAAATATAAAAGGGATATTTCAATTTTTTCGATACTATCTATTTCGAAACTGTTATCTAATAAGCACCTAAATGCAAGCCTAATGGCAAACCACTGTCGCAGGTAATAGGGACAGGCGCCCGAGTTTTAGCGTATGACCAAATCGCTGCCGAAGGCAGCAGGGACCTGAAGCGAGCTTTTGAGCAATTTCAGTATTTTATTTTATTTTTATAAAGCAATATAGAAAAGAGTTTCCTTTAAATTTAGTGACCAGCGAAGCAGGCAAAGCCTGCTAGTACATATAATAAAATAAGATGTTTGTGTGTGTGTGTCATTGTGTATGTATTTCCAGAGCTTTTTAAGAAAACGGCTGATGGCTGAGCTACGAAAATTTGCATGGTGTTTCATAATGACCTCTCCTGATGCACCTCGAAGCCCGATTTTCGAATTTTCTTTTAGTTTTCTTTTAATTAATTAAAATGTTAAAATAAAAACCTTCTAATTACTGATAAATAGAGCATTTCCTCGTGACGTCATGTGGTTGGCAAAAAAGCGCGCTCGACTTTCCCGCGCCCCGCCCACCATTGATTTTCCGTTGGTAGTAATCAAGTAATCGCCATCGCTATGCTTTTCCCAAGCCTTTTTGCCAACCACTCATAAAAGTTGAGATGTTTGTTTACAAACAAGGAACTGCCCTATTGGCCATTTAATTTTAATCCTTAATTTAATTGTTGCCAAAAAAAAATTATCATTATTTTTTGGACAGAAAAAAAAAAAAAAAAAAAAAAAAAAAAAAAACCGTGAACAATAAAAATTACATTTATTTAAAATATTTAATTTTATTCCTTAATTTAATTGTTGCCAAAAAAATTATCATTATTTTTTCGACAGAAAAAAAAAAAAAAAAAAAAAAAAAAAAACGTGAACAATAAAAATTACATTTATTTAAAATGAGGAAAGTAAATTAAAAGAATTAGAAATATCAGTCGTATCGTTACAAATAAGATACCAAATGAAAGATGCAATTTTTGTGAATCCAACGGATTAAACAGCTTATCGATAGGACAATTAGATTTTTTAAAATTAACTAATGTATGTATTTTAGGTGGCAACAAAAGGAGATTGTATGGAAACCGTTTGGAAAAATTTTTTAAATGTGCTACTGGCTACTAATTAAGTCACATGTTTTTTTTTTAAGTGGGATTAAAAATTGCAGTTTTGAATTTTTTTTTAATTTTCTTTCACAAACACAATCATATAGTATACAGCCTGTACAACACTAGACCAAATTGAAGTTCAAATTTCATCAATATTTAAATAAATAAATGAAAATAAAAATATGTTTAATGGGAAATATATATAACCATTAAAAGTTTAGTTGTCTAAAATATGGCAGAAATAGCGCTCATAGCATATTTTACAAGGTATTAAGTCTTATTTTTACAAGGGATTAAATCTAAAATGGTGACAAAAATTCAAAAGTCGCCAAAGAGAACTATATTAAGGCGGTACTATGATCATGCTTACAAACCATGAATTATATATAGCCACAAAAAATTGTCTCATGCAACAGACGTAGCCGGTTATAGCATATTGTAATATTTAGCGTGAAATTGTTATCATTTTTATGGTTGATCGGGGATAAACAAAATAAACATAGGAAATAACGTAAAAGCAAATATTATGTGCACCACGTATAGTGTTGTTCATATGTAACTGGGATTCAAATATAAAGGGGATACTTCATTTTTTTCGATACTATCTATTTCGAAACTATTATCTAATAAGGACTTAATGGAAGCCTATTGGTAAACCATTGTCTCAGGTAATAGGGACAAGCGCCCGAGTTTTAGCGGATGATCAAATCGCTACCGAAGGCAGCAGGGATCCGAAGCGAGCTTTTGAGCAATTTTAGTATTTTATTTTATTTTTATAAAGCTATATAGAAAAGAGTTTCCTTTAAATTTAGTGACCAGCGAAGCGGGCAAAGCCTGCCAGTAATATATATAAATGAAACAAAATGCTACAGACTGCTCTTTTATTTATTTATTTACATAAAATTACTACATTTTCTTTATTAAGATTTTTACTACAACTTTTTTTACTATCATATCAAGGAACGCGGTAGCGTTCCGCCCCGCCAAGCAAAAACAAACACCCGCCAATGAAATTTACAAAGTAGGAAGTCAATGGTGAACGCTACAAGTGTATATTATGTCGACATAGCATCTCGTACTTTTCGACTACCTGTATCTCAGCTCCCTGATCCCCAAGACATATGATTTTTTGCACAGACCTTAAGCATACCCTTAAGACAAAACATACAAACTTGCATGTCGCTCCGAATTAAGGGGCCAGAGTTATATAACTTTGAAAACCCGAAATTTCCCTGTTACATTCTTCTTCTTCTGCTTCTTGTAATTGTTAAGACAAAAACTTTTGACGGCGATTGAGCCTAGAGTTCTGCAGCTAATGAGCTGAAAATTTGCATGGACATTCCTTCTGACCTGCACCAGTGCCTTTTTCAATCAAAAATTTTTTTGGTCGGTTACTGCTGCCTACGGCAGCGTTACCAGTACTCATCTTGCAATCGCTTTTTAACTAAGTTCCCGACTAGCTAGACATTTGAAACTTTCAGGATAGCTCATAACACGGTGACAATACATTTTTTAACACTTTTAGTCAACTGTCTCAGGTACCTACTGCCTTCGGCAGCGTTTATATGATTCGACAGAAAATTTATTTAACTAATTTCCCCGAGTAGCTAGACATTTGAAATTTTCAGACTAGTTCAGAACGCGGAGAAAATGCATTTTTTTATTACGTTTAGCCAACTGCTTCGGGTTCCTGCTGCCATCGGCAGCGTTACCAGCCCAACGCTTGCAATCGATTTTTAACTAACTTCCCGACTAGCTAGGCATTTGAAACTTTCAGGATAGCTCAGAACACGCCGAGAATACATTTTTTAACACTTTTAGTCAACTGTTTCAGGTCCCTACTGCCTTCGGCAGCGTTTATATGATTCGACAGAAAATTTATTTAGCTAATTTCCCGACTAGCTAGACATTTGAAACTTTCAGAATAGTTCAGAACACGGTGAAAATGCATTTTTATAATACTTTTAGCCAACTGTTTCGGGTTACTGCTGCCTTCGGCAGCTTTACCAGTACACATTTTTACACATTTTACAATCGCTTTTTAACTAACTTGAAGACAAGCTAGACATTTGAAACATTCAGGATAGCTCAGAACACGGTCACAATACATTTTTTAACACTTTTAGTCAACTTTCACAGGTCCCTACTGCCTTCGGCAGCGTTTATATGATTCGACAGAAAATTTATTTAACTAATTTCCCGACTAGCTAGACATTTGAAACTTTCAGAATAGTTCAGAACACGGTGAAAATGCATTTTTATAATACTTTTAGCCAACTGTTTCGGGTTCCTGCTGCCATCGGCAGCATTACCAGCACAAATCTCGCAATCGGTTTTTAACTAACTTCCCGAATAGCTAGGCATTTGAAACTTTTAGGATAGCTCAGAACACGGTGACAATACATTTTTACCAATTTGAAAATCATTTGAGGGCAAATGTTCTCGAATTTATAAATTTATCCTCAAATGTCCGCAAATTAAAGCATAATTTAACTGTGTCCTCAAATGTCCTTTCAATTTGAGGACGCTGCGATGATTTATCCTCAAATTGGGTTTAAAAAATTTGGTCTCTTTAGTGAAACCCAGTATCAACTTGAGTTTCACCAGAAAACTCAGCTTAAATAAGAGCTGACAACATATAAATCACAGCACAAACGATACCATAGTCATAACATACAGAAATAAACTACAATTCAATGGTAGAAATTTAGTCAAGCAAAACTTTCTATTTCGTAAATCTTAGCGAGAAACTGACCTCAGTGGTCGGAACGGGACTCCTTTTATTGCCCGCCATTAATCCTGAATTTTACAGTAACTTCCGTAAAGTCCGGTTTCCATTGCAGTTGGAACTTCAAGGTTAAAAAAATCATTAATCACGCTCCCGACACAAAGAGCCAAATGTCTTGTCATCAGTTGTACCCTTTTTTTTAAATCAGATTTCGCAGTTACTTCAAAGGAAAGCGTGCAAAATTGACAAAGATATCTCTGCCTCTGGCCCCTCATTATCTCAGCTCGGGGTTAGAGCCAGGGACTTCCAACCGGTCGAACCAAAACGTCAAAGCATTCCAACAGCTTGACCACATCAAAGGATTCTGAATACCGCCGCTCGTAACGACTTCCAACCAACCTCAGTGGAAACTGCACTTAATAATCGAGTTACAGCTTGGACGATGGGTCTATCGATAATAAAGGTTTTTTTCACCAATATCGTCAAAATAGTTGTCAAGGTGCGATAAGGTCACCAAATTCATCGCCAAGTCTATTACGTGCCCTGATAAAGTGTGTTTTTAACGGAGAAGGATCTTTTTTAACGCGGAAACAAGCTAGAAAGGCGAAAAATTGACATTTTATAATGTGACTAAACCTTTTAGAAAGAAATCGCATAAAAAGAACTAATACTATGTAGAAATCTGTAACACTATATTTATATCCATGCATAACACGCACGATTTTTATCGATCTATTACACAAATACATTCATTATGCATACGTATTAAATTATAAAAGCACATACATAACCTGCAAAAAGAAGTGATATCTCATAAAAAAAACAATACTATTGTAAAAGTCACCCCGCCCAGCAAAAACTCTTACCTTTCTTATGCATACGTATTATATTTATAAAAGCACATACATAACCTGCAAAAAGAAGTGATATCTCATAAAAAACAATACTATTGTAAAAGTCACCCCGCCCAGCAAAAACTCTTACCTTTCTTAAGCAGCCAAAAAAAGAATTGATATCAAATTTCGCCGCCGCTATTGAATCCCGGGTACTCAATGCCCAGCTTAATGAAGATCTGCCAATAACACTGCATGTATCTTTCTAATATATCCTAATCTCTTTTCAACATTCTTTGTTATCTGTGTTAGTTTTTTCGCTGCATTATAAAGTTATAATGTAAAGTATTTTTACGGCGGGGTGCGTCCTCTATGTAGAAGTTTTAATTAATAAAAAATTTAGTTAGTAAAGATTAAAATATTACGCACCCCGCTGTAAAAATACTTTACATTATAACTTTATAATGCAGCGAAAAAACTAACACAGATAACAAAGAATGTTGAAAAGAGATTAGGATATATTAGAAAGATACATGCAGTGTTATTGGCAGATCTTCATTAAGCTGGGCATTGAGTACCCGGGATTCAATAGCGGCGGCGAAATTTGATATCAATTCTTTTTTTTGGCTGCTTAAGAAAGGTAAGAGTTTTTGCTGGGCGGGGTGACTTTTACAATAGTATTGTTTTTTATGAGATATATATATATGTATGTATTACTTGCCAAAAAATGGAAAATAATTCTTAAATATTGACTTTGCATTACAAAAAATACGTCAAATTACAGCAAAAAGACACAGGAACAATACCTTTTTCTCCCTTATATGTGTAAGAGAAGATAATGAACGTATGAATCATTGTTAAATAATAAATAAATCTCATTGTATATTTTATAAAAATGGAAATCATTCATTCTTGTACTTTTAAAAAGAAAACTGTTGAATTTTTTTTTTTTTTTTTTTTTTTTAACTAGGTATTATTATTGCACAATCAGTTTAAATACGAACAAATAATGATAATAATAATGATAATAATAAATAAGATCGATTTTACTCAAGTTTAAATGTCGAAGCTACCAAAAACCTGATCGGAAAAAATTGTTATAAATGTTTTATAATAAAATTTATATATTCATCTAAATGTGTAAGTAGGTATAATGAAAAACTAGCACTCAAATATGTTTAAGTTGGTATGGGTCTAAATTTGAATTATAATTCTAAATATTATTTTAATTTTGTAGGATTTCGTATAAATAAATGTAGTTATAATAAGGAATGTAAATAACAGAAAGAATGCATTAAAGAAAGCATTAACTAACATATAGGTTGGCTATCAATATATGTATATACCAGGGATGGAACACGGGCGCAGAATTCATACCACTATCAATGTAAGAAAATTTTCTACCTGTTAAATCCACGATATTATAGGTAGAGAAATTTCTTAAACAGATTCCGGTATGAATTCTGCGCCCGTGTTCCATCCCTGATATACGTATCGATAGCTAATATTGTGTTTTAATAACAAATATTCTCTGATATCAAGTACTGATTTAAAATTTATGAAGGATTGTAGAAATTAACTTTGATTTGAAATGTACATGCTAATTTTTGTTTATTATTTTATAGTGCTTTTAAAAAGAATTTTATAAAGTATTTTATAAAATTCTTTTTAAAAAGTTATATATATAAATAAAATTTTCTTAAAAAGTGTATATATATATATATTTATATTTATATTAACTGAAAGCTATATTTTCTGAAAATTTACTAGATCAAATCTAAGGAATGTCCTTTTGAATTTTAAAAAGTTTTTGCTTTATTCATCACGGCAATTGAAAGTTGTGATCAGTATCGGTTGCTGTATGAGCCTAGGAGAACTCGCCATGCGAAAGATGTGGTTTGTTGTGCTACCAAGAACTGTACTTTAACTGTGTAAAAATAAGATGTTTTTAAATTTTGGTAAAGGAAGAAATTTAGTTTAAAAGGTGGCGGTGAACAGAAAAGCTGCCCCGGGGCCCAATCTAAGGTTAGTCGGGCTCCGGGACTTGGTTCCTTATCGCTTAAATTTGATGCCTCGTTTCTTTCAAACCACTTGATGAATTTTGATGATTTTTTACGGATTTGTTCAATGAAAGTTACTTGCCAACAATATCAGCTAATTGTTTTTATTCTTATCGCTAATATCCAAATATGAGTGAGAATTACCCTTTGAAGTACCGTTAAGACCAGAAATTAACTTAGGAACAAGTTTTCTCATAATCAAAATAACCATTTTTTTTTTTTAGATTTGTTTATAGTCGAAATCTTCGAAAATTGTATTCCCCCCCCCCCTCTAATTTTACGACATGATCACCTTTTGAATTGCTCTCTCTCTCTCTCTCTTTCTTTTTCTTTTTTCAAAATTGAAAATTTTTAATTTTAATAATATTTAAAATTTTGTGAAACTACCAATACAATATTCTCCAGTTTTTTTCTCTTTTCCTTTTCTTTTTTCTTTTTTGCTTGTTTGTTTCTTTTCTATTCTTTTCCTTTTGTTTCTTTTCTTTTCTTCTTCTTCTTCTTCTTTTTTTTTTTTTTTTTAATTTTACGAGGAAAAAAAAAAAAGCTGAATTGGCTTCATAGTTTAAGCAAAAAGTGTCCGAAGTCTAAAAAAAACATTCTTTACACGAGAGAGAGAGAAAAAAAAAATCTTCACCACAAATTTTGAAAATTAATTACAGTCATTTAGAGTCATCAGAAAATATTTCTATGGATATTAAATTAACCAAAAAAGTCTGAATAATTTTTTAATCTAATATTTTCTTTTTATGTTTGGAAAAAATTAATCCAAAACTTCCCTTAAAATACATGGCCATACATCGAAAATTTCTTCGTTGCTGTATTATTTGGCAATACAGTGACCGTTCACCCTCAAAGTGACATAAAAATGTTACTCTAAAGAGTAATATTCCCACATCATGTACTTTACCGTTATGACTAACCTTACTGAATAGAAAATCTCCACGATCCCGTTTTCTCTTATTAGATTCTATGCCTTGCGTCGTGAGAAAGGGGCAAAATTCAAGCTTAATGAGGCTTTGCATGAAACATGCAAAATCAATTTAAAATATGTGACAGATTTTAAAGAGTTTTTATGGTTAAAATCTTTTATTTTTCCTCTCGCTTTCTCTCTAGTACTTGTGAATAACAACTAAAAATCTAAAAGTTCTTTATGTAAAATAGACGGCCACACATTAAAAATTTCTACTCATTTACCAAATGATGCATCTTTTGGCAATAAACTGATCGTTACCCTCAAAGCGACCAAAAAAAAAAAAAAAAAATACACTAAAGCGTAATACTCACATTTCACGTAATTAGCAATCATTACTTATCACACCAGATGAAAAACCATTTTTCTTTTATTGTATTCTATGCCTTATAAAGAGAAAATGTGGTGAGTCTCAAGGATAAATAAATCATTGGAAGAAACATGCGACTTTTGACAAAATTACTTTAATATATGTGGAAAATTTTAAAAACTTTCCGCGGTTCAAAAAAAAAAAAAAAAAAAAAAAATGAAAAAAATCTATCTAAGTACTTTAGACAAAATACACGACCATACATCCGAAATTTCTACTTGGCTGAAACATTGGCAATACAGTGATCGTCACCCTCAAAGAAACATAAAAATCTAACTCTAGCGTAATATTCACATTTCACGTAATTAAAAATTATGACTAATCCCACCGGATGGAAAAACCCCATAATCCCGTTTTCTCTTATTGGACTCTATGTCTTTTTATCGTGAGAAAGTGACAAAACCCAAGGATAACTGAAACATTATATCACTCTGTAAAACGGAATAAATACCTTTTTATTTCAACTGTCACTTTTACTGACAAACCTAACATCTCCCATAATCTTCGTGTTAAAAGTAGTGAATATTTTATCGTTTCCTCGTTTTTAACTGTTTTTTCTTTTTCTTTTTTTCAAAGGACAAGGGCATCTTTATTGTTTGGAGTGTATTCAGACGCTCATTCGAACTAATCTAGTGTTTTGATGATTATTTTGTTCGTTTTTTTCCATTGAGGATTACTATCGCGCGCTTTGTATTCGTGCGGGTGACCTCACTTGATTCAGGCTTGTTTGGATGTAGGATATTTGTAATAGAAAAAAGAGTGATGCGGGCAGAGCAATAATGACATATTTCATATCTATGTTTAAATAGTTTTATTATATATATATATATATATATATATATGTATGTACATTATTTATTATTATTATTATTATTATTTATTTATTTATTTATTTTCAAAATTAGATCTACACTATCTACCAATAAGTATTTGGACTCACTTTCGAATTTAGACGTTTTGTCAAATATCTAGAAAAAATTCTGCAGGAATCATTTTGAAACTTTTGAAACATAATGAGAATGTTATGCCTCATACATTTCAGCAAAAGTTTTGTCCTGAACAGGAAAACAGGATTAATAAAAAATTAAACAAAAGTAAAAATGTTTTGTTTTTACCTTGTAAAAAGGAATACCTGCCATGCGTTTTGTCAGTAGCATGGGATTATAAGGATCCTTTTAATTATCTGTATAAATTTTTATGAGGTCACAACATATATTCATGGAGATATAACGGTTTCATAAAAAAGTCTATTTTTTAATTATATCACGTAGGGTATTAAAACATATTCAAGGCCATTTTTAGGAAACTTGGCATACTGCATTAGACACAGCATACTGCTATCAGAATGCAAAAATGCTAAATATCTTACGAAATATGAGTATTTTTATTAAATAACTTTTAACTATGTGTGTGTATGCTTTAAATAATTTCATATGCATAATTTAATACCCAGTGGTAATGATCTACTTATGTGAAAGCCCCAAACAAATATCGTGTAAATTCAAAAAGTTATGAGTGGTGGAATGAGTAAAATTCCTGTTCCTCTCAAAGTAAAAGCTAATCTATAAGGGGTTTTACTCACACTTTTATTTTGATTCAATCAATGCCTAATGAGAATACAGTGTTCTCTGATTGTAAATAAATACTGATAAAACCCACTATCATCTTCTTTTTTTTTATCCGCCAAGTTTCCTTAAAATGGCTTTGCACTGGGTTTAATATCCTACGTATTATAATTTTAAAAAGTGGTATTTATTTTTGCAATTTTTTAAAGAAGCCGCTATATCTCGATGAATATATGAGGTAGCCTCATAAAAAAATATACAGATAAATTAAAAAATCCCCATAATCACATGTTACAGCCAAAATCACATTTCAAGCATTACTCTTTACAGGGTGATACAAAACATTTTGATTTTTGTTTAATTTTTTACCGGTCCTCTTTCCCACTTTAGGTCAAAACGTTTTTTAAAATATATGAGGTATAACATGTTTTTATACTCCCAAAGTTTTAAAGTAATTCCTGCAGAGTTTTTCTAGCCATTTGACAAAACGTCTATATTCAAAAGTGTCCATTGGTAGATAATGTATCGCTCAGTTGCGAAGGAACCCCCTAAAATAGTTAGTTTTTTTTTTTTTTTTTTTATTATTGAAAAATCTTAAAACATAATTTTAATTAGTTTTTTAGTCAATTTTGAATGAGAAGTTTATATGAGGGTTACAATAAAGTTTTGATTATTACCTAAAGTATCTGAGATAGAAAATTATTATTATTATTATTAATTTATTATTATTTCTGCTACTTTATGATTCTGAAATCTTATCTACATAGTTATAATGTAGGTTTCTCTATAGGTCTCTCTCTGTGTTATAACCTCTAACATGTTGTATATGTATAATTATTATAGAAGTGCATTTATATGCTTAGTTTTATATGTTTTTCGTTGCGTGCGTGTCTGTTTTTAAACTTAAAATATTTTTTTGCGATTATAAGTATACTTTTGCGACTAACGTTACGGGAAATACTATTTGAACATCAATATCACTTGACCCTGGGTATATATTTACGCATGGATTAATTCAAAACACAATTTTTCAAAGAATACTCTAATTCTCATTGTTCTTTTATCATTAACTCTCTAAAATTTCTGGAGTGAGAATCTCTCTCCTTAAAAAAGTGACCCCTATTTTGACACCAATTAAGGTGAGAAAACAATATTATCACTCTGGAAAATGTGACACTTCTCACTTTTTGTGAAAGAGTGACGTATAGTCACTCTGTCACAAAGAGTGAGGTCGTCATCTATTGCAAGATGAAACTTTTGTAGAGTGAGAAATTGCTGGCGCCATCTGGTTATCATATTTCGAAAGAAATATGAAGGACTATTTCCGAACGATCTCATGTATCTATTTGTTTAACAGAACGTATTGAAGATTTTTGAAGAATAAAAAAAAAGAAAATAATTATGTTAAAAGATAGTTTGGTAAATTATTTTTTCTATACGATTGACAAAATCGAAGTAATATTATTAATGGAGAATCGAAAATCACAAGAAACATAACGAAATTAGTCTTAGAAAGTAAATAGTTTTATTTAGAAATATGTAAGGTATAAAAGAAAATATCAATGCAAATATTTAATGCACAACGCCTTAAAATCTGTAACAGTTTATATTTTTATTATATTTATTGACAGCTAACACATGTGAAATATTCAAAAATTTGGCTATAATATTTTACTAATATTTAAAATCAACAGCAAGTTTTATACTTCTGAACAGGCGACTTTTTCAGGAAACTCTGAGATTTGTATGCGAACAGTTATTTTATTTATTTATTTATTTATTTATTTATTTATTTATTTTGAACATGTACACTTGAGTAACTTCTTTTCCGCATAAGCTACTTTAAATGACCGCTTGTCATTAAGATTTTTTTTTCAAGTATACAGCTTTTAAAATAATTCTAATTTTAGCAATTTCAAAATAATTTAAATTTTAAAATATCCTTTAGAATTCTTTAATTTTATATTGTTGATAAATGAAGTAAAAATTTAAAAATATGATTGATCATGTATGAGAATGACTTAATAATGTAAATTAAGCAGCTTGTATATGTGCTCAGTGGTTCAGTGGATAAGATACTCGCTTGCTACGGGAAAGGCCTGGGTTCGATTCCCGACAGATCCAAACTGCATTCTTTGCACCGTTGAATTGGAGTCGATTCGCCAGGTGAAATGAAGCAACATCGTCTAGTGTACACAATTTTTTAAGGAAAAATAAACTGTCATATTCTTTAAATTGTTCTGAATAATCTCACTCTTAATAAAGAGTGAGAAATCTCACTCTTTCGAAAAGAGACTTTTCACTCTTTAGAGGTTGGCTCCATTTTGGCATGTTCAAAGAGTGATATACCACTCTTTGAGAGTGAGATCTCACTCTTTATATTTTAGAGAGAAGATTTTTTTTTTTTCTAAATTCCACATTAAGTTTTATATACATCCTAAAATAATCTAGTTTTCCTGTTTTATAAATATAAGCTAATCTTCACGAAATATGAATACATTATTGAAGCACTCAAAAATATTGTACATGCTTAAAGTTTTATTGTGAACTAGTCCATGTGATTTTTCGAATCGCTTCAAATGAATTTTATATAAGCAATTTAAAATCTTTATTTGAAAACATTCATACTATCACGCTGTTTTTCTGTAATGGCATATGAGAAAATGCTATTAATATCTCCGGTAGTAATTGTAATAATTATGTATCTAAATAGACTGATTGAAAGTTAATACAGTGTCAAATTATTAAAATCATCCCAGAAGTTGCTGCTGAAAAGCACAAGAACACCTATATCAGATTCCTTATCTCAACCAGAACTCATTACACTCATAGTTCGAGTAAGGCTATTTAGTTCCACATAAGCAATATATCTATTTATTTGAAAAACTTACTTATATAAAAATAAAGTATTAAAAATAGACTGGTATATACTTGCTAATTTATGCTTATCCTCTTTATGAGGCTGATACTTGATTATCCCATTGCAAAAGTCTGGAACCAGCGGGCTACCATAGATTTTTTGAATTCTAATATTCAACTATTCATTAATAAAACTCCAAAGAATGTATATCTTTAATTCAAAAGAAAATAAGCAAAAACTATTTAAGGGAAATAATGATAATTATAATAACATTTATGAAAATAATATAATAGCTTTTCAGGTAATTCAGCAGTTTTATCCAGTTATAAAGTTTTCTTCGTAAAATTAACAAAATTTCTCTATAATGCGTTCTAGAACAATTTTAGTGGGTTTATTATAAAGACGGTGAGCAATTTCTTAACCCGTTAGTAGTCGCTAGTTGGTCGATTTGCCGCCCATTCTTTCAGTTTTTATTCAATAGCCACCAAAAAATTTTAGAAGTGGCATTTGGTATACATAAAAGGCGAATCGATTCGACTAATCGTCGATTATGTACAGAAAATACCACTTCTAAAATTTTTTGGTGGCTGTTGAATAAACACTGAAGGGATGGGCGGCGAATCGATCAACTACCCTAACAGCACACTTGTCCGCAATACATCCTGAAGGTGTCCATAGGATGCCCATAGAAATCCTTTTCATCCATACGACATCCTGAGGATATCATTTGGGGAAGATGTGCTGTTAGGGTAGCGACTACTAACGGGTTATACAAAGGAAGAAAATATCAATAAAATCAATGCCCCACCAGTAACCAAAAGGTTCTGCACTCGAAGCCGGCAGACTTGAGGCTTCTGGGCTTGAATAAGCTTCTAAAATAATGACAAGTGACTTAATCAATAATAGTACGCCGCGTACAGGGATGGAACACGGGCGTAGAATTCATACCACTATCAATATCAGAAAGTTTTCTACTTCTTAAATCAACGATATTATAATTAGAGAAAGTTCTTAAACAAATACCGGTGTGAATTCAGCGCCCATGTTCCATCCCTGTTACATACAGTGCTGACATTTTATTAAAATTCATGTTATTAAAAGTCATATTCAGTGTCCGAGAGGTTCTACTCTCAAAAGCTGGTAGAGGTGAGGTGCCGTGTTCGAACCCAGATGTTGTGTTTGTTAGCCCAGACTTTTGGAGTTTTCCTTAGTTCTCGTGTAAATGTAGACTAAGACCCTTTAAAATAATTCCACGGCGAGAATTTCACTCAGACCAAGGTCCCTCGAGTAGTCATTCCACCAAAACCCCTACACGATCACCAATAAAATTACGTGTAAAATATTCATAAATTAATAAGAAACTCGAGTAATATACTTTTACTATTATGCAATTATTAAATAGCCATGTCTAAATTTCGAAATAAACAAAATGCTTCACAAAGCTTTTCGCAGTAGCCTTTTTTTTTTTTTTTTTTCAGAACATGCTAAAAAATATTTTTTTTCTTTTCGATTTAAAATATCTTTTACTTGATCGTAAATATAAAAACTTTTAATGATAAATCACTATCTGTTAAAAAAAATAAATAAATAAAAAATAAAAAAAAGTGAATTTACATGAAAATTATTGAATACACTTCTTTTTCTTATAAATTAGACTTTAACACATTTAATTGCTTTATATTATTAATAGTTATTTGAAAAAAAAATATATATATGAATTATTTGCAAGTGCACTCACTAGCGAAAATTAATTCATAAAAGATCGCATACCTTTTACAAAGAAAAAAAAAAATTAAAATTCTTAATTAGTATTTAAGAAATGAGAAAAAAAAAAAAAGCGACATAACTTCATTCTGAAACTTTTTTATACGAAGGTATTTTGCCAAACATGTGAATAAACAAGAGTATGTTTTATTAAATGTAAAAACTCATTCTTTTGATATTTTGTTTGTTTCAGTAAAAAACAACAATTGCATTTGAGTTGTTTTACTTTTTTTTTTTTTTTTTTTTTTTAAAGCCAGAAGCCACTTTTCTAAATTTCAAACAGGATAAAACCCAAAGTCTCGTCGTCGTCTGGGCAATATTTTACAGTCACTTGCTTCCCAAAATCAATTATGCTCGGAGTTGAAAAGTCTCCGAAGTGTTCTCTTTCTTATATTTTGTCTGTTCAATTTCAAAACAATCTTTACTACTTTTGAATATTTGCATGCCTCATTTAAATTATTTAAAATTTCAAAGGTCAAAGGCTATTCCTCTGATTTTCAGACGTGACAAGATCATAGCCTCGGCTCGGCGTCGTCCTGTGCAGGATTATCGTCTCGTAATTCACAAAATCGACCTTAGACCGATATACTCAGTATGCAATTCGCGTGTCAGACTATTCCCATTCAGGAAATAGTAAAATCATCGAAGGCCATTTAACGTGACGGCACGTTTATGAAAATTCTGAAATTTGACAATAGAAACATTTGTCTTTTAATACATAGCTTTTGAAAGACAACATTTCTAGTGAATATTCAAATTTATGAATACCTCGAAAAAATCCGTTATGTGTGAAATCGTGCATTTCAAAATCTTTTTTATTGATTTTCCTATTTTTTTAGTGATAGTTGTTGACTGAAGTTTTCCGCTATTTTCGTTTTATGACTCAAATATATTTAAAAACAAATATTGTTAAAATCTATGTGTGGCAACTTTATAATTGTGAAAACCAGTACTGGTCACGTTTTTATCGGATATGACACATATGTTGCACATAAAATGTTGCTATTGTTTTATTTAGGAGTCAATGGTGATGACATGCCGGTTTTCAAGTTGATGAAAGAGTATCAACGTTCTTAAAAATTTAAGGTTACGGAAATTTATCTCTTATATTGAAAGAATTTGACTTAACTTATCCTTTATTTATTTATTTATTTAATTTTGATTTTCAGCATATGTTGTAAATTAATTTTGGAAACATAATGCTTATTAAAGTAAAAAAAAAAAAAAAGCTAGGAGAGGTTGTGCATAATTTAGTAGAGCAATATAAAAAATACGAATATTAATTTTTTTCTAAACCATTGGTGCATATGCTTGAATTCATCCTTTTTATATGCATTTCGATTACTATTTTGTTGTTATGTTATAATTTAAAATTAAAGTTGTAATAAAATCAAGAGAGCCATTTTGTGCAATATCTCCTTATAGGGTAGGTGTGTTTGCGATCATGGGTAAAATAGATTGCGCTTAATTATAATTACAATCGCATTGTTAATAATAATAATAATAATAATTGCACTTAAATGGCATTGTTGTAAGGTTTTTGGAAACAAATATTTTTGTACTAGGAACGGATACTCCACTCCAATAATTAAAAAATTAAAAAGAAATTAAAAAAAAAAAAAAAAATTTATATATATATATATTAAAGAATTAGAAGAAACAAGATTAGATAAGATTACGAACTTACATTAACACTTTCGCGACCGCGGACGTTGATTCACGTCATTTCAAAATCTGTAATTCAGCCAGTGGGTGTTTCTTTCGCTATTTGTATGTTACTTATTTCTTAAGAATATACGCAATATTCATATTTCTGCAATCAATATACTATGGATACAAATACTTTGATTAGAAATATTATAACTATAATGAATATTCATTTGTAATATAAATGTGAATACAGAAAATTTTGTTCTAAAATATTTGTTCTAAATATATAATATATACCTGGGAGAATAATGCCCAAAGGCGGACCTTACTTTCAAAAAGCCAAAATCATGCGTCACGAAAGTGTTAAGTAATTAGATAACACGTCTAACTTAAAATTAGTACATTTCCTTTTGAGCTTCAATTGTTTCTTGTTTGCAGGCCGAATCTCTCGTTGTCCACAGTCATTGCATTTATTATTCTAAATGGTGCAGCTTTCGTTCAACCACAAACCACATGTTAACCCATCCGAGACGGATTGCACACTATGTATAAAATACATATCCCAGCCAAACAGACGGGTAGCATATCGTGTATGCAATGAAGTGTGATTAGGCTCGCCTACTTTTAGGCCACCGCCTACCGTTTATTATATATTAAAGTTTTTTTCTCAAAATCTTCAGCACAAAATTATTCATAATACAAAACCTAAATTTGACTTGGTTTGAAATCTTCTCGTATCAACTTTAAATTCTTTAACGTTAATTTAATTTATTGAAATTTAGACGATTGCATAGTTGTCAACATTTTAATTTATTCTGGAGTACTTTTAGTCCCGCCTTTATTTCCCACCGCTTTATTTATGGAATATTTTTTTCCAGTATATAACTATGATATGATAAGTAAAAATTACTCTTAAAATAAAAGTGGTATGGAATAAAGACGGAGCTAAAAATGCTGCGATTACAGTATACGAAAAGAATTTTGAGAAGCCTTATATTCTTATGTTTGCATTCAGTTTTATTGCTTCTGCATACCTGCCAACCATCTCATTATGAATCATAACGTTTTTAGTACCCTCCTTTTTTTCACACCACTCTTCTTTTAGAGTAATTTTATTTTTATTTAATCGTAACAAAATCTAGAGAAATTTACTTTAAAAATAAAGTGGTGTGGAAAAAGAAGCGTGTTTTAACACACACACACACACACACTCGCACAGACACTTCTCTTTATTTATATAGACTTATAGTTTAAGCTTAAAATGCAGTAATTGGGACTTAATTGTTAACCACTTAAAATATCCAATTCAGAAAAAAGTAAAATAATAATAATAATAATAATAATAATATTTTGATGTTTGGTCAACATTCTAATCATTAAAAGTAAATTTTCGGAAATGAAAAAAAAAAAAATAATAATAATAATAAATAAACAAATAAAATAAAGTAGCATCGCTTGTACTCGCATAACAATTCCCAATAGTTTTAACATAAGAAATTATTCCTACGGTAGATATTACTTCTATAAAATTCAAAAATTCAAACTATATAACAAAATGCAACGAACATCGTTGCTTTCTTTATTCTATTCTATTTCTTAAAACAATTTTTATAGATGCCACACGCACCACATAAACTTTAAATTTTACATCTACTTTTTAAGATAACACGCGATCATGTTTTATATAAAAATTAAATCATTAAATTCACTTTTTTTTACTTATTTTTATTTCATTTTGCACGCGCACTTTTTACTTCCTAATTCAAAATTATATTTAAAAAAACTTTTTCGATAGTGCTTTTTTCGATAGTGTTTGTTTCGACTTGAGTTATCTGACTGTTATCAATTATCTTTTCTTTTTATTTCAAAAAAAAAAAAAAAAAAAAATGATGAAATTTTGGCAAAAGCAGAATTTAATTTAGGACGAGGACTATATTAGTTTTTTTTTTTTTTTCAAATTATAACATTGCTTTCAAATTATTCAATTATATTTTCGATAAATTTTAGATTTCGATAAATGTCCAACTACCGAAAAATGACACCGCAAAACTCCAAGATTGAGACTAATAGTCCTCAGTCCTAAAAAAGAAAAGAAAAAGTTTATATATATATATATATATATGTATCATTTATTCAAAATAGTTTCCTTTATTACCCGCATATAATAAAGTTCGTTTCATTTATAGGTTAATAACATCCATACAAGTAGATATGGAAAAACAAAAATTGTTTACTTTGTAATTTTATTGTTAGAAAAGAAAATATGCCTTAAATAAATAATGAAATGTCAAAGAAACATTTAAATTTGATCTAATATCTATCAATCTGTCAATGAAATAAATTCAATGCGCAAATAAAAAGACACTAGATTATTTTGCACTAGAGAATATAAATAAAAATTTAATTTCTTGATACTAAATTTACTCAAAATATTGAACTGACTATTAATGAAATAAATTTTCATTCATTCCTCTGAGGAAGCTCATTGTATACTGCCTGAGAGGTTGTTTTGAAGGAATGTTAAAAGAATCTTTGGCAATCATTATAATGAAGTTTGTAACTAAGCAACGGTCTGAAGTTTAAAAAAAAAAAAAAAAAAAAAAAAAAAAAAATGGAGTGGTTCTACAGGGTTTTTTAAACACTCGGCGTTTAAGCAAATTTGAACTAATGATTAACTCAATAAATAATTAAACTTAAGAAAAGATAATAAAGTGTTTGAAAATTCCTTCTCAAGTACGAATATTTAATTGCTCATTGTATCCATTTTTTTTTTTTTTTTTAATTGAATACTTGTAAAATAATATAAGTTTTAAGCAAGCAATTCCCAATAGCGGCCATTTTGTGACAAAATTATAAACATATATCAATTTCAGATTTTTAAAATAACTTAATGAACTTCGTATATTTAACCCCAGTAGGATGTGATATGCATATAATATTACGTACCCGCCTGAATAATCCCATATTATCAAATCATTGTATATTTTACGTTTTTTCTTCTTTTACAGTTTGACATTAAGAAAACAAATTTCTATCATCAAATCTTAACTGGGATTTTTATCTAATTGCAGTTTTAAATTTATTTAGAAATATTTTTCTTTTGTAAAAATTACTTGCAGATATTATTTTCAAGAAACTACAATCCACATAATTTAAAATACAAAGATTTTTGACACCATTGTTTAATATATATGGAAAATCGTTTCAAATATAATACAAGATATAATCTATACGAGTATAATGTTTCTCTAACGTCGTCCAGTTCATAGACCTATTATAAGAGTGGACGGAGCATTCCATTATTAAGGGAATATAAGAAAAGGTGCAAAGATGAAGCCACGTGAATGTTGGAAAAGGTTACCTTTTTTGGCATTTATCGCTTTACTGGCATTTTTTTGCTTTGAATATAAATATATATTTTATTATTATTATTAAAAAGATACAGCAAGCAAAACTAGTGTAAAACACTACAGCTGCTGAAATTTATTTTTACCTTGTTATTAAAACTTTCCAACAAAGTTCAAAAGTTTTTATAACTTTGATTTGTCTATACTCGTTTTAACTCTCATAAATAATCATGCACATTTTTGAAATAATATAAGATATAATATAGTTAAACTAATTCAATTTAGAGAAATAAGTGTAGCAGTTATAAGTATTTTATAAAAATAATTACTTAAAAAGAAAGAAATAATAAAATATTAAAAAGAATCTTACTTGTGAAATAAAATCCTTATTTTACATAACTTTTAGGGTTTTAAAGTACATCTGTTTACTATTTCTTGCTATAAAATTCTTTTTACATTCAAAACAATCTAACTTTTAAAGTAAAATAAAAATTTTAAAAAGAACTTTCAAAGAAAAAGGGAAAATATCGTCTGCTTAATAAAAAGCAGAGTTTAGAGCATGGCGAGTAAATTTCAATATTGGCCAGTTTGGCTTCCTGTAAATCAACATTCACATGACCTTTTTATGAGTTATCTTTGCACTAAAAAAGGTTGCCATTTCCCGTCTGCTCTTATAATAGGTCTATGGTCCAGTTACGATTAAATTTTGCCGAAACGATATGATAGCGATGTAATTAATAAAACACGCGAGGATAAAAATAGTATTTATAAAAGGACTAAGTTACGCACGTGGACTCAGCTCAATCATCTAATAAGAAAAAATGACGACATTTGTTTGATAAGAGTATTTTATGGAAAAATGTAATTTTAAAAATTGAATCTTAAGAACCTTTGCAAACGTCATTTTAAACCTAGCAATGCTTAAAAGGTATATACAGAATATGAATTATCATAAATTGACTAAAAAATAGTTCATGAAAAGTATAATCAATATAGGATTTAGTTTTTTTTTTTTTTTTTAATTGTGACTAAATAAATAAATAAAAAGTCGTCGCCAACATGGCGACAAAAATTTAAAGTTCGCTCATGGGGGTCCTATATTATAACAGTACTGCCTTTCTGAAGTATAAAAACTGGGTTGTCAATTATGAATTTTACTTTGAAACCCTTCTTTGTATGATTTTAGTTTCACTACTGAACAATGTTAATTTGGTTCTAATAATAATTTGGCGACTGGTGAATTAAAATTTAAAATAAGTGGCGAAATTCATATAATATTCATGAGCTTCAAATTTTAAAGGTGAATAAGAAAAGAAATAAATAACCAAAATTTCGCATGGGTTTACTAATAAGTAATGAATTCATGAAGTGAGTTAGCCTGTAACAATTACTAATGTCCATGGCATTCCATATGAAATGCGTAACACTTCGATCAATATATTACATTAAATGCTCTATAAAGGAAAATTATCGAATTATCTAATAATTAATTTATGATTTATTATCAAAAAGACAGCAACATACTCAAAATATCAAGAAATGTACGCACAAGAAATTATCAAAAAATATCCTATGAAAAGAAACAGCAAAAATATGTATGAACTCAACTTTTATCTGTTTAAATAATAACTAAAAAAAAAAAAAAAAGTAAAAATCTAGCTTTGTAGCTTTGTAATTCAAATTTGCTCTAGCAGTTTGTTTATGTGATTATTTTTATGAATAAAATTACAGTCTAAATTTCTCCTTTCTTCCTTGATCCGGTTGTGTTTCGGCATAAGGTTCGGGAAAAATACGTTTCTTCTGATATGTCCTTGATATTATTAATTTTTTCTTAAAATATGTTTATTTAATCTGTTTATCAGTGCGGGCATATTATATATATATATATATATATATATATATATATATATATATTCCTCATTCTGAAAAAGAACTGGGTTAGACATTAAACAGCAAATGTATCATATAAAAAGATTTTTTTTTTCATTTAAATAATTATATATTTATTTTTATTCTTTCAATTATGTAATAGTAATTACACCTTAGTTTTACTGATATACGAACTTTCATTTCAAGTTGTATCACTCAGTGTATTTCTGGGAATTTCTTATAAATATGTAAACACATTAAAAGCATAAAAGAAACCTGCTTGAAAAGCTTTTTGGATACATCCGTAAAAGCTTGTTTGACAAAGCGGATCTCTACTCAGCTACCGTGAAGAAGTTAAGACACTTGAGTGAAGTCTCTTATTTTGTGAAAAAGATTTTTGTTTTCAGGCTATGCTTCAGTTCATTTTAGGAGAGAAATACCTAGAATGAAGCAATTATATATAGTTTGTTTTATTGGACGGCATTATGTATAAGCTGTAGAGGTAATTAGTACACTAAAAGAAACTTTAGTTACAGAATTTATCGCTAATGTTTCCAATAACTAAACCAAAAACCTTCCATAAAACAATTTCGATTCTGTGGGTTGTTCATGTATTTCGCTTACAATTTTTATTAAATTATTTACGCATTCAGAAAGATTATAACCAGGGGTCGTACTCTCCGCCCTTTTTTCAGGACTCTTTCATAGATGCGCAATTTTCAAATATACTGCCACGACCTTTATTATATAATAATCTCTACCCTGTATAATCAGGGCACATTGATATAAATATGGCAGAATTATTTCTGCATGAAATTAGTGGTGGCAAAAAAAGGCAGAAATGTATTATCTTTGAGAGTGTCCTGAAAAAGGGCCGGAGAGTAAGACTCCTGATTATAACAGAGAACAGGGTTCAAACGAACAGTTTTTTTTTTTTTTTTTTTTTTCTTCCAAGGACTCTTCCACCAGTATTATCTAAAAATAAATTTCTTCTTAAATGTACACTGTACATTTAAGAATAAATTTATCTTAAGATTATTCTGGTGGAAAAGTCCTTGAAAAAAGGCGTGGCTGTGGGAACCCTGGAGAAGAGTACGCTTATTTTTAACGAAATATGAATATTTTTGATTACATTATCTAAATAAAAATATAAACGTTTATATTTTTCATATGCGGTTGTGTTTAATTGTGTAAGTTAATGCCGACAGACTAGGATACTAAACAGAATTAGGATACCAGACCATTTTTTATACGTAGACGATTGGAAATTATTAAAACAACTTCAATTAATGCTCAATATATGCAGGTTATGGAAACAACACTTTTGGACTTACAAACAGCGAGAATAACGGTACATTTTGAACACTAAAAATATTATTATTTATTTATTTATTTATTTATTTATTAGACCCAAATTTATTTTGTTGATTGACTTGTAGATTAATTTTGTCATTTCAGCAATAATTTGGACAATTAACCAAACCAACTTGCTTTGATTGGCCAAAAGTATAGTTAAAAGGTGAGGCACCGTTAGAGGGTTTTTGGAGGTCCCATTAAATACCACCTTTTCACAGTAAACCTTAGAAATCGTTTACAGTACTTTTGTTCAGGTAGAGCCTATCTCGCATTTAAAAAACACGTGTATCGTTCTAAATTTATTACAAAAAATACTTTAAAACACGTACAAGTTTAAAAACATATTTAACAAAAAAAAAAATAAGACATATATATTTCTAAGCTTTTCGCCCTCATCAACGGGGCATCATCAGGAAATCTACATAATTTGTTTTTACAAAACGTGCAGTTATGCGTTCAAGTGTGTATATATGTATTATAATGTCAGGTGAAAATTACAGTTTAAACGCTCTTCAGTTCAAAAAAAACTTTTCTACGCAAGTTACTTAATAGTTCCAGTTATCAAATGTTGCCTCACTGTGAACGCTGAGCGGCTCCAACCAACGGACTCCGAAATTTTTTCAACTGAAGTAGCGTTTTAACTGTAATTTTCACCTGATATTATAATATATATATACACTTGAACGCATAACTGCACATTTTGTAAAAACAAATTATGTAGATTTCCTGATGATGCCCTGTTGATCAGGGTGAAAAGCTTAGAAATATATACACTCCTTCTCATATTTATAAGGACACCTCATGTTTTGAAATAACTAATGTAAAAATAATTGTGAACAAGATTATACTAAGTGCACTTAATATATCTAGTATTCTAAAAACCAAAACTGTTATAATTTTTAACTGTTATAATATAAACTGTTCAGAATTATAGGGACAGTCAAGATTTTTTCAATTTATTTAACTTGCTAGCGGATAAATTACAGTTGACATGCGAATTTGTTAACTACTGAGCTAGATTAATTCATATATAAGCCTTCAATTTTTCTTGGACAGATAGTATTAATAATTCCTCGAAAAAAAAAAAAATTAACGTTCATGTAGGGAAGTATGATAAATGTTTTTATTAGGCGGATGGATAATTTCAATCTGTCGTATTTCTAATGAAATTCGAAGATCTGAAATTGCTGAAGGAAATGTGATCAAACGTTGAACTGCTGGTTCGATAGGAGAGAGATCTAATACAAAATCAGACTTGTTTTACAGAGATCGAAGACTCATAATTCCTCTTACTGTTCTACTTAAAATGACTGCTGCTGAATTTGCTCGTAATTTTTAACGGAAGGTTGGGGTCCACATTTATGCATGTTTAAAATAATTAATAATATGTTAAAATGAATAAAAAACCTGTAACAATCCATAAGCATTTAATGGAGGAAAGAACGTCTGTGTTAAAGTTGAATAAAGACAATATGAAATGGTAAAACGTTGCATTTTCGGATGAAAAACATTTTATTCTTGATTAACCAAATGGTTTCAACAGTTACCCCACTAAAAATAATCTCAAAATTTTCTTTAAAAAAAATCTGCAGAATATCTTAAGTTATTTGGCCCACTTCTTAAGCCTATATGTTCTGAAGAAAATCTACAGAATATAATCTTCATATTTTTTTCAAAATATATAGGCCTAAGAAGTGGGCCAAATAACTTAAGATATTCTGCAGATTATAGTTTTTTTAAGTTAATCTTAAAATTATTTTCAGTGTGATCTACAGAAAAGTTTTGCATTCAAATCAGATGGAAGATAATTATAAATGAAATAAAGTATAAAGTCTTTTCAAATTTAATATTTTATTCATTTAGATTATTTTAAATACTTATTCAAGACTTAAAGAGAAGGTTTAGAAGAAATTATATATTACTAAATTATGACATTTTGCATAAGACAGATCTGTTCACACACACACACACACACATATATATATATATATATATATATATATATATTGTATCTCAGCTACTAATTAAAATAATTTCATAAGTAATACATCATTTGAAAGATTTGTTAATCTGAAACGGAAGAGCAGATTGCAGAAATTTCTACCGCAAGATGGAGCTGTAATATTTTAAAATTTCAATATTTCAAATTCTAATTATGATTAAATTATTTTTAATGCATCATTCGAAAGATATTTTAAAGTTCTTTTATATTATCGAAAGTGGAATTCGAGATTTCACCTGATTTACACGTTTTAAGGTCTCCTGATTAGGTCTTCTTCTGCATCTCAGCTAATTGAGTTAGACCGTTCAAAAATGGTATATGTAGGTGAATTAGGGGGGCTGGAAAGGTGAAGAAGGAACAGGCACACACAGCGCGCAAAGAACTGCGCTGACGAAAGCAGTGGAGACCCGGTAGAACTTTTTACCCGATGAGAAATGATTTTTTAAATTTTCTTTTCTTAAGAATAAAAGTTTGATTTCAGAAGGAATATGTGCATACACCGCACGTATATCTTCACACATACAAGTAAAGCGTGCATGGGTTGCGACCCGGTGCGAGTTTTTACCCGATGAAAAATGATTTTTATTTTATTTTCTTAATAATAAAAGTGTGAATTGAGAAGGAATATGCGTACACAGCGCATGCATTATTAAGATTATGTATACAATAATACAGTAATTTTTATGAAATTTTTTTTAAATGACACTTCGTTTTAATCGACAATACAGTCGAACCTCGTTAACGTGAATCTCAAGGGTGATAACTGATCGCTTCATGTTATCAGTAGTTCATACTATCAGTAACTCGAAAACTAATCTTCCTGTTGACAGGGATTGTGGAAACAGTTCACATGAAAAGTAATTCACGTTAAGCGTATTCCCGTTAACGAGGTTCGACTATATTCGGTAGCTTGCAAAAAGGGATTTGAGCCATTAATGAGAATTTTTTTAGTTAAAAGTAGATTTTGTTACTCATTTTTGAAATAAATAACATATAAAAGTTGTATAAACTATTGAAATTCAGTATTATTGATGAATTTTTAGTTTTTTGTGAAAAAAAGTAAACAGATATTTTACGATATTTATGTTTTGCATAATTTTTAACGTTGAGCAATTTTCTTGCAAAAATTTATTTACAATATTCATAAAAGGTTTATTTGAAGTATGAATCATTATTGTTTTACCTTATCAAGGTCAAATATGCAATAATATTGGTATTTCCTTCGAAATTTCTAAAAAATAACACTTGGTTTTCATCGCCAACATTCGGTAGTTTACAAATATTGATTTTTAACCATTACTAAGAAATATTTTTGATAAAGAGGAATTCTAATGCTCAATTTTGAAATAAATAGTACATAACTGTATTTTCAAGGTCTAAAATTTAGTTTTATTCATGAATTTTCAGTATACTTTCAAAAAATGCAAAACAAACACTTGAAAATTTTTCTATTTGTAAAAATTTGTAATGCTGAGCAAATTATTTGTTAACATATGGTAAAAATGTTCATATAGGCATAATTGAAGTGTAATTCATGATTTTTTTGCCTTATTCAGATGAAATATAGAATAACGAAGGGATTTTCATGGAAATTTTAAAAAATAACACTTAATTTTCATCGTCTTTATTCGCTCCGTCCCAGAAATTAATTTAAGCCATTAGTAAGAAATCTTTTAGTTAAAAATGGACTTTGTTATTCACTTTTGAAGTAAAAATAACATGTACAAGTTTTATAAACAACTGAACTTAGTTTTATTGCTGAATTTTCAGTATTTTGTGAAAAAAAAGTGAACAGATATTTTACGATTTTTATGTTTTGCACAATTTTGAATGTTGATCAAATTTCTTGTAAAAATATATTTAAAATATTCATAAATGGTTTAATTGAAGTATAAATCATGATTGCTCTTTGCCTCATTAAGATTACGTATGCAATATAATACAGTAATTTTCATGGAAATTTAAAAAACTGACACTTCGTTTTCATCGTCAATATTGTCGAACCTCGTTAACATGAATCTCAAGGGTGGTAACAGATCTCTTCATGTTACCAGTAGTTAATACTATCAGTAACTCGAAAACTAATCTTCCTGTTGACAGGGATTGTGGAAACAGTTCACGTTAAAAGTAATTCACGTTAAGCGTGTTCACGTTAACGAGGTTCGACTGTATTCGGTAGCTTGCAAAAATGGATTTGAGCCATTAGTGAGAATTTTTTTAGTTAAAAATAGATTTTGTTACTTATTTTTGAAATAAATAACATATAAAAGTTGTATGAACTATTCAAATTCAGTATTATTGATGAATTTTTAGTTTTTTGTGAAAAAAAGTAAACAGATATTTTACGATATTTATGTTTTGCATAATTTTTAACGTTGAGCAATTTTCTTGCAAAAATTTATTTACAATATTCATAAAAGGTTTATTTGAAGTATGAATCATTATTGTTTTACCTTATCGAGGTCAAATATGCAATAATATTGGTATTTCCTTCGAAATTTCTAAAAAATAACACTTGGTTTTCATCGCCAACATTCGGTAGTTTACAAATATTGATTTTTAACCATTACTAAGAAATATTTTTGATAAAGAGGAATTCTAATGCTCAATTTTGAAATAAATAGTACATAACTGTATTTTCAAGGTCTAAAATTTAGTTTTATTCATGAATTTTCAGTATACTTTCAAAAAATGCAAAACAAACACTTGAAAAATTTTCTATTTGTAAAAATTTGTAATGCTGAGCAAATTATTTGTTAACATATGGTAAAAATGTTCATATAGGCATAATTGAAGTGTAATTCATGATTTTTTTGCCTTATTCAGATGAAATATAGAATAACGAAGGGATTTTCATGGAAATTTTAAAAAATAACACTTAATTTTCATCGTCTTTATTCGCTCCGTCCCAGAAATTAATTTAAGCCATTAGTAAGAAATCTTTTAGTTAAAAATGGACTTTGTTATTCACTTTTGAAGTAAAAATAACATGTACAAGTTTTATAAACAACTGAACTTAGTTTTATTGCTGAATTTTCAGTATTTTGTGAAAAAAAAGTGAACAGATATTTTACGATTTTTATGTTTTGCACAATTTTGAATGTTGATCAAATTTCTTGTAAAAATATATTTAAAATATTCATAAATGGTTTAATTGAAGTATAAATTATGATTGCTCTTTGCCTCATTAAGATTACGTATGCAATATAATACAGTAATTTTCATGGAAATTTAAAAAACTGACACTTCGTTTTCATCGTCAATATTGTCGAACCTCGTTAACATTAATCTCAAGGGTGGTAACAGATCTCTTCATGTTACCAGTAGTTAATACTATCAGTAACTCGAAAACTAATCTTCCTGTTGACAGGGATTGTGGAAACAGTTCACGTTAAAAGTAATTCACGTTAAGCGTGTTCACGTTAACGAGGTTCGACTGTATTCGGTAGCTGGCAAAAATGGATTTGAGCCATTAGTGAGAATTTTTTTAGTTAAAAATAGATTTTGTTACTTATTTTTGAAATAAATAACATATAAAAGTTGTATGAACTATTCAAATTCAGTATTATTGATGAATTTTTAGTTTTTTGTGAAAAAAAGTAAACAGATATTTTACGATATTTATGTTTTGCATAATTTTTAACGTTGAGCAATTTTCTTGCAAAAATTTATTTACAATATTCATAAAAGGTTTATTTGAAGTATGAATCATTATTGTTTTACCTTATCAAGGTCAAATATGCAATAATATTGGTATTTCCTTCGAAATTTCTAAAAAATAACACTTGGTTTTCATCGCCAACATTCGGTAGTTTACAAATATTGATTTTTAACCATTACTAAGAAATATTTTTGATAAAGAGGAATTCTAATGCAATAACACTAAATTTTCTTCGTCTTTATTCGCTCCGTCCCAGAAATTAATTTAAGCCATTAGTAAGAAATCTTTTAGTTAAAAATGGACTTTGTTATTCACTTTTGAAGTAAAAATAACATGTACAAGTTTTATAAACAACTGAACTTAGTTTTATTGCTGAATTTTCAGTATTTTGTGAAAAAAAAGTGAACAGATATTTTACGATTTTTATGTTTTGCACAATTTTGAATGTTGATCAAATTTCTTGTAAAAATATATTTAAAATATTCATAAATGGTTTAATTGAAGTATAAATCATGATTGCTCTTTGCCTCATTAAGATTACGTATGCAATATAATACAGTAATTTTCATGGAAATTTAAAAAACTGACACTTCGTTTTCATCGTCAATATTGTCGAACCTCGTTAACATGAATCTCAAGGGTGGTAACAGATCTCTTCATGTTACCAGTAGTTAATACTATCAGTAACTCGAAAACTAATCTTCCTGTTGACAGGGATTGTGGAAACAGTTCACGTTAAAAGTAATTCACGTTAAGCGTGTTCACGTTAACGAGGTTCGACTGTATTCGGTAGCTTGCAAAAATGGATTTGAGCCATTAGTGAGAATTTTTTTAGTTAAAAATAGATTTTGTTACTTATTTTTGAAATAAATAACATATAAAAGTTGTATGAACTATTCAAATTCAGTATTATTGATGAATTTTTAGTTTTTTGTGAAAAAAAGTAAACAGATATTTTACGATATTTATGTTTTGCATAATTTTTAACGTTGAGCAATTTTCTTGCAAAAATTTATTTACAATATTCATAAAAGGTTTATTTGAAGTATGAATCATTATTGTTTTACCTTATCAAGGTCAAATATGCAATAATATTGGTATTTCCTTCGAAATTTCTAAAAAATAACACTTGGTTTTCATCGCCAACATTCGGTAGTTTACAAATATTGATTTTTAACCATTACTAAGAAATATTTTTGATAAAGAGGAATTCTAATGCTCAATTTTGAAATAAATAGTACATAACTGTATTTTCAAGGTCTAAAATTTAGTTTTATTCATGAATTTTCAGTATACTTTCAAAAAATGCAAAACAAACACTTGAAAAATTTTCTGTTTGTAAAAATTTGTAATGTTGAGCAAATTATTTGTTAACATATGGTAAAAATGTTCATATAGGCATAATTGAAGTGTAATTCATGATTATTTTGCCTTATTCAGATGAAATATAGAATAACAAAGGGATTTTCATGGAAATTTAAAAAAATAACACTAAATTTTCTTCGTCTTTATTCGCTCCGTACCAGAAATTAATTTAAGCCATTAGTAAGAAATATTTTAGTTAAAAATGGACTTTGTTATTCACTTTTGAAGTAAAAATAACATGTACAAGTTTTATAAACAACTGAACTTAGTTTTATTGCTGAATTTTCAGTATTTTGTGAATAAAAAGTGAACAGATATTTTACGATTTTTATGTTTTGCACAATTTTGAATGTTGATCAAATTTCTTGTAAAAATAAATTAAAAATATTCATAAATGGTTTAATTGAAGTATAAACCATGATTGCTCTTTGCCTCATTAAGATTACGTATGCAATAATACAGTAAATTTCATGGAAGTTTTAAAAAATTACACTTTGTAATTACACTTCTAATACAGGGGTTTTCATAGGAATTTCAAATGAAATTTACTTACACAACACATAAACACAAAATATTTTTTAAAAAATGAAATCGAGCAACGATGAATCCCATTTTAGCTACCGCTGGTTAATTGAAGTATAAATCATTATTGCTCTTTGCCTCATTAAGATTACGTATGCAATAACACAGTAAATTTCATGGAAGTTTTAAAAAATGACACTTTGTAATTACACTTCTAATACAGGGGTTTTCATAGGAATTTCAAATGAAATTTACTTACACAACACATAAACACAAAATATTTTTTAAAAAATGAAATCGAGCAACAACGAATCCCATTTTAGCTACCGCTGGTTAATTGAAGTATAAATCATTATTGCTCTTTGCCTCATTAAGATTACGTATGCAATAACACAGTAAATTTCATGGAAGTTTTAAAAAATGACACTTTGTAACTACACTTCTAATACAGGGGCTTTCATAGGAATTTCAAATGAAATTTACTTACACAACACATAAACACAAAATATTTTTTAAAAAATGAAATCGAGCAACAACGATCGCCATTTTAGCTACCGCTAGTGCTAGCACGCCGGCGTCTTTTTACTCCGTGACGCCGGCTGAATATAGTAAACAAACATTTTTTATTTTTACCTGGTCACATCTTCGAGTTGAGTTGTAATTCTCTAAACTTGAATGAATTCCATTGCAGGAAGTAAAACGTATGGTCGTTGTTTTATATTTATCTAAATTTTAATAAAAGCAAAGAAATGGATTATCATTATTCACACACGCACACCACACTCCATGCACAAACACGCGTACGTACTAAAAGCTGTATGATTCAAAATGCCCATAAAAGTTCTACAAATATTTTTCAGATTTAATTTTAACTTTTTGCTTAACCTAAAATAATAAAAGTGTTCGTGTTAAAACTTAAAAAAATCTGAAGTTCTTTTAATGATGAAACAAAATCTTTATAATGCCTATAAAACGTCGTAAAAAAATCTGTGGTTATTTTGGTGATAAATCTAAATCTGAAAAATTTATTCAGATATTTTTAATATATCTGTAGAAAGTCGAAATTTTTTAAGATTATCTCAAGATATTTTTTAGTGGGGTACTGGCACAATCTGAAGATAGCGAAAGACAGAGCAGATTTTTTAATGGCAGATATGAATCGGGCCTTTTTAAGGTGGATCTATGGTGCTCTGGGGAGCTGTTTCTACTGAAGGCAGAATGAATTTAGTAATTTTTTATATTATTATGAACATAGAGGACAAGTGAATATCCGCAAATTTTAAACGTGGAATTCTCAGATTTTTATAAGATTTTAGAGAGGGGTGGGGGGGGGTGGGTAATAATTTTTTTTTTCAACAAGACTTTCATTTTTGCTCTACTTCTAGAACAATAGGAAATAGTTTGAAGAAAGAAACTTCTGTATTATTGCCTTTGCCGTGGCCTGACAGTTGAAAAAACCTGAACTTATCATAGTATTAGAAAAGTGCATGCAAGTGGTAAGCAATTTTAAATAGTTTAAATGTATTCTAAATGTCATCTATGCTGTATGAAATGATATTGAAACTGAATATTATATATATATATATATATATATATATATATATATATATGCCAGAGAGGATGTCTGACTGTTTCACCCTAAAAAAAAAAACCCTTGAAATATTAATTTAAGGAATAACTGAAAAAAAATTACTTAGATTAGAGCTGTCCTTATAATTGTGAACACCTGAAAAATCATTTTTCTGACCGTATTTAAAGTTTTTTAAGATAGAAAAACGATAAAACTTTTTAAATATCGTCTAATAATGAAATTCAAATTATTAAAAAAATATATTTGTTTAAATAATAGTGTTCAGTGTTTAGTTAATATAGAAAAACGGGTGTTCTTATAATTATGAGAACCAATGTATGTCTCTTTTTTTATTAATTTTTTTTTTTTTTTTTTTTTTTTTTTTTTTTTTTTTAATTTGTACGTTTTTTTAAGTGTTTTTTTCTTAAGTGTTTTTTTTTTAAACATAAATTTAGTTCTTTTGTTCAATTCAATAGAACGATGACTGCTATTAAAGAAAAGTGGTATTTAATTAAGTGACTGCTAAAAGACCTGCTGTCACTGGATAGTCCGATAAAGTTACTTCATAGATCTCCTTGTAAACAGAGATGTGCTGAACCAACAAAAATGTTTATATGTACAAAACTTTGAACAAACACCATAAAATGCAAGAACACGCAACAGTTGTTTCGGATCAAAAGAAAACACGACCCTTCGTTAGGCGAACATAGTAGGCACGAGTGCTGCAAACAAAACGGCAACGCACTTTACATATCCCCCCTCCCCCCTTGTGTAGTTTCAAATATATTATTCGGCATTTTGTTAGATACTGAAATAATTATATATTTTTGTTTTATTATAATATTATGTCTTTTAAATGTACACTCTATTATTATTACTATTATTATAAATTTTAATGGAGAATTTATTTTTGTAATTATAAATTCATAATCTTATTTATATAATAAGATTATTCTTTTATATCGCATACAAAATATTTTATCTTCTTGCAAAATTATCTAGAACAAAGATTCCAACATAGATTTTCTGCAGAATAAGTTTGATGCAACTTAATTGATTTCGAATTCCGCTCTTACATGCAAGGTTAAAGTTGTAATTACCTTTGTACCCGAAAGATATTATCTCTTTGTGAAAGTTTTTCACTTAACGGTTAAATATTCACTTTTAGTAAACTATTAGCATTAGGCATCACAGTGTGACGTATAATGATTTTAAATGGACATTATCTGATTGTTCTGCATCTTTAATTACAGAAAGTCCTTGTAGTTCATCATTATTTTGATGTTTCTTCCTCTCGAATTTTACATTCTTCTAGCATGACTGCTAATGAAAATAAAATCGCAATACACCTTTGTTATGTCGTGAAATAAATGCAGTATTTTATTTATTTATTTTTATTTATTTTATTTATTTTTCAGTTTTTTATGTCATAAATGTAAAAATATATAATCATGTTTATGCAATGGAGAAAATGTCATTTCCTTTTCCTTTACATTTTACTATTTTTATGGATCTATACAATGAATAATTGCAGAAAGAATATTGACGTGAAGTATTTAAAATGCAAACGAAAATATAAATAACAGGATTTAATCTGTTGACATTGAAAAAAACTATTATGTTTAGCGGATATGCTACATAGCATTAAATTCTTCGAATAATGTTTTTGCTACCTTAGAAACAATAGTGATTTTTTTTTTTTTTTTTTTTTTTTTTTTTTATGTAAATTTATTAACTGTACTCAGACAGGAAAATTATATACGCCTTTTTTTTTCGAAAAGTATTTTTCATTATGCTATAATAAATTGTACTATTAATTGAAGACATTCATATCTGCACACGTCTATATATTTGTCTACCTATATTGATATATGATTATATTTATTACAGTATGAAATACAATTGTCGCTATTTGAAAAATCCATAACTACTGAAGATAACGTATGAAGAAAATTTTTAGTTCGCATTTTTTATGCACATCTTACTATTATTTTTTTTTCCTGGATGGTTGTACATGAATAAAAATGTTGTATGGGTCCATTTTTAATTTTTGTGAGTGTAATATGAAATCTAATAATATACACTCAAACTCAAAAGTTTAGCAAGATTTGAAAACGATCAGTTTTTTTATATTTAAAAACTTATCTCTCGATGAAATGTTTTCAAACATTGGATATTTAAAGTATTGGGTCTTCCTCATGTTTTTTCAGTGAAGATTGGCTTAAGACATTATTTAGGGGGCCGGTAACAAATTGAGCAAAATCAATAATGTTAGTGATCACCCTGTATCGTTAAGTGAACGAAATAAACTGTAACTTTAGGAAATGTTAATTTTAAGCCGGTTCAATTCGTGGATGAACTTGTGTGACGATAGCATATTAAATAACACGTATCGTACCCCGGTAACGTGAATCTCAAGAGAATAAAAAAAAAAAAAATTATATGATCAGTAATTGATGCTATCAGTAACTCAGAAATAAATCTTTATTTTGATGGGGATTGTGAAAACATTAATGTGATAAGCATTTGTTTTAAAACTAAAAAAAAAAAAACTTTTATATTTATAATATACAGAGTTTTTAACGAAAATTATTCCCACTTTCAGATAAGTTAGCACATAGAATAGGATTTGTATGCCCGTAAACATTTGCATGCGAATAAGTACAGTTTTTCATGAAAATGTGTGATCTGTTCACGCACAGCGCCCTCTATCGACAAATAGTTTAGTTATTGCTTTTTCTTTACAAAAAAAAAAAAAAAAAAAAAAATCTCCCTTTACGAGAATGATTGTTTCACAAACTGCGTACAATCCTATCAATTCATTCAATAGTTATGAATTTTTAAAATATCTACAGACGTATGGGACATCCTGTGTATATATATACATATATACAGTCGTACCCCGGTAACGTGAACCTCAAGAGAATAAAAAATTTGTTCATGTTATCAGTAATTGATGCTATCAGTAACTCAGAAATTAATATTTATTTTGATGGGGATTGTGAAAACAGTTCATGTTAAAAGTAATTCACGTTAAGCGTGTTCACGTTAACGCGGTCCGACTGTATATATATATATTACTATATTTAAAATAAGATAAATGAAAAATGAAAGTGGAATGTATGAACAACCAAAACAAAAATTTTTGACAGTGTTAATAAACAAGAATTTCAATAATATGGGCCTTCCGTGACCGAGTGGTTATATCACTACACTGCTAATCGCCTTCGAGCGTAGGAGAGCGGGTTCGATTCGCACGCTGGCCCTGGGTGTTTTTCCATTTCTTCGTACTGTAATTCTGTCATGTGCTATCTGTAATTATCTGACGAATATTTACAAGCGGACTACGAGTCAAGCATACAAATCTGATGTATATGTTATCAATAAGTCAACATTATTCAAGTCAAAATTTCAACAAAGGTGGACTTTCTTCAACAGACTTCTTCATCAGTCCACTGATAATAGTACTGATTTAATTAATAGAATCACTTTTAAGCCGTTGTCAGTTCAAACTTTCGATTTCGAAAATTTATTTTGTAATAAATCAAACTTTATAATATCATCAAAAGGATTTTTGACATTTTTGACATTTTTTTTATATTGAAGATGAATTGAATATTCCTAGAGATTTCTTTCTTAGTTTATGTTATTTTTGTTTAAATAATAATTATATCATTTTTCAAGAAGAAATTTTTAAACAGACACATGGTATTGGTATGGAGACATGTTACACTACGCTGAAAAAAAAAAAAAAAAAACTTTCTTGTTGATTTTTATGTAAAATGACCTTCTGAATGGGAATTCGACCCCCCGTCACCACTATTTTCTTCGGACGTCGCCTCCTCCCCCAATTTTTATCACTCTTCGGTAGTTTTATGACCATGAATTAGATTTGGAGAATGGAAAATGATTATTTTAACTCTTAAAAACAAAACAAATATAATGTATAATAAGTGATAAATAAAATATAATAAATGTAATTTATAATTTCAGTGGCAAATCCCCTCCCCGCCCCCCCTCATAAATCTTCCCCTTACTGCAAATGTTCATGTTATGGAATTTTTCATCACTTTAGGCCCTCAGAAGATATTTAACAGTTAAAATATTTCTTTTCTTCACTATAAATCAAATTTATAGCCATGAAATTACCGAAAAGTGGTGAAAATAGAGGGTGGGGTTTCCCCAAAAAACGGTGGGTGATAGGGCAAAATGGCCGTCATATTCGGATTCATGAGGTCATTTTTCATAAGAATTTTCTAAAATGGTGTTAGGGGAAATTTTCATGCAGCACTATTATTCTTACAGTGCGGCTAATATTTTCTTATTCTTTTTCGAATATAATTTTACAGTCATTCATAATACTAGTTTACATGATTATCGTTACGTAGATGACTTGATTATTTTTAATATAGATTTCAATATTATTTTTAATTTAATATATCCAAATATTTTAAAATTAAATAAAGCCAATACTAACAATTTTGAAGCTGATTTCTTGGATATTTCTTTCGTTTTAAAAAATAATACTTTATCTACTGATTTATGTGATAAAAGAAAATACTTTAACTTCAATACTAACTGTATGCCACACTGGTATTCTAATCTGAGCCATAAAATTTACATAACTATAATAATTAAGATTGTGTAATTCTAAATTTCAGTAAACAGATATATAATTTTCAAGCACTTTTATTTCATAAATATTTATATCCTTTGATGTTCATTTCATACTATACTAGTAATGCAAATTTGTAGTTTTTGATTCGGGACAGCTACGCAGTTTTGAACTTTGCTTTGATTAGGTAGTCCTTGTAGATTTCCTATTCGATGCTGACAGCTCAAAGCCTATTTTTATCAAGGCTGGGCGACTGATGTTTGGAGATATATGACGTACTGCGAGACCTGGAATTTGAACTGGGCATCTATGGACATAGAAAAAGAACTAAAGTGTTTAAATTTGATAAAGTTTTCAAGCCGGGACTCCAAATTCACCAACGCCGTCTTTAGCAGGTGGTGCGTTTTTTCACTTTCTTCCAACAGGTACAGGTGGGGGTATGTCCTTGCTAGCATGTCATGTTTGAATTTATAAAAAATAATAACTTTAATAAAATCTTAACATAAAATCTTTTTATCTATTTTTGAAATTTAAATTTAAAAGAATACTATAATGTTTATTAAATAAACCTTAATTCAGTTGTAAATTTCAAGTTTGCTACGCTAATCTCTTGTTTGAAATATAAATTGGAGTGTGCTAGCTTGGCATATCTTCAGAAACCTGTTAGGTTTATATAGTTTTTTAATGGCTGTGTTCCCACCTGCTGATGAAGAAGGCACAGCATTGTTGAAATTTTGGCTTGAATAATGGTGAAATTAATCCTTTTGCTTGTTTATTAACACTGTTAAAAGTTTTTGTTTTGGCTGTTTATACATTCCACTTTCATTTTTTATTTTTTGCTTATCATATTTTAACTATAGTAATTTATCTTTTTGTATATTCAGTGCTGCTTTACGCGCCTATTTTATGCAAATTATATTTACCATTTATCTTTAATTTAATATGCATATATATATTAAAAATAAATCTGAGAAAAATCATGTTAAAGAAAAGGAACAGATTTAGTAAAGGACTTCCTTGGCGAAAGTTGAAATTTGGCACAGAAATAGATCGGATATTCCTCGCCAGGGTGTTTACTTACGCAATTTCAATAGCCATTTTAATTCATCATCAATATGGCAACAAAAATTTTAAAGTCTCTAAGGGGATCCTGTGCTATAGCTCTACAATTGAAATTTTAATCCTCTGACCGTTCTTGAAAGGGGTAACATTATAATGTTGTTTTCAGTGCAGAGTAATCCCAGTACACTTAATGCTTATTTCATCTTGAGTTCAAAAATATAATTGTGAGCATAATTATAAACCTTATGGATATTATTTAAGACTTTCAAACATAAAAAGGAAACTAAAATTTCATAATTATATAATTTTGAATTATAAGTTCATTGTGGGAGAAGAACGGCTCAGTGGCAGGTTATATCCGTCTGTGGTGGTCAGATGGGGAAATAAATATTGTAACCATTGCTAAGGAAAGCAACCTAGTTACTGCATTCCTTTCCATGAAAGAATAGACTAAAAAAGAATGTCTAATCGTACTAAATTAAATTATATTTTCTACAGAATTTTCTATCTATTATTCTAAAAACAAAAATATCGCCTTCGTTCTCTTTTCTTGTGTGTCTGTATATATATATGTGTGTGTGTGTGTGTGTGTGTATTTTTTCTCTGAATGAAATTTTTCATTTAAATTTTATTAGATTTTATTTCAAAGGAAAATTTATTCATAAATTATCAGTAATTAACGCTATAATTTTAACTATTTATAGTCTTTGATCGTCACTTAAATTTGCAAAAGCACAGTTTTTGTTAAATTTTTCAAATATAAATAAACTTTCAACCACAAAATTTAAATGAATTTAATTCAAAAGCTATCATCTGTTAGATGATTGATATTTCAATGCATTGTGAGAAATTTGATATTCTTGTATAAAGAGTAGATTACAGAAGAGTAGAATTAAAATACATTTTCGTTGAAATGATAAGCAGATGTATGCTTTTACTTATGAACGGAAATATCATATTTTATTTCAAGTATTTATCGCAAAGTAAATACTTCAAACAAAGTCATATCGTTCCAAATAATGTATTTAATCTTATTTCTATTATATACAGTTGGAAAGAAACAATATGCAAATTTTTCATGGAACGAAAATTGGAATTACAGTACGAATTAAAATTATTAATATTATTATCTTATTTTCGAATAAGTTGCAACAGACAGAGTTATAGAATCCAATTTCTATTATATATAGTTAAATTTTCGACCTCATGTTTAGTATAGGTTGAAAGTTGATAGAACACGTTTAATGATAATACAATTACGTTTCCCAAGAAAATTCCTAAAAAGACAGGATTAAGTCTCATATTTATTATAAATTATCTCTAAAAGAGATCATATTAAATCACGTGTCATTGATATTTTAAAAATAAAATCACTTTTAAATCGCATTAATTAAAATTATATTTTATTTAAAAACATTTTTAAAAATGTATGCATTCTAAGCTTTTCGTTTTGAAACACAAAGCATCATCTGAAATTTAATCAATATGTTTCCAATTAGCAGTTTATATACATATATATTGTTATATTTGACAGTTTACAGTTAAAGAGTCTTTAGTTAATTGAGGAGACGTGAACATAAACGAATGGCGACTTGCGAAGTCTGGTGCAGGTTGTTTCCTAAGATTTACTTTACGTCAGGAAATCAAGGAGCAAACAAAGGAAGAAGTGGATCTGGTAAAGTTTCAAAAGCACTGCATGTAGGAGCTGTAGCTAATGTAGGACCAACAAAGTGCTACCTGTAGAAGATGTAATTATTGTAGGAGAATACTTGTAATGAAGGATCATACTTTAACAATCCGTAAAGCAAAAAGGAGTAGATATTGTAGAATCACCAAAGTGCTGCATGTAGGAGCTGTAACGAGATCTTGTTAAATCAAACTTGTTAAATCGGATAATCGAATCCTGGTTATCAAATACCTATTTAAAATAATGAAGAACTTTTTTTTTATATCGACTAACTAAAGAGGACTATAACCAGACGAATCCAAGAACATGTCCGGAATATTAAAGATGGTAAAAGTTCTACTCTTCTTGTCGATTTCATATATGCTAACCCTGACGCTAATCCTGTATGGAACAACGCTAAAATCATTTTAGCACCAACTAATATTCAAGAACTTTATATGTCTGAAACTATAAATATATTTAAATGTACAAATACAATAAATTCTAAAAATGCAGCAATTTTGCCAATAATATGGCAAGCTATTATAAGATAATTAATGTATTGTTTCTCTTAGTTTCTTATAGTTCTACTCCTATAATAGCCTTATGTGGTATTTCAGCAAACTCCTATGATAGCTAGAGCTCCTACATGCAGTACTTTGGTGGTTCTACAATATCTACTCCTTTTTGCTTTAAGAATTGTTGAAGTATGATCCTTCATTACAAGTATTTTCCTATAATAATTACAGCTCCTACAGACAGCACTTTGTTGATCCTACAATAGTTGCAACTTGCAACTCCTACATGCAATGCTTTGGAAACCTTACAAGATTCACTTCTTCCTTTGTTTGCTCCCTGATTTCCTGACGTAAAGTAAAGCTTAGAAAACAACCAGCACCAAACTTCCCAAGTTGCCATACGTTTATACTCACGTCTCCTCAATTAACTAAAGACTCTTTAACTGCCAACTGTCAAATATACCAATATATATATACAGGGTGGGCAAAAAGTCCGTAAATACTTTAAAAATTCATAAAACCGAAAAAAAAAACGGTTTGCAGGTTTAGCATCGATAAGTCATGAGATTTTTTTTTTTTTTTTTTTAATATAAGAAAAAAAAAAATTGTTCAAAAAACAGCCAATAGGGGGCGTTTCATACATAAGTTAAAGAAAAGACATGTAAATAACAAAAATAATGTTACCAAATCATTTATTATGCAGTATGTGTTCCACATGTCAACCACCACAGGTGATAACACATTGCAGACGTGTAACAAATCCAGCAACGGCAGAGTACAGCATGTCTGGCAGTATACATGACAGCTCTCGGCGGATTGCATTTTTCATTTCCGACAAGTTGGATGGACGGGATCAATACACCCGGAATTTAAAATACTTCCATAGTCAAAAGTATTCATAGTCACTTGTCTCATTTGCATATTTCCAACTAAGTCGTTCATATCAGCGCCATCTATCAATTGTTTTTTGATTTTTTTTTTCTTATCTTAAAAAAAAAAAAAAAAGAAAAAAGAAAGAAAAAAAATCCCGTGAACTATGAATGCTAAACCTGCAAACCGTTTTTTATTTCGGTTATTTTTTCGGGTTTTATGAATTTTTAAATTATTTACGGACATTTTGCCCACCCTGTATATATATAAACTGCTAATTGGAAACATATTGATTAAATTTCTGATGATTCTTTGTGTTTCAAAGAGAAACCCTTTGAATGTATACATTTTTTAAGGTGTTTTAAAATAAGATATTATTTTAATTAACATGGTTTTAAAGTGATTTTATTTTTAAAATCTCATATTTATTATTATTTTAATGTAATTCCAAATATGTATATAGTTAAATTTTCAACTTCATATAAAATAAAAACGAAAATATGTTTTTGGAACTATCCTAAAGAAGACACATGGCTGTTTTCAATACTTTTGTAACATCTTTAGTAGAGCTCTACTAAAAATTCCGGAATTTCTGAAATTTCCCCCCGAAAAAAGTCTTTTCCCCTCTCTTCTTTGAGATTCAATAATAACAAAATTGTACACAATATTCTATTTATTCCAAAGTCTAATCTCATCATGTGCAATTTCTTCACCGTGAAGTAATTTGGGGCCGAGTTATGCTTACAAAGTATTTCTTTGCTTCCTGCCCTCCAGGGGGGGAAAGGGGAGGGGGTATTTCGATAAATTCCGTTTCTTTAGGTGTCGGATACATATAAACAATCCAAGCCCCAAACTTCGTTACCGCAGCTCTCATAAATTTCCCAAGACAAATTTAGCGCTAAAAAGGGTGTCTCGAATTTGCTCATTGTAACATAACGAATTTGCTCATTAAATTTCTGAAAAGTTGATAGATATAATTTTAAGTTGGGTAACGATCTAAATTTCTGCCAAGAACCGTTGAATTCCTTCCAGCCGTTCTCAAGTGATGCCCGGACAAATATAGCGTTGCAGACATACGGACACCATGACACACACACACACAGGCAAAATTTTTTTCGGCGAGTCAATTTCGGCTTTCATGGTGTGTGAAACGTGAAGATATCGCAAAATTTTTTTATTCTGCCATATTTACAGACAAAAGTGTGATTTTATTAATATAGAAGATAATAATCCATTCTCTATCTTCATCAGCATAGTGAGCTTCAACAAGATAAATCAGTTTTTTATAATATACTGTGAATAATAATAAATTTCCTGTGCGATAATCCGACACAACAGCTAGTCTAATCTAATTAAAAAAAAAAAAAAAAAAAAAAAAAATTAATTTTTATTATTAAAATGAATGCAATATTGAAAAGTTACAAAACATATTAAAGGATAAAATTACATAAAATATCAGAAGCAACATAAATACATAATGTCAATTTGCTGAATGAAAGCTGCGAGATTTTAGAAACTTCTAGGTTGCTATATTTAAGTTCGATGACATCATTTGGGGCCACGGTGGCCTGGTTGGTAGAGCATCGTCTGTCTTGAATTCGTAAGAATACAGGTTCGAAGCTGAAGTCATATAAACCAGGCACTTATGCACTTAAATTGCAGCTGGGGCACCCACAATCCCTCTTGGTTAAATTACAATATCTTCCATGATCTCTAAATAATACTTCTATGGGTTACCCCGTAGGGAAGCAATCCCTTCTTTGAAGTAAGTGATGGCATAATTTTACTATATATATGCGTTTTAAGATCCCCTGATTCCGAAAATCAGATTTTTAGCGATTGGTCTATGTATCTGTCTGTGAGTCTGTTATTTAGAACTCAACAGGAAGTCCAAATTCGATATTCTAAATCTGTATCATGAGGACATGCTACTTTAAACTTTTTATTAAAATCAGACGAACGGTAAGTACACACAAAACTTTTCAAATACATTACGTCTATAAGCGAAATTTTCGATAGGTAGAATATATGATATTTAGACTGAAATAAAGTAATTATTTCTGTGCACGAGCTGTGTTTCACATAAAATACTGTATGTAAAATATTTATTCTTCGTTTACAGGATCACAAAAAATAATTCCGTTACATTAGTGTTATGTTTGGTAATGCCTCGAAGCGCATTTCAAGTTGTATTATGAATATGTATATGTAGTTCTATTGTGTATATCAAGTTGTATATTATTTATATATATGCTAAATTTAAATGCATTATTTGACCTGCATATAATTTATTGTTATACAGGAATACTCAAAATTATTCCAATAATTTCAGACTTACGTTTGAGTGGCAACTCTTTGAATAATTTGAAATAATTTTGAAATTTTAATATTTATTTATGAATATAGCTATAATTTTTAAATGGGTCGTTCAGAGGGGCTCATGCTGCCGTCGTCAACCTGGTCGTTTCGCGTTTTTTTTTTTTTTTTTTTTTTCTTCGGTAGGAATCCTTGGAAGGACCAGCACAGAGAGCATTCCGCTTAAGCCTGTCCTTAACAACTATTACACTATTACTAACTACAGTGAATCGGTTTTGGGCCCTCCACAGACTAAGGAATTCCTTAGTCTGTGGGGCCCTCTACCTACACCCATTATTTAAAACATAAAATAGGAAATTTTTAAATAGTGCTGCCATCTATCATCTAAATTTTGTAGAATAAAAATTGTTATATTATTTTAGAAACTTTAATTAAAATTCAATAAAAGTGTGAAATAACAAATATTTTTAGAGATTTACACTTTAAATAATTAAAAATTGGAAATAATAATAAATATAAAATTCATTTATTATCTTGCGATGATAACATTATATATTATTTTTGAAGTGATAGTGGAATTTCATTTTGTTACGTGTTATTACTGCTTGTTTATGGATAAGCAAGGACAGTTTTAAAATGCTAGACGCCAACACTGCAAAATACATTTTAATAAATTATTTTAACAGACTTTAAAAAACGCACTTAAAAGAGACAAAGACAGAGAATGACCATTTATTCCTTCTCGATTCGTATTTTTAGAGAAACAAAATACTCTGAATAGTGCTGCCATCTACCAGAAGAAAGATGTAGAAGTTAATGTATAAATTTAATACTTTGTCAAAGTAAATTAAAGATAAAGATTACAATGTTGGTGTTCGGATTAAGGTCAATTGTCTACACTAGGAACCTAGGCATAAGAAGGAGACCCTCCGTGGGGTATTAGGGGTCCTAGCCCGTATTCACGAGAGTTTCGGAGAAAACCACATTAATTATTCAAGATGGGCGGGGGGGGGGGTATGAGTATGGGTTTAAAGCCAATTGTTAGCACGAAGTCCTAGGTCTGGGTGATATGCCCCCCGTGGGAAACTTTCTAAGGGATTCTAGCCAGTATTTATTCGAGTTTTGGAGAAAACTGCGGAAAACTCTGAATGGCTAGGTCGACGGACGCGACTTGGGAAAAGAACCGGAACTTCCGTCTTCCAGCTTTGTTCGCAGAATAAGATTCAAGAAGGAATTTAGAAAACATTAACATAATATTTAGATAATTTTTGCGATATCTACGATCTTGCTATTTAAATTATTACTATTTAAATCTCTTACTCTTTAAATTATTTCAAATTACTTTTTTGTCGTCTTTTTACAGTCTGTATGTTGTTGAGCAAGTATTGATTAGGAACATTCGGATCAAATGAATGTTAATACATTTTACATCGTCATCAACAACCATACTCCTAAAGTTATTTTATGAGGAAATTTTTTATCAGAAATCTTCATCGCCTTATACTTTTCTTGTTTTAATTCCGCATTCGTCCCGCTAGCGGCGGAGTGGTTCTACGCTCAAAGCTGGTAAGTGCCGAGCTTGATTCCATGTTGCGCTCGTCGGCCTTGCCGTTCGGATTTTTCCATGATTTTTTCCAAAACTTACGTAAATACAGACTAGAACCATTTCGAAACAGCCCCCCCCCCCACACACACACACTTGTACACAGAGGGCACATCCCCTCAGTCCTAGAACCATAGTGCAGTCAAATCGGCTTTAATCCTTACAGCCCAACCCAACCCGTTTTCCACATTCAGAAAATTCACAACAGTTAAATTAGTCCTTGTACTTCAGAAATTTTTTAATTTTTTAATTTGCTTATTATTATTATTATTACTTTATTTTGAAGCTATGAAGTGAAAAAATGCACTTAGTTAATTGTTTGCACTTTTAAACTTCAAAATTAAATGTTAAAAAATATAGTTTAAAACAATAATAATTAAAAAAAAAAGAAAGAAAGAAAGAAAGAAAACAATTGCTAATTTAACGATTTATAGAAAATAGTAATAATAAAAAAATTCGCAAAAATATGTAATTGTAACAGAAAATTTTAAAATTATGATAATTCAGTTCCTTTAAATGCAAAGAAATATACCCACAATGGTTTTAGGAAACATTATTTATAAGAATTTTGTAGTACTTTAAATATTTTCAGTGTACCATGTAATATATATAAGAGGAAAAAAATTCAATGGGAGAATATTTGATAAAATTATCATTTCATTTATTTTATTTTTAAAATCGATTATTTTTCAAAATTGTGCTTTTCATTTAAAAGAAGCAGTAGAGAATGCCAAGTAGAGAAGTTCTAATATTTACTTTAAAAAGATCTAAACCACATGATCCAGTATCCACATGAGAAGTTTTAAACTACATTTTTAAGTTTTTCAGAAAATAATACATCATATATTTACAAAAGTGATTAAAAATATCATTTTACCATACTCTGAATCTAAGGTATTTTTATTAAAATTTGTGCGGAAAGCCACAAGATGGCAGCACTAAAAACAAATGTCAAGTGACTAAAATTTAAAATATGTAATTGAATAGATAGATGGTAAGCAAAAGTAAAAAATTAAAATTTCGTATGATAAATTGGGATAAATATATTTAACCCAAGATGTAATTTAAATATAATTTAAGAAATTTTTTTTAAAAATTATCATCATGTAATTCTAAAATATAAAGAAAAGTATTGTTTTAAATCAAATTTGTGCCCGAACATGCAGAGACATATATCTTACATATAATTTATGGTATTTTTCTCCACTATATTAAAGGTTGAGGTTACAGTGATTTTCTTCGCTATATTATTATTCCTAGCCCGTATATTAAAATAGGGCTAAAATCCCTCAGAAAGACACAACCCTCCCCACGGAGGGCACTTCCCCTCAGGCCTAGGACCCTAGTGCAGTCAACCGGTCTAAATCCTAATCGCCAATACCATATAATTTAAAAATTTATAATACAAATTACAATTAAAAATATAAATGAAGTATTATTTTAATATACATATTTCAACAAATACGTATAAATGCATTTTAAAACGAATAGTAATAAATGTAAAGGCAAAAGTTCTAAATTGAACAATTATGACAATTTAAAACTGTTTAATATGCTATATAATTTACTTCAGCACTATTTTTTTTTTTTTTTTCTTCTTTATCGATCGTTAATAACTTAACAAACTTTATCTATAGTAATTTTAGATAATTCTTGTCAAAATAATTGTATTTTTAAATTTTAAATTCTATAAGTTATGAAAGTATGCAAGCGTGGGTGTAGGTGGTGTAGAGGTTAAGGCTGACTGGCAACGCTTGGGTCCTTAGCCTGCGGGGAATACCCTTATAAGAGTCTTTACAAGAGATCGTATCCCGTATTTACGCGAGTTTCGGACTCCGAATCGCTAGGTCGACGAGCGTGACCTGTGATCGAACCCGGCACTTTCTTAACCCTTTCAGTCTCAGTGTTCCCGGTGATGGAACGCCTAATTTTAATTCTCAAGTGCAAAAACTCATCCCGGAAATTTTTTAGCAAAAATTTACATTTGTAACATAGCAGAAAAGGATCTTTTTTTAACGTAAATATTTAAAATTTCTTCTATTTTAATTATGTTCGTAAATTCCGGTGGCAGTGTAATTTAAATGATCCAAATTACCTTGCGCCGCAAAGGGTATTAATAAGGGATATAACTCCGGAATAAATTGAAATGTTGGGATTTACGCAACTTTTACGAGTTTTTGTTGTCGATAATGTTTATTTATAAAGTGATTTATTTATTAAATTAAATATTATTTGGATTTAATAAGGTTTACTTACAGATGTTTCAAAACAAAATTTCTCGAAAAGGAACAATGCTAATTTTTTTATTTTTTAAATATTTATGATCAGCTATGTGTCTAAAAGCCATTTTTAAAATTAGTTTATTAAATTTTAAAATAAATTAAGTAGTGATCGTTAAAGGGTTAAGGGTCCTATCTTAAGAGTCCCTCTCTTAAGGATCCTATCTTAAGAGTCCCTTTCTTAAGGGTCCTATCAGCTTTGACAGCAAACTCTCTCATGCAACCCTAGGTTATGTAAAAATAATAATTATTATTATTAGAAGAATATTTTCGTTGGCGTAAATAATTGCATCCCACTGTAGATCCAAATGTTCTGCTCTCGATGCTGAAAGGGAAGTGCCGGGTTAGTATTCAGATCTCACTTATCGGCGGCGTAGCTGTTCGAAGTTTACTGAGGTTTCCTCCGAAACCTACGTGCAAAAAGGTTCCAACGGGAGGCATTCCATCCTGGCGTAGGATCCTCGTGTAGTCAATTGGTCTTAACGCTTACACTAACACCAACATCATTTTTGTTGGCGAAGTAAACCAGAAAAATGAAAATTTCACTCTTTGCTCATCCAATCTATGTGCTATTAAATATACACATTTGTGAACAATTGTGATGAAATTTCAATGAGTGCTTGGAAAGATATACAAAAATAGAGTGCATTTTAATGTAGTCGAAAGGATCTGCTCTCAAAGTGGTTGATTAGAATCAAAGTAGCATTCGCCTGTCTATCAGTAGAAAGTTTTTTTATCTCCTCCGAAACTCGTGTAAATACGTTTTGAAACCCTTATAAAGGGTATCTCACATAACTTCGTCCCTCGGATAAAAAATCGGCATTAACCTATAACCCTTCCCCTTCCGAAACATTTTTACCTTAAAACATTATATTCTTCTGTTTTTGCAAACTGAAAGAAAAATATGGACTATAACCGACATTTGTTGATTGAAAATTGTACTTTACACTTTCTGATAATTTGCTCGATCGTTCATTTCCCGATTTTATTACATACGACTGTTCCAGATGCAAAAATGTAAGTGAATGTTGTGGATGTCTAACCCGTACGATCGTATGGCCTGGGTCGGAAAGGGACAATGTGCGCGCATTTAAATTACGAATTCTTCTCGGGTATGGAATTATGTATTATGGTGTGGGGTTAAGGCGAGCGCTAGGAATTTAGGCGTCGGTAGAGAACGCTTCAAGAGGACCTTTTTAACAGGACCTAACTTGTGTTATCGTTAGTAGTTTCTGACAAAACCATGGAAAACCCTGAACAGCTAGCCGACGAGCACCACCTGGATTCAAATACACCACCTCCTGTCTATCAACTTAGAAAGAAGAACTTCTGAGACTCTGGTAGATTTTTTACGAGCGCCCCGGTGCTTAACACTACATGTCAGGAACATTTGCAATTAATTTTAAAATTTATGTACCAAGTTTTATTATTATTATTATTTTCGATCGATCCTCAGTTTATAAACTAAATGTCAGCCAGACCTTAAACTCTTTGCTAAAGCGCAGTTTCCATTGCGGTTGGTTAGAGGCTGGTTCGAGCGGCGCTATTCAGAATACTTTGATGTGGTCAAGCGGTTGGACGTGGTTCGACGAGGTTGGTTTTCAGGGAGAAGTCCCTGGCCCTAACCCCCAGCTGAGGTAGTTGAGGGGCCAGAGGAAGATATCTTTGTCAATTTTGCATGCTTTCCTTTGAAGTAACTGCACAATCTGATAAAAAAAGGTTACAACTGATGACAAGACATTTGGCTCTTTGTGTCTAGAGCGTGATTAATGTTTTTTTGAACCTCGAAGTTTCAACCCTAGTGGAAACCAGCCTTTATTCTCAGCACTCCGAGTGCTTCGCCATATATCTTATCAGCAACGTCAACATGTCGAATACGCATCTATGTTTTTCTGAACTATATTTATGTGTGTGTGAATTTGTTGTCTTCATTTAACATGTCGTTTACAAGACCTTTCTTCTGTTGTTCCTTAAAATTTGAGTAGGCATTACCTATATATTACGTCAATTTATCTATTTATTTTCAAATGAAATTTTCTGAACACAAGAACGTAGCTTAGCAATTGAGATACAGGGTATTCCAAGATTCGACCGACAAACTGAGAGATGTGATAGAAGGCATCAAGAGAATGAAAACTTACCACAGATTACGGGGTCATTAACCATGCTGAGTGGGTGAAAATCGCAAAAAACGCTTGCAGATTTCGATGTCACACTGAAACGACAAAAGGACAATACTAATAACTACAAAAAGATTTATTTGATTAACTATTACATGAGTTGTTGGAGCTTGTGCCGGCTGACATTATTGTACAGTCTACAACGACCTAAAAACGATTCCCGAATGCACTCGAAGATGCCATACATTTGATGTCTGCCACAGTAACAACAGTCTGCGCTTTGAGAGCTTCCTGTGTGTGTTCTCGCGCTTTAATTATTATTATTATTATTATTTATTATTATTATTATTATTTTACTATAACTTCTATACTTTCAATAAATAAACATTTTAAAGTTTTTTAATGTATATTGAGCTCATATATATATATATATATATATATATATATTTGTATGCAGATGGTTTTCTTTTTCCTATTAGTAACTTTTTTCTAAATTTCATTTGCCTTGTTACTAATTTTTGACTTAAATATATTTTTCACTCTTTTTTATTCATTTATTTTTTTTTTTTGTAAATGTGAATATGTCATTACTATCTGTATTTTTTTTTCTTTTTGCTATATGCTTACAGATGGACAGAAATTCCAATATTTTTACATACAATATTCCATCAATGCAACCGTTGAAGTAATTTGTATTGTATGCTTCCGTTATTTGGATTTTTATTTACTTTATTAATTAAATATTCTATTACTTCATTTGCTATTTTTTATTTCTTATTGTGAAATGTTTGAAAATATTTTCATATATATATATGTAGTTTGAACATTTTATATTTTATTAGCCGTCTTCGGCGACCAGCTGGTTCACGATCCTTGAAAAATCCGACGGCAGCGCCTTTTTGCCGTTTCAGGACCTACAACAGCTTATTGACGTATAGTGAAAATAACTTTATTGAAAATTTTAACTGTAGCAAATTTCCTCTCGGTAGCGCCTGTGGCGCTCTCTTCCCGTTTCAGTATCTGAAACAGCCTGTTCGCTCACCATGTTATGATCTTTGGAAATCCTGAATATAGCAAACTCCCGCTCGGTGGTGCCTATGGCGCTTTATCCCCGTTTTAGAATTTACAACAGCTTGCTCGCTCATAGTACAAAAAGCTTTGAAATTTTTAACTGTAGCAAATTTCCACTCTGTGGCGACTACGGCGTCCTTTTCGTTTCATGATTTGAAACAGCATGTTCGCTCACCGTGTAAAGGAACATTGAAAATTCTGATCGTGGCAAATACCCGACCCGGAGGGGCTTACTGTCTCCTAATCTACTCCCAAATAATTTAATCATAATCATAACTGGAGATTTTGAATTATTAAAATATAAAAGCCCATCTGGCGACAGAGATTTGCAACATGTACTCTTCAATTTCAATTCAAAAAACTTTTAAAATGATATATTATTTATGAAATTATTCTAATTAGAAGCTGATATACAAAAGTATTATAAACATTGTTATAAAAAAATGTGTCTGACTTTTCCGTGGTTTTCTCCGAAACTTGTATAATTGCGGTCTAAATAATGTTAAAAATCTTTAATAAGAAATATGAACAAAGCATGGGAATTTGAAAGTCTGCAAAATAAAAAAGAATAAAGGTGTTCCGGGTTTTCCGGGTTTTACTCTGAAACTCTCGTACTGAATTTAATGGTTTATATCAGTTTAAAAGTTCGCAATAAATTACTGTAAAATATATTTCGAATGATATATTATAAGTAATTAAATCATAATTAGAATTGGAGATATTGGAATAAAGGTGTTCTGGGTTTTCCGTGGTTTTCGCTTAAACTGCCGCACGGAATTTAACAGTTTATAATCGTTTAAAAGTCCGCAATAAAATATATTTCAAATGATGTATTATAAGTAACTTAATCATAATTAGAATTGGAGATATTGAAATTTTAAAATATTAAAGTGTCATTTGGCGGCAGAGATTTGCGATCTCTACTCTTTAATTCCAATTCAAATAAGTTTTAAAATTACATATTACTCATGAAATTATGTTAATTAGAAGCTTATATACAGAGATAATATAAACATTTTTATAAAAAAATATTTGTGTCTGATTTATCCGTGGTTTTCACCGAAACTTGCGTAATTCTGGGTTATATACCGTTAAAAATCCTTAGCAAGAAATATGAGCAGACGTTAGATTTCAAAACTCTGTAAAATAGAAAAGAACAAAAACGTTTTGGGTTTTTCGTAGTTTTATCCGTAAGTTTCGTACGTAATTTGAGCGGCTTATATCACTTTAATAGTCCGTAATAAAAGTACTTTAAAATATCTTTCGAATGATGTATTATTCATAACATTAATGAATGTCTGATATATTTTAGACTCAAAATTGCTAATCTATCAAGGACGATTAGCGATTTCTGTTGAAATCCATCTAAAATTTAAGAAATTCCAAAATTGCTTTTTTACAGACCAGTTCAGAGAAGAAAAACAGAAATATATATATATACGTTTAATTCTGTTAAAAGTAACTTTTGTCTCTTTACATAAACAGACGAAATAAAAATAAATTTAAATAAATATAATATATGTCTATTTTATTTTATTTTATTTATTTATTTAATTTTTTTTCTTCTAAAGCTATACCATAGATTTTTTAACTGCAGACAAGTGACCCGTAAAGACGGGCGATTTCAAATTTTTCCTTAAATCGATTTAAAATTGAAAAATTTCAAAAACTGCCTTTTTTTTATTTCCAGTACCTTGTCACGTAGTCGAAAAGCAATTATAATCGAAAGAATAGTCAGCCAATATGTCTGGCACTGAAGAATTGATAAGTGAACTAACGAAGTGTTGTCACCTGAATTTCATACTTTAGTTAATTTAAAAAAATCTAATTGTCGTGTTGAAATGCTGCTTGCACCCCCTAGATTAAGAAAAATCGTCCCTTTCATTTGGTACCATATGTTTAAACATTGGGGCGATATTTCTAATTAATTTGGACCTTTAACTCTGCTTAAGCTCAGAATTGAAACATTTATTAATTGACATAGGTTGATGTTTCAATTAGTATCTCCGCATTTAATTAAAATTTTTAAATTCTGTTCTCACTATCTCCTCGGGAAAGTTCCTGAGCATCCGTACGTCAATTTTTGTACTTCTACGTTCAGTGGGAGCTGAGCGTATAGATGCTCAGACAGACAGACACTTTCTTTTATTATTATATATTACTTTTTCCCCACTGTTTAAATCTTCAATAAGTTTTGTAATAGTCAGTATAAAACAAAGTTCTTAATATATCTTATACGTTATTGTGTTTTGTATTTAATCAATGATTGCTTCTTTAAGTATATAACATAAAGCTAGGAGAGATTGCGCACACAGAGGATCGGAAGAAAGGAATAGAGTGCGACTGGTGCTACTCAAGGTAGTTGTACCACATCAAAATAGAATGCTGACTTGAATTTACGTGTTGATTGTTCAGATTATCTAAGATAAATCATGGTTATTTTGTCGTGTTTTAAAAATTAAATACTTGAATTTTAATATCACTTCCTAGAAATTTCTGTAGAATGACAGTAGTACAAAATATTTTTAAATCAAACGATTTCTCATAACCTCGACTAACAGAACGAACACCAACAAATCTGAATAAAAGCGAATAATTATCGAATAAAAGGCTACGCAATTTCTCCTACTGGAATGGGGGAGTTTGTGCATTTGCTACACAGGATGGTTTGTTGGGTTTGATGTTGCCCTAGTTCTGCGCAATGGGTAATTGGTGACGGTTTGGGACGTACCCGTAAGTACGGTCCGGAAACATTACCATCATAAATTTAATCCTCTACAAAGGGATCCTCTACATGCCCCCACGCTTCGGTGACTCCCACAGGTATAATTTGGATGGGAACATGGAGGACATTACATTCTTCCTACTTAGGACAGATTGAGTACTGATTCCATTAAATTCTATACCAGGAGGAATTGCACAGCTCATTGGTAATGACAAGACAGTGAGAATGGTTTTATTAAACATCTGGAATTGCACTAGAAGACAACTTTGACAAGTGCCTGGACTAGTTTAATCCCTTCGAGACGGTGCATTGTTTTTGAAACTGCCCCTAGAATTCGAAATTGGACATTACGCAGGAGTAGCAACGATCGAGAAAAGCCATATCTGTGGTCGTATTTACCTGTTGAGAGCCAATTTTAGCATATGGAAAATTTATCGCAAATTATTTAATGTTATTGTATATCTATTTAGTTTTGCAATATTTTATAGCATAATGCTCAAATTTTGTAGAGTTGTCGGCTGCTCAGACAGAAGTGGTAAAACTGAGTGAAAACAAAACATATCAGCCTTCTTAAATTTCTTTTTATGGACTGTAATCGTCTAAATTTTAATAAAATAAAATAAATTAAATTAACATATAGGTTTTTAAAGTTGAAATGAGAAGATTTGAAGCCAAATAAAATTTAGGCGTTGTGTTTTGAATATTTTCATGAGGAATATTTAAAAAAAAAATAAATTTAAAAAATAATAAAATGTGGACTGATGATTAAAAGTAGGCAGAACCGGTCTACTGTTAATCATTATTGGACCATATCTGCCAACAACCTAATTAATATTCTGTCGTATTGGTAGTCTCACATTTTCTTCCCCAACATTATATTTTAAAGTACTTTCCTTCTTATTTAATCGTAATTACATTTCGAGAATAATAGTCTTCAAAATTACTCATGTGAAAAAAAGGCGGGACTAACAATACTACAGAATATTAATTAGGCTGTTTGCAAGTTTGTTGGACATACCTGTCTCTTTGGATCAGAAATGCATTGCACATATGGCATACAATCTGTCTAGAATGAGTTAACTTATGGCAGGTAATTGCACGAGAGGTGCACCATTTACAAAAAATAAATACAATGATTATGGACAAAAACAAATTAGGTCAGCTAACAAGAAAACATTCAAACTGAAAAGGAAATGTACTAATTTTTAGTTAAATGTGTTCTCTTGTAACTCAATGTTATTTTGTAATGTTCTCTTTTTTATTTTTTTCAGATTCTTTAAATTTTTTTCTTTAAATAAAAATTTTAATTCTTTTTTAACTTCTTTTGTTCTTCTGATTTTTTAATTAATAAGTTGTAATATCCACTTCTAATAAAAAAAACCTTACAACAATGGCATTTAAGTGTACTTATTACTGCTAACAGTGTTGGGCATAATTGATTAAAAAGTAAATGAAGTACAATTGAATTACGATTAAATTACAATTATTTTACAGTCACTCGATTAACAAGTAATTGATTACAAATAAATTGAATTATTCATTCAATAAATTGAATTACATATTCAATTTATTTGTAATCAATTACTTGTTAATCGATTGACAGTAAAATAATTATAATTTAATTGTAATTTAATTGTAATTCAATTACTTTTTAATCAATTATGCCCAACACTGACTGCTTATAACGTAATTGTAGTGATAATTATGCGTAGTCTCTCCTACCCATGTGCGCAATCACACCTACCCTACAACGAGAGATTGCGCAAAATAGCTCTTTTAGTTTTATGACATTTGTTGCTTTAAATTAACCATAACATAAAAAAAGCAGTAAAAATGCATAATGAATAGATTCAAAATTATTCAGCAATAGTTAGCAAAAAATTACTATTTGAATAGGCTTTTATATATATTATTCTTTTGAATTGGGCGCAAATTCTCTTAGCTTTACCTTCTTTTATTTATTCTGAACTTGAAATCATTTAATGTATTCATAATGTCACAATAACAACATCACATACTCTCAAACAGTATTTGGTTCAAATAAAATTTAAACAAAAGATTAAAAAAATAAATAATTAATTTAATTAAAACATTAAAATAAGATAAATTCACCGTTATTAATGTTTATAAACTCATACAAAAACTAATATATATGTGTATTTAATAACAAACTTATATGTGAATTAAATTATTCATTTGAAAATTATCTCATTTCATTAGGGGAAAGAAAAAAAAAAAAAAACATGAAGCTTGTTACGTAATTTAATTCGTATTTACAACAGACTTCTACTTTTTTAGCTCTTTAATTTCCACTGAGAGCAGAGTTTTTTTTTTTTTTTTTTTTCTCTTTCTATTCCTTGAATCTGGAATGAAAAATGTCAGTATACATCGCTGTGCATTTCATTTTTTCAAGATGTTATTTTATTTATTTTTTTAAAGGCTTAAGAATGCTTTATATATATATATATATATATATATATATATATATATATGTATATATGTATATATATATATATATTTTGAATGTATGTATAAATTTATATATTAATTAAGAATTTAATAAAATCTTAGTTTGCATAATGAACAGTGCTTAAAAACGCCTGATTTAAAAGAACAAATTTTTTTTTACTGAATGGAAAAGCATAAATTTATCGATTAATGCATACTATATCGAATGGCATAAATATCTCGTAATTAATTGATCTTTCATGTTAAAAAAAAATAATAATAGTAATAGTAATAATAAAAAACAACTAAACTTTATATATATATATATTAAGAATTTAACAAAATCTTAACTCTCATACTGAATATTGCTGAAAAACGCTTGATTTAAAAGAACAAAAATCTTTTTCCACTGAATGGAAAAGTATATTGATTGATCTTTTATGTAAGAAGAAAAATTATTAAACGTTGCTTTTTTTTTTTTTTTTTTTTTTAGATTTTATAAATAAAACAAAATAAAATAAATTACACTGTTATATTTAATTAGAAAAACAAAAAAATAAGTAAATAAAAATGAAAATAAAAATGAGTAATATCTGAGTTGTTTAAAAAATTTTTACAATTGCAGTCCTTTGCATTCAATCCTACCAGTGGCTGAGCGGATCTCCTCGTAGACGGGAAGTACTGGGTTCAATCCCTGCTCGCTCTCGTCGACCTAGCCGTTTGGAGTTTTCTGTGGTTTTCTCTAAAACTCTAGAATATGGGCTAGAACCTCTCATAAAGACCCCCTCGGAGGGCATTCTACACAAAGGCTTTGGACCCTATGTCTTGTAGTCAATCAGTCTCAATACATTCAGCCACTGCCTTTTTATTCGATAACATTCGGATTTCTTTCAATTGACACTACATTTATTTTGTAAAATAAGTAAGTTTTAAAATAATTTCATTTGTTTAAAAGTGATAAAACATTAAATAAATTTAAATAAATAAATAAATATACATATGTGTCTGTGTGTGTATAAAACTTTTAGTATTTGGTAAAATTTGGCTATTAACAAAAAAAATTAACAAAAAAAAAAAAAAAAAGAAGTGATAAAAAATATAAAATAAAATAAAATAAAATAAAAAATAAAATTACTTTTTATGTTGGTTTATTTTGTTAGCATTATTTTTATTTTATTTTTTGACTTTTGCTTCATATAGTTTACCTTGAAAAAAGTATTTCTTTTAATCTGCCCACAACGTTGTTAAAGTTTTTGCAGCAAAAGTTGCAAATAGATGAGGATAATTGTCTGCATGAGTACCTATTATAAATAATTCTTTCAATAAGTTTCTACGTTATCAGGATATAGTATTTTTAGAAAAAAAAAAAAAGCAGAAAACATTTTAATTAAAATATTTTACTACCAGTTTAAAATATTTTTCTTTGTTTTACTTAACTGAAATATTTAAATCTTTAAATTAGGCAATTTTTTTTCTAAAAGTACAGCAATTTCAGGTTGATAATCATCATAATAATAAAAACCTAAGAAACTAACGTCACTGCAAAAATAATTTATCGGAAGTAAATTTTTATCTTTCTGAAAAAAAAAAAAAAAAAAAAAAAAAAAAAAGCACCACAATTGCCCCAATGCATTGAAAAATAAAAATTAAAATTAAATAAAAAAGTACGAAGGATAATTCAAAAAAATGGATGTAATTCTATTCAAAGAACAACAATTGGCCTTTTGGCTGCTTTTTTCTCAGCCACCGCTATAAACCGCAAAATTATGGTGAAAACATTCAACTAAATTAAGGCAAAACGTAAAATAAAAAGAATTAAAAAAAAAAAAAAAAGTTTAAATGATTACAATACATAATGAAGAATTTAATAATAATAAAGATAATATAAATGAAAATAAATTCAAACCGAAAAAACTATGGTAATTTTCGGATTCAGGTAGAATAAAATCAAGTAATACATTTGTGGTATTCAGAAACTATCCCTTTGGCGAATAAATTAGCGATGACTTCGATGAATTTGCGCTGAAATTAATTTTCATTAATAATTAAATTTTAATTACATCCCCTGAATCGGATATCACCGTTTTGATAAGAAAAAAAAAAAAAAAAAGTTAAATTTTAACATGTTTATTGCCAAGCTGAAAATTGGGAATATCGTACAAATAGAAAATAAAAATAAAAATAAAAATTCCTTCTCTAGTTCCCAATATAAATATTACGCGCCGTTTTGCTATGGACGCTATACTATTCCGCTCAGAAACTTGACAGCAACGTTCACGCGATAATGCGTGATCGGCAGTTTGGTGAGAACTCGTATCACGCGATATTGCGCGATTGGCAATTAACTTATTAAATATGTGTGTATATATATATATATATATATATATATATATATATTCCCCATTATTGGCTATTTAGTCACTGTTTTTGAATTAGCGAATGTGGCAAACTTGAAAATAGATTTATTTGAAAATATCGACATCTAGTCGGCTGAAGACCGACTGATAAAATATTAAGCCTGAATAGAATAAACAGAATATGTAAACCCTAAGTTAATAGTATTTGTCAATTTCGTTTCCTGTCCAATTTTTTGCATTATGTCTACTTAACTGATACTTGGGAAATAATTATTTCTCAATTTTTGTCAGCAAGAAATTATATAGCATCTAATTTGAACATGAATGACAGAGCGGAAATATATTAATAAGAAATATTATTTATTTTATTCATAGAAAAGTTATTGAACGTTTACAACACTTAACGAATACTGTATAAAATATGCAAACAGAAAACGTTTGTTTCCTCCTCCCGCCAAAATAAAAAATAAAAAATAAAATAAAATTATACAGACACGACATTATTTCATTATTTAAAACGTGAAAATCTGACATTGACAGATTTTAATTTAGTGCCAGAGGCCTACTGCTAAACTTGTTAATATCGACAAATTCTTCTTTAGTTAATTCGTGACGATCTAAATTCCATGATAAAGTTTTCATTAAATCAAACCAATGTGTTTCAGATGCAGATATTGTAACAAATAACGTTGGAAGTCCAAACTGTCTTATAGCCGCAAAACAACGTTTTTTCTCTTTTTCCCAATGAGGGGGAGGTGTGCCTTGGGGGGGACTCATGTCAAAGGTGTGCCTTGGGGGGGGGACTCATGTCAAAGTTGTACCTTGGGGGGGACTCATGTCAAAGTTGGGCCTTGGGGGGACTCATGTCAAAGTTGGGCCTGGGGGGGGACTCATGTCAAAGTTGGGCCTTGGGGGGACTCATGTCAAAGTTGGGCCTGGGGAGGGACTCATGTCAAAGTTGGGCCTGGGGGGGGGACTCATGTCAAAGTTGTGCCTTGGGGGGACTTCATTCAATAAATCCCCATTCAATAAACCGACTGAAATAGGCCCTTAGCACTATTAAGAGTGTATTATAAAAATTCGACAACGCTGTACCGAATAGGGGTACCTTGGGGGGGACTCATGTCAAAGTTGTGCCTTGGGGGAACTTCATTCAATAAATCCCCATTCAATAAACCGACTGAAATAGGCCCTTAGCACTATTAAGAGTGTATTATAAAAATTCGACAACGCTGTACCGACTGAAATAGGGGTACCTTGGGGGGGACTCATGTCAAAGTTGTGCCTTGGGGGAACTTCATTCAATAAATCCCCATTCAATAAACCGACTGAAATAGGCCCTTAGCACTAATTAAGAGTGTATTATAAAAATTCGACAACTGTACCGACTGAAATAGGCCTCTAGCACTAATAAAATAAAAAATAAAAGATGTTAAAAGTGCAATATTTTTAATAAATTTTATTAATTAAAATAATTTTAAAGTAAAAAATAATTAAAAGTTTTAGAGAAAGATTTTTTTATTTTATTTCATTTCTTTATGTTTGTAAATTTTGTAAATTAGAATTATAATATTTTTTGAGACAGCTGGCGCATCCGACATTTTCTGCCTTAGCGTTGTCACCTGTACCCAGCGAGTTCGTAGATTGCACTACTCGGCATAAGAATTGCATTTGATACCATTTCAGCATATTTTTAAGAAAATGACCTCCTGAATCCGAAAATGATGCCTATTTTGCCCTATAACCCACCGCTTTTTAGGAATGACCCCCCCCCCCCGCCTATTTTTATCATTTTTCGGTGAATTAATGGCTATAAATTTGTTTTTAGGAGGGAGGAGGATTATTTTAACCGTTGAATATCTTCTGAGGGGCTACAGAGTTGGAAATTCTAAAACATGGACATTTGCTACAAGGTTTTTTTTTTTTTTTTTTTAGGGGGGTAGGGGAGATTTGCCACTGAAATTATGCATTACATGTCTTATATATATTTTTTAATCTGTTATTAATGTTATTTTTTAAACGTTATATATTTCTGTTTTTAGGTGTTAAATGAATTATTTTTCATTCTCCAAATCAAATTCATGGTCATAAAGTTATCGAACAGGGAAAGAAATTGAGGGAGGTGGTGGGGTATCTAGAAATCGGTGGGTGACTGGGCAAAATGGGAGTCATATTCGGATTCAGGATTTCATTTTACATAAGAATCAGTAAGAATGGCATCTGATCTCGATTTTTTTTTTTTTTTTTTTTTTTTTTTTTTTTTTGCAGCGATAGCTACTGTTTCGATCATCATTTTTTATTTTATTTTTTTTATTTTTTGTAATTTTAGCTTAACAAAATGCAGTTAAAAGTAAAAATATAATAAAAGGTTATTCAGCATTAATTTGTCCAAATCACTCCAGGAAAGGACAAAAAATGTTAATATTTCCCTCAGATCCTAAGAAATGAGGAATATAGATCCAATAAATGCACCAAACGGAAAAGCTGGCGTCTTCAGAGGTAAAAAGGTGGCGGCTCATGCTTTGGCCTGTATTACTATAGGGGACCTAACACATATGTATTCTTACTTCAGGAGACGGCGTACAGGCTATAACATGGAAATTCTGTTCTTTTTATTTTGCTCGTCTTCTTTTATAAGTGCAATGCAAATAAAAGCTCTTGTAACAACTTTCTTTTTCAATTTTAAGTAAAAATGAAAAAAAGATAATGTACTTTTTGACGAGATAAAGGAATATATATATATTAAAATAAAAACAAAACAAGTAATCAATAATTTATTTTAAATTTCACACACTTCATCACTATGAAAATTTCAGGTAGGTGCAAAATATTATATATTAAAGCACAAAGCTATTTTAGAAAGAACAAAATGAGAACACTTGAGCGTGCGCGAGAAATCTTTGAACTAATCCGTATAGGGTATATTCCTATTATTAGATATATGCGCAATATGATCAATTCACGTGATTCATTCATACTTTATAAGAAAATATATGTTAGTAATTCGAATTAAATTTGACATTTTTTTTTTCTTATTTTCCCATGTTTAAGGTCTCAGTCCTGAGAGAATCCATTAAAAAATATAAAACCTTGAGCAAATACTTAAACCGCTTTCACCCTTTTCCCGGAACATCAGCAAATCGGTAACCGCCTTTTTTTACTGCAGTCAAGTACACATATTCAAGGTATATATCAGGTATCAGGTATTATAAACTTACTTCGAGAAATATGATTTAGTTCTAATGGAAAAACAATACTTAATTAGATGGAGAGATAGAGAGAGGGCAAGTATAATATTATAATTGTTGAGTTTGCTTTTTTTTTTTTTAACCTTTTCTTTATTAAAACATGAACTTTAATGTTTCTATTGTTTTATGTTAGTCATGCCATTTATTTTAAGTGTAGAAATACTGCGCTGCGCTGTTCATATTTACTTTTAAACAGTTAAATAAAATAATATCTCTGTGTAAAGTATAAAAATATATATATATTCTTTCGTTAGTTATTTTCTAGAAACATTTAAAAACAGAAGAAGTAGAAAATTATAATAAAGACATTAGTTAAAACGCTGCTGACTGAATTCTTAGCAGGTTTTATTTTTGATTTAAATTTAATTTACATAAAAATATTCATACAAATAATTCTTATAAACATATTAATTCTTGCAAGTATGCGTAAACAAACATCCTTTGTATTGTCAAAAATGATAATTTTTTAAATAAATAAATAAACTACGTTCATCTCAACAATACACTGAAACGCCATAACAATTTATGAACTGTTTGAGATATCATTCTTAATAATGTATTTAGAAATTACTTTATGACTATAATTATAACAAATTAATTAAAATACTATTCTGAAATAATGCTAGACAGGTTTCCTTTTTTAGTTCAATTATATTCATAGAGAATATCAAAATAGTTACAAGTATGGGTAATCCTAGTAGCACATAACGTTGTTTTAACGTTATTATAACTAATTTTTCACTGTGCAGACTTATTTGCAACGCTATAACAACGTTATGTGCTACCTGGGAAACACATTCTAAATATGTTGAAGTGGTCATTTTCTAAAATAAGTACATGGTTTTCAACCTAACAGCATATTTAAATACTTCTGAAGCTTCTGCATTATTTCGAATTTCATTCATAATATTGTATTATATGCTTTTACGCACGTATGAATTAAACGCATGTAAAATTCAATGCAATTTATTTACAATATTATTGCTTACAGGTACTTGTATTATTGTTGTTGCATATTAACTTACGAATTACATAACATAACATTCGAAATATTTTTATATGAATTAACAGACGCAAAAAATAAAATAAAATAAATTAATAAATAAAAAAATATGCTGAGAGATCAACAAAAATATTTACCTTTCAAATGAAATTTGTTTACTAAGTCGAATGAATAACTATGAGTAACAGAACAACTGTCAATGATTTCATAAATTCATTCAGAAATTTTACAGGAATAAAAGTTTTAAAAAGCTCTGCCAATAAGTTGAATAACTTCTTTATTTTGTTAATATTGATCGAAATGAAAGGTATAAAAAAGCAGAACGCTTTGTTATATAATAGTGTTTACGAACTGTTTTTTCCTTCCATATTTTCCTTTAAAAGCAATGTTTATTTTTATCCGACCTTTCTCGAGCGCCTAAGCAAAAACCAGAGAATGAGGTTGAATTTGCACTTTCTCGAATAAGGCATTTTTTTTTCCTGTTTAAAGTCTTCTGTATGCTCTTCAGTTGAGAAATTTGCGAAGTAAAGTTAGAATTATCAATTTTAAAAATGTCAATGAGCTCAAATACGAAAAATAATAATAATGAAGTATTTTAAACATAACGTAAAAAAATATATAATCTAATTTAAAAGTTTCTGAACTTAAATACGCGTTTAGTAAACATTTTAAAGATTTTGAATAGAGGTTGATTCTTATAATTTGAAAAGTAATTGGCACGATATTTAAAATAATAATAATAATAATAAAATCTATATATATATATACAAAGAATTTTTTTTGTATAAAATTGTACAAAGTATGCATAAAAGTTACTTTTGCTGATTTTACCAATTACAATTTTGATGCTACATTAACAGTGGTTTCATTTGAAAACAATATCTCTAAGAATTTCGTAAATATTTTAATTAAGTATCTGTTTAAAAAAGTTTACAATGTGAGTATTTTAAATGATTTATTCATTTCATTATATGAGAAGAAGGAAAGAGAACTATTATTTCAGTTTATGTAAATTTCTCCTCTATTATAGACATGTTTTAGGGTCGTATCATATGCTAGCTAATTGTGCATATGTTTATAATAATTTTATGTAGAGAAATGACTGGATTAGAAGTTTCACTTGGTGTAGTTGGAGTTCTTTCCGATTGACTACACGATGGTCCTGTGCCTAAGTAAAATGTCCATCGAGGGATTCTTTTTAAGAGGTTCTAGTTCGAATTTAAGCAAGTTCGGAGAAAATTGGAATAAATTTCAAATGACTACGCCAACGAGCGGTACCTGGGTTTGATTTCGACATTTTCCGTCTACCAACTGCGATTAAACAAAAACAAGGTCTGTCTGATATGTAGATTAAAGACATTTATAGAACCAAATTAAACGACATTTTTCTATAGATAATTGGTTTGAACAGGATAAAGTTACCACAGATGCAACAAGAATATCTAATTTAAAGATTAGCAATCTTTCAAACGCATATCGTATCTTCCTTTGTACTATACTAACTACGATAGTAGCTTAACTTATGTAAACTGTTACTCGGTCTGCTCGTGCATTTAACATCTTAACTTCTGAAATTATTTCAGAAAGTCAGGTACTCAGACATCAACTGATTACTATGGAAAAATTAATGGATTATTGTAAAATCCGCTTTCCATGCCAATATATCCATCCCCTATCAAGAAAAAAGATACAAGCCAGAGAGTGAATAGTACTCTGAGTATGGGAACGTGCTGAGAGAGACTTGTTTAGGAATATCGAATTTTCTGGTCTCTGAGAGAAAGTTAGCAGTGTAGCTGTTACTACTCCTGTTAGCATGTGTCAGAGCCAATTTAACTTTAATATTTATGGTTTTTTCAAATTTTAATGATGTCTTTTAATGAAGAAAAAATATTTTTTTTTCTGGATATTAACGAAGAATATAGTTTATAATTGTGTGAGATCATTGGCATGACACCTAAAACAAGAGCTCATCCATCATTTCACAATACAATGCAAAATGCTATTAAACAAAATATTTTTTTTTTTAAAGTTAGATTGATAGAAAGGCATATAAGAAACTGAAGCATATATACTGAATATAAGTCTGCATTTGAAGAATGTAATTTTTAAAATTCAAATGACTTAAAATTGTGACATTTTTCTATTATAAGAAGTATGTTTGAAAAGGTATTTTTAATTCACGATTTCAATGAAAACGACTTTTGATTAAGAACAGAGCTAAACATGTATTACCAACAAATAGATGCAACTTGATTCCTCTTTCTTCAGCCTGATGGAGAAATATAAAAACGCCATTTAAAAATAGTCATTCATCAATACCAAAGTATCAGCCATGTTTATAAGGATCGAGCTTTAAGTGGCTAGAGTCTCACATTTATTTGTTTAGAAAATCAGATTTGTATCCCAGGCCATTTTTCAATGCTTAGTCTTTCTTGCTAATCGAAAAAATGCCGATATATCGTCGCTTACATGACCAAGAGGTGTATCTCAGGAAATCGCGATTTTTAAATAGGCCTTTTTCCGAAAGGCTCAAGGTAGTATCTATGACCTGTCAAAGTGGCATGACTCAATTCCTATTGGTTGTCTAGTTAAAGTTATAAGGGATTTATGGGGTATTTGGTATTTCATATTTATATGGCAGCTTTGAGACCTATAGTTACAATGACTTTCATCTCGAACTATCCGCGTATTACATGAATTCACAATTACAGTGCACATTATTTTGCATATTCACATTATTCGTTTTCGTCTTCTTAAAAAATTAGTAATATTGAGTTACGCCTGTTTGCCACGAGTTCAATCACATGCATAGTTGCCAACTTAGCACCTTTTGGCTACTGGAAAAAATTAATAGAAATATTTATTTTACTTAATCAGTGAACCTTAGTAGTTTTCCCTGATAAAGAAAAAAAAAAAAAAAAAAAAAAATTGAAATTTCCTGGTAGTCAAAAGGTGCTAAGTTGGCAACTACAATCATATGTCATACCAGAATTTTTAGGCCTATGAGAAGAAGTTAAATCTCTCCTTCCTTTTTTGTTTTTTACATAATCGTTATGTTATTTATGTATTTATTTTTTCATTTCTTATTAAGTCTAAAAGGCTCCAACTATAATTTCCTCTTTCATAATGGGACTGTTTTTTCAATGACTATTAACCCCCCCCACCCGCCCACCCACCCACCCTCTATCCTTTCCTTCGAATAAGTCTTGTGTTTTGGGTTACGAATTTCCAAGTAAATTTTCTTGACGCGCAATGAATTACTTGTTCCCTCTCTTATATATTAATGCCTGTTTAGGCGTCAAAAATATGTCACCCAATCTTATCACAGAAGAAAACAAAACCCTTGAAATTAATGTTTCTTATATTGCTTATATTTAAAGCAAAATTTTAGTTTATGTAAAAAAAGTTTTATAAAAATATGACACATTAATTTTAATTATTGTTTCTATTTTTAATAATGAATTAAAGTAAGAGAGGTCTATGTAAACAAAAGAGAAAATTTTAGAAGAATGTTTGAATAGTTCCTCCAGGATAGAATATTGTTTAATCTAACGCTGTTGTATTTTAAATAATTTGAGCCCAAAGGTCATAGTGATAAAGAATTTTTCGTTGTGTCCCTGTAAAAATCTATTTGTGTTAGATTCACCAAAATTTGAGCAATTCGTATGATGGTGACCTATAACATGTATATAGATGTAAAGCTCAATCGAATAAGGCATTTAGACGCTATCGCACTTTAAAAATTTCGACCAATCGGCCATAATGATAAAGAAATTTTCTTTGTGTACTTGTAAAAAAAAAAATCTAGATTAAGTAAATCCTATACATTTCGTGCTACGGCGACTTATAATATACATACCAACTTCCCGCTCATTCGAACAAAACGCTTAGACGCTATCGTCTTCATAACACATACATACACATACATGCACATACCTGCCAACATTCTAATTAATATTCTGTAGAGTTGTTAATCCCACCCTTTTTTCACATAGGTAAAATTGGCAAGTAAAATTCTTCAAAAATAATTTCGATTAAATAAGAAAAAAATTACTCTAAAAAATTACTGGTGTAAAAAAAAAAAAAAAAAAAAAAAAAAAAAAAAAAAAAAAGACTGAGCTAACAATACTACGGAATATTAATTGGGATATTGGCAGGTATGCATGCATATACACATACATAAATCATAAAAATAGCAAAAATAAACGCGGGGGACCTGAGAACGTATAGATGCACAAACATTAAATTTTTGTCATAATTACAGTACTTTTCTTACATATGTACACGTTCGGAAAATAAATACCGTATTTTCCGGCGTATAACGCGCAGGTCACATAAATGAGTTACCATAAAATCTAATTTACAAATAAGGCTAATTTTTTGTAAGAGACAAAAGCTTGTTAAAAAATAGCTTTTACTGTAAATTAAAACTTCCAGCGTAAAACTGATTTAACAAACTTTCGCGTTATACGCCGGAAAATACGGTATACCATTGTTTCGTATTCTTATTAATATTGTAAATGTATGATAATATTTTGTAAATTTAAACAAAAACTAATTAAAAGATATTTCTCGCTACGATAAATTTCTTTATACTAAAAACACAACATCTCCTCATGATTAAACATCGATTAACGCATTACCATCGCTACCCAAGCATTAACATCGATTTACCTTAATATTTTTTTTTTTCTTTCAAGATTTAAAAAAAAAAAAAAAAAAAAAATCTTTTTTTTTTTTCTCTTTTTTTTCAAATATTTAAACCATAAATTACCATATATTTTATCAAATTAGTCGTAGTTAAATTCAAATTATTTTACTTCAAAGAACTCTTCTCTGAAAAATTCTTCATACTTTATGAAATATTTCGAGGGTCTGGCATAAACTTGTTTTTTATTTTTTCAAATTCTTTTACATGGAAGCCCTGCACGAAGCTAATACTTTAAATTGATGGCTTTTTTAGTTTTTATTCCCTCTTTTTCCATATTTTATTTCGCTGTTATTTTTTCGCTGTGTTCTCTTGATGCATGAATGTTAAATGTTTTGAAAGGAAATTGATTTGATAGAAGTACGTTAGTAATCCAAGCGTAATACTTTAAAATATAACTTGAAAAAAAAAAAAAAAAAAAAAGTAATAGAACTTGCTTTTACTATTGGATTTTTTTTTTTTTTTTTTTTTTTTTTTTTTTTTTTTACTGTTTATAAAAGTATTACAGATTTTCAGTTTGTATAAAGAATGTCCCCCACCCTTTTACTTTTCAGTAATAATGTTTGAAAAATATGTTTGTTTTAAACATGCTTTTATTAGCTTTACCTGTATGTATGTATGTATGTATGTTTGTATTTATGTTTGTAACTTCTCTGGGAGCAAACAAAAAATTTATATTGTAAAATATATTTCCTCTACGTGAACGATGTGGCGTTGAGGTAAGGCTCCGCGCTACGAACCTAAAGGTTCAGCGTTCGATCCCCGTCAGGGGAGATTTTTTAAAAATGGTTTTTGTTTAATTCTAAGTTATTTTAATTAAAGATTTAAATGTATGTAAATATTACGGTGTGTCACTCACACGATTTTCTCTTACCCTGAATTTTAATACTAAGATAGATATTTTGTGCTTTTTAGTTCACATTTCTATAAAAGCGTGTTCTTTAATTTTTTAAAACTATAATATTATTGTAGTATAAATATGAATTTGTTTAAGCTAAATTTGTGTTTAAAAACAAACAGTTAAAATGTAATTTCGTAAACTTATATTTTTATATGTGAGTAAATGTATTATTTTTAATACATGCATACATATTTTCCGCGTACATACTTCATCAAAAGATATAAGCAACTTTTCGAAGTACGGTTTCTCTCTTTCTGTCATATATATAGATATGTGTGTTTGTTTGTGTATGTGTGTGTCTATTCAGAGCTGCCAAAGTTTTAGTTTATACTCTAACGTTATTAGTAACCTCCTTTTTTCACATCACTTTTTTTGTTCAGTGATTTTCTCCAGTTTGTAATTATGTTTAAGTAGGAAGACAATTACAGGACGTCGCATTCTCTGCCTTTTTTTTAGTGGGCTTTGAGGGATGAAAAATGTCAGACTTCTTCCCTACCATTATTTTTATAAAGAAATTTTCATAGTAATGTGTCGTGATTAAACAGGATAGAGATTTTTCTATATAAATAGTGGTAGTAAACTAGCCGAAAATTCTCATTCCAAAAATCCCCCCCCCCCCAAAAAAAAAAAAAAAAAAAAAAAAAAAAAAAAGGAGCGGAGACTACGATCCCTAAAATTACTTCAAGAACTCGAATTATTAATGTGAAGAAAAATTAAAAAATAGGCAGTTCTGCATATTATTATTTTACAAAATTAATATATATATATAATTTGAATAATTTAATTCCTTTGCTACACTCAGCAAATGAAAGATAGATGAAAATGCCAACATGTAAAATTTTAAATGAGATGTATTTCGAATAAAATTATTGTTACGATGATAATTTAATTTGATTACACTGAATAGTGAAAACATGTTAAAGTACTTACGCAAAAGAGAAATGACACAAACATAACACATAAGCTTAACGATGAGATAATGTGCAAAAACCATTTAACCAATAGAATCATTCATCAAATAATAGAAATGGAAAGAGATAAATTAACCAAAAGGTTCCGAATAAAGAAAAGAGAATTCATGAAATGAAAAATAGAATGTTTAATGCTGAAAACCAGAAATGTTCACCCTTCAGGAAACTTGCACCTCTGTCAGCATAATGCAAGATTTCGGAAAAATGCATAGCTAATTCAAGCAATATACAACTCAAGTCTCTATCTTGCAACAAAACAAAATTAAAAAGGAAATATATATATATATACATATATTTCAATGAATTAAGCCATATATTATCATGTTTTTACCTTCCTCAAATTAATCATAGTTATTTTCAAATTATATTCCTGAAAAATAATCTTCTAGAAAAATAAAATATTTTATATTTTATATCAAATATTTCGAGAGTCTGGCATAAAACATGTTTTATTTCTCAAATACTTTTACTTGGAAGCTCTGTGTGAGGCTAATACTTTAAATTGATGGCTTTTTAGTATTTCCCCTTTTTCATTGTTTTATTTTATTTTATTTTATATTTTCATTTCATTTTTTTTAGCGGTTTTTCATGCATGAAAGTTTAATGTTTTGAAAGAAAATTGATTTGATAGGAGTGCGTTAGTAATCCAAGCGTAATAGTTTAAAATACAACTTTAAAAAAAAAAAAAAAAGCTTATAATGTTAGAAAATTTGTATTTCCTGTTCATAAAAGTGTTACAGTTTTCAATTTGTTACAAGAATGTTTTATTTTCTTTCTTTTTTTTTTTTTTTTTTTTTTTTTTTTTTTCAGTAATAATATTTGAAAAATATGTTTGTATTTATAGCTTAAATATAAAATTTTCTTAGCTAGATTGCTCGTAAAAAACCTAAAACTGAAATGCATATTCATAAATATACATCCTGGTTTATTGTAAATATATTTTTAAATTTAGACATGCATGCTTTTTTTTACTTTTCCTCAAAAGAAATAAGCGAAAATTTATAAGGTAAAATTTTTAAAGAATAATTTTTTTTTTACAGTCCTCAGATTTTTGAAGGAATCATTAAGAAGCAAAAGCTTCCATAAGGCACATTAAGAACAAATAAATAAATAATAATAAAAATAATAAAAATCTGAAACAAATAAACAAATATGATTGCTTTATGCAAAAAGATTTCAAATTGAAGATTTCGAAACTTTCAGTATTAATTAAAATCAAAAACATTTTGTGGGCGGATTTAACAATTTTAAAGCACAATCTCAAACAAACTACAATGTAGGGTGCAGTTAAAAATGCAAATTTCTTCTATTAATCACTAGCAGGCTTTGCCTGCTTCGCTAGTTACTATATTTAGAAGATATTTTAAAAATCAATTATCACTATATTTTAAATCAATTTAAAAATAATACACACACACACACATAAAAGAATCGGCTTGAATTTTTACTTTGTGTTCTCAATGCCTTCGACAGCGTCCCACCTCTCCCTACACTATATCAGTTCCGTGTCCCCGTTGGTTGTAATGGAGCCTTAACCAGACATTTCAATTTAGGTGTTAACTGGACAACATGTGGCGCTACTACAAAAACGACGTTTTCGGATATTTTTCGAACAGATTATCATCTTCATTCAACAGATGGCAGGCCCAAGCAATCTACTCAGCTAGAAAAAATTTAATAAAATAAAATAAATAAATAAAAAGGATGCTGCATAGTCGCCAACATTTTAATTTATTCCAAAGCACCCCGTCTTTATTTCGCACTATATTATTTATAAAATATATTTTCCCAAGATTATTTATGATAAAATAAGAAAAAAATTACTCTTAAAAAAAAAAAAAAAAAAAAAAAAAAAAAGTGCAGGGTTCGTATGGACTTTATTTTTCCCCTGAGTCTCACACCAGTATTCTGAAACAAGAAAATTCATATTAATCATAAAAACTTATTTTATAATGAAAATCGTTCTACAAAATTACTGGTATAAGACTCAAGGTAAAAATAAGACCCGTACGAACCCCGAAGTGGTATGAAATACAGGTGGGACTAAAAATATTCTGGAATACATAAAAATGTTGGCATTTCTGACACTGCGTAGATGCTGAAAGGTTCTCTTTTATGAAATCACATCTTTTCTTTTAACTATCTGCAAAAGTTAATCCCCTTGGCGAATCAAACTTCACATTATTAGAATGATGCTCTAACCAACTGAGCTAAGGTGGACACAGAACAAATGTTTATATTTACGTTTCTATCTTCAGAGTCATTCATTTCAGAAATTTATATATTTTAATTGAATAAAAAAAAATAATCAAAAATTCGAAATTTGGGCTTCGAAGTGCATCATGAGAGGTCAAAACAGACCTCTATGCAAAATTCAGTAGCTCTGCAATCCGCCGTTTGCCTACGAAACGGCAGACGTACAGGCAGACAATTTCTTTTATTATATGTATAGAAGGTAAGATAACGACATCGTACATGTAGACTATTAATATCTCAATCTTTAGAAATTTATAACAAATTTTAATGACTTAAAAAAACAATTTAATTAGAATTTCTTTCTTTCTTTCTTTTCTCTTTCTTTCTTTTTTTTTTTTTTTTTTTTTTTTTTTTTTTTTGTCTTTTCATAATTTAAATATGAAAATAATAAATTATATAACAAGAATCCAACGAATAATAATATAAAAAGAAAATGTAGAAAAGAATAAGCCAAAATTTTTTAAAACCTCCTCTCCTCCTCTCTCCCTTTTTTACTAGGGTACGATCAGATAAGTTAATGAGAAAACATTTTTTGCGTATAAAACAAGAATGAACTGTAATTCTAAATCTAGAGACATAAATCCTAAAATCCTAATAAAAGAAACTGGAACAAATTGCTCATGTAACGAAAATGTCACGCGTGACTTTTATAGGTTAAAAGTTTAGCATTTCTTTTAAAGTGACACTTTGACTTGGAGAAATTTTCTCTTTAACAAGGCGGTGTTTAGTTTTTAGAAAGATAACGTTACATTTAGTGATAACGCACTACACATGTCAGTAAAATAAAATGAAATTGAATCACCGTGGTTTTTCGGATAATTTAGGTCTGTCTAGCAATCATAGAAATAAATGACGTATATGTTATCAGAAAGCTTGATGATTATGTTCTAGTAAAAACATGATATATCTATATATTTCTTTATGCATTTTAAATTAAAAGTTACAGTAACAACAACAACAAAAAAAGTATAAATTTAAGACCATAAAATTTACGAAAAGGGAAACAAATATAAAAGAATTTACCTTATCAGGAATTTTGAAACATAACTTAAAATTAATCAAATAACCGTAAGTTATAAAGATAGAATTAAAATTGCATATCCAAACTATATATTACCCTAAATAAATATTCCAAATTATTAGTAATACGTGTATTATTTACTAATCAATGAATCTCAAAAGTTTATATTCTAATTAGTGACTTAATAAACAAATAAATAAAAGCATGTAGTTCTAATCAATTAGTTTTGTTTAAATATCTGATACACAGTCCAGTGGGTTTCACACTAATGCATGTTTTATCAATGCTTTTTCTACTTTTGATATTTCACTTTCTTTCTTTTATTTTCCTTATTTTGATGGAATGAGGATTAAATGCTTGCTTCAGTAAAAATATATATATATATATATATATATATATATATATATATATATATATTGTAATGGATTTTATCAGGGTACGTAATCCCCGCCCTTTTTTTCAGGACCCTTCCAAGGATGAGAAATTTTCGCCCTTTTGCTGCCACTCTTTTCATACAGAAACCTTTATCGTATTTTTATAGTATTGTGTCGTGAGCAAATAGCTTAGAGATTATTGTATATAAATAGCAGACATACCAATATTATAACTTATTCCGAAGCATTGTTTGCAACAGCATTTATTTTATTTTATTTTATTCTCACATCACTTTTCTTGAAGGAAATTTTACTTCTTATGTAATTACGTATTGAAGAAAATTTCATTAAAAATAAAGTCTTGTCAAAAGAGGGCGTAGACTGACAGTGCTCTGAAATAAACTAAAATGTGGACAAGTCTGAAATAGTTGTAGCAAATAAAGATAGGAATTTCTCATCTCTGAATTTGTCCTTAAAAAATATATATATAAATAAAATAAATAAATAAAATAATAAATAAATAATAAGAAGAAAAAAGCTATCGAGCCCCTATCCCCCTCCTCTCCCTCGTTTTGAAGTTTTCTAGTAGTAAAACCCTCGAAATACTAATATTAAAAAGAATAAAATATTTTTCTTTCCCCAAAAAAGTAGATTTTACAGGGATGGAACACGGGCGCAGAATTCATACCACTATCAATGTAAGAAAATTTTCTACTTCTTAAATCAGCGATATTATAGGTACAGAAATTTCTTCAACGGATTCCGGTATGAATTCTGCGCCCGTGTTCCATCCCTGATTTTACTTAATCTCCGGGAAAAGAAAAGGGAGTAAAATATTAACTAGTTTAGTTTAAACTGATATTGCGAGTGCAAGGTTTAGCGAACGAAAATAGTTTGTACGAGTATTATAAAAATTGATGCAGAAGCTTTATTTCATTACAGACTTTAAAATGAGGTAAAACTTTTCGTTATTTTCTCCCCCCCCCCCCAATCCCTATAAAAAAAAGTTCATTCACATAATATTTTTTTAATATAGGTGGTATTCTTTTACTATATATAATACTATGCATCTCTGAAGAAATTGGGAAAAACTGAAATATATGTAAATTGGGAAACATTCCATGCATGCTGTACGCATTTAATATGTATTCAAGATTCAAAGATTGAAAGACGGAAGGAGGCCGCTCACCACTATGCAGCAGTTTTGAGCGATTTTAACCTTCAGAGAGGGGCTTTGACAACAAATGTCACATAACAATGTGAATTTTTTAAAGAGCCCGTTTCTAGAGGTTAAGTCTCCCCCGTTGTTTATTGCATAAACACTAAAAAAAAAAAAAAAAAAAAAAGAAAAGAAAAAATTACATTTGCTGCCGGATATAAAATCCCACGTGACAGAGGGCAGCAGTTAATAAAAAACAAAATTTAGGCTTCTAATGAGGAGAATTATTAGGCAACTGAAAAAAGGTTTTTTTTTTTTTTTTTTTTTTTTTGCGACGGGACTTTGGGAAAGTTAGTAAGATTAGTTATTAGTTTGTTAAATTGGATAGTTCCATTAGGGTCACAAAGATTTTAGTTATTTTAGTTTTTAAAAGGGGACGCTCTAAAATGTTAAATAGCCAGTTATTGGGTCTAATTGGAGGATTGAGTAAATGATATGGGGCTGTGAGGGGACATGCAAAGTAAGCATGTTCAGGAGAGCCTTCCTCTCCGCACTCGCATCGGGTGGTCCTCGAGCAATGGAAACGAAATAAGTAGGTTCTGAAAGTCCATGACCCGTCAGAAAGGCTGAAATTGCTGGACACAAATCAAAGTTATAATTTTTTACTGAGTTAATGAGGGCATAGGTGTAGCGTCCTTTGTCTGAAGTATCCCATTCAGCTTGCCATTCTTTCTGGAGATTACGGAAAAGGGACTTTTTGATAAAGGAAGGGGGGAGAGGGAGGAAAAGCCGATGTCCGGATTTTGAGTGGCTGTTTTAGCCAGCTCATCAGCCTTTTCATTGCCCATGACGCCCCGATGCGCCGAAACGTGAGCTAGGGATGTATTTTCTTGCAGGTTAATTAGAAGTAGTTTAATTTCCATTACGAGAGGGTGTTTAGACCGATGGCGGTGTATTGCCTGTAAGGCAGAGAGACTGTCACTGTAGATTGGAACTGAGTAAAATCTATTTTTTATCTCATTAATCCATAGGAGGGCTTGATAGATGGCAAATAGTTCGGCTTGAAATACGGTGTTGTAATCTCCCAGTCTTGAGGCCCACTGATGAGTCAAGATCCCATCTGAAAGGACACAGAAAGCTGAGCCGATTCCGTGTTCTGTCTTTGACTCATCAGTATACACCGCCACTGGAGCAGAAGGAGAGAAGGCATTAATTGAGACATTGACTAGGGCATGAGAGGTATCAGCTGCAGGGTGAATATGCCAACTGCATGTTTTACGTTGTATTTCTGAATTGGGGAAGTGTTCATTTTGCAGTGAAGTGTGATTGAGTTGTAGAATGTTAGTTTTAAGAAATTCATATTTAACTGTTAGGTAGATAGGAGGAATCCCGGTGATCACCGTCAATGCGTCAGTGGAAATAGTTCTATAACCCCTGGAAATTTGCAATAAGAAAATTCTTTGAAGAGAGAAGAGTTTGAGTTTCGCTGTTTTTGAAAGATTTCCCCCCCAAATTCCAGCCCCGTAAGTTATGATTTTTTCTAATATTACACGGTACCAGATCTTTAACATGTTTGATTTAATACTCCAATTTTTCCCCGCGAGTTTTATAGAATTATAATAAATTTTGAGTAATTTAAGCTTTAAATTGTTGATATGTGCAATCCAGTTGAGGTTTTTATCTATAGTAACCCCTAAGATTCGGGTGTTGTCTACATGGGAGACACTAACTCCATTGACCCTGATCACCGGTTTTCGTTTTAGAATCCTGGGAAGAGAAAAGGTAAGAGCCTGTGTCTTAGCTGCTGAAAGTGTGAGATTGAGTGTAGAAAGCAGTTGGCAGAAAGTTGTTAAAGCATCATGGGCCTGAGATTCCAGTTCCCTTCTTGTTTTGCCCTAAAGGATTATCGTGAAGTCGTCAGCGAAGGCGAAGACTTCAAATCCTTTAGAGGTCATAGGTTCAAGAATGGTGTTAGCGATTAATGTCCAGAGAACTGGACCAAGACATGAGCCTTGAGGACAACCTTTTTCTTGGATATGATCTGAGGACCCTGAGCCCCAGTTGACCATTATTTTCCTGTTGGAAAGATAAGAGCTGATGACTCCAGCGATATTCCCCGGACATTGAATGGATTGTAGAATATTCAAAATATGAAGCCATTCAATATTATCGAAGGCTCCTTGAATGTCCAACGAGACGAGGGTGGTATAGTTTTCCGAGTTGTAACTAGAGGCGCAGGAAGAGAGGATAGAATTCAATGCCATTTCGCATGATCTGCCCTCTCTGAACCCGAATTGATTTTCATTCAATAAGTTATTAGATTCTAGAAAGTGATTGAGGCGGATTACAATTAATTTTTCTAATAATTTTCCTAAAGTTGGAAGCAGGCAGATCGGGCGGTAAGACTTGGGTTCAGAGGGACACTTCCCTTGCTTTAGAAAGTATACCACCTCTCCTCGACGAAGCACTTGGGGAAAATACTGAAAAAGTAAGCATAAGTTGGACCAGCGTAATAAAATCTGAGGAATGGAGGAATTAACTAATTTTAAAATGATAAAATCTATCCCATCCGGACCTGGAGCTTTTTTATTGTTAAATCCTGAGAGCGCAGCTCGGATCTCAGCTTTCGTAAAAGCTTTGTCCGACTGGGCTGTAAAGAGGAAGGGATGAGGTGACGTGGATGGAAGAGAAGAAGGGCCGAAAAGGGTTTCAGTTAAATATTCTAAGTTGTTCTTTTTGGAAGAAAGGATCGGTGGTCTCTGTAGTCTTAACTCATGAGGTGTGAAGAATTTGCTGGAGAAAATTTTTTGAGCACTGCCAAAGTTTTCTGTTTGAGAAGAGCAGAAAGACTTCCACGCTGCTTGTTTTGCCTTGTTGAGTTGTTTTTTATAGTTCGCTGCTAGTTTTTTCTGTTGTATCTGTAGTTGTTGACGTTCTGGTTCTTCTAGATATTTCAGTTTGCGTCTAATTGCCGTTAATTTATTACGCAGTGACCTTAACTGGGGAGACCAGAAGGATGGAGTAGAGTGGCGTCTCACTTTTTTCAATCGAAAGGAGGAATTTGCGGCAGCTTGAATAAGGGAAATTAGGGTTTTTGTAAAGATGTTTAAGTGTTCAGTGTTTGATATTCTGTTAAGTTGTTGTGAAAATGTGGAGCTAAGGTTTTTCATTTTTTGTTTAAATTTTTTGTGATTTCCTCTTTGAGTGGCGAAACGCTTTCGAAATAAATTCAGGGGTGTTTTTTTTAGGGTGAATGTAATATAATTGTGATCTGTGTTATTAAATTCATCTGAGACAGACCAGTCATGTATTAGAGGCAAAGTTGCTGGGTTGACCAACGTAACGTCTGGCCAGCCCAAAGCGCCATTCTTCTCAAATGTTGGCGATGAATTTTCTAAGTTAGCTAGACATATGTTGTGTATTATTATATGTTCAATAAGGCGGCTCCCCCTGGTATCCTCGTATTTTGAGCACCAAAGAGGGGAGTTTGCGTTTAGGTCGCAGCAGCAGATGAAAAGAGCTCGATGGCTACTCGAGAAAGCCTTCAACAGGATTATAGAACTACAGGCACTGGCAGAGCTCCAGGATCCACTTCAGCAACAGTCACCCTCCGCATCACCACAACAAGTACAGACCCGACTTCAGACATATCAAAGCATTTCTCCTCTCAAAGAATACACAAAATCCATACAAAGTAAATTCACAGATTTAAACATCCACATGCAAGAATTAAAGGGCCTACAACAAGCACTCAACATTAATTTCGAAAAGCAAGAAAAGCTACAAGAATCACTTGCAACATAACTTGAACACCAGCAAACACTACTACAAGAACATATTCAGAACACTACAACTAGACATCCTCAGCAACCACTGGAAGAGAACCAAAACATTACAGATCAGCCACAGCCCTCTACAGAAAACACAATCTCTTATGCCCAGGCCAGCACACACAAGCAAGCCTACACCACAGATCATCCTACAAAGACCTCCAACCAACTCCACAAATTTTACTACAGGCTGCAGCACAATACAGAAGATTCAGAAGCACCCTGTACATAAAATCACACGCAACCACTGACAGAGGCACCGATATCCTCAACCTGCTGAAGAAACACCACATATCAACTATAGGAAAGATCGAAGGAAAACAAGTATACAGAGCCTCAGTTGACATCAGATGCTCCTCCCCTGAAGAGACAGTCCTCCTGGCAAAGGATCTGTAGACTTTCCAGGAGATAAAAGAAAAACTGGATATCAAGCCCAAACCCTGCCCCACCATCTGGTTCTTGCTCTTGGGAGTGCCGACAGACTTAGAGAATGCAAATCACGTCCAAAAACTCTTTCAGGCCAGCAGCCTCCCTGGGGACCTCCAAGACCTTATCAAACATGTAAGAACACAACCCGCCAGAGCAGCACACCTTAAAAACCTAGTTTTTCAAGCCCCGCTGCCCTTTGCAGAAGCTTTTATCAAGTCTCAGGCATTTAATCTGGGCCTCTTCAGATGCATCTTCAGGCCCTACACAAGGGTCCTGAGATGCACTAAATGCCAGTCGCTGGAACACCCAACGTCCAAGTGCAGCGACAAGCTCTTCTGCTCGCAGTGCTCAGGCAGCCACAAGAATGAGGGGTGCAACGCCAGGGCGAGTTGCATCAACTGCCAGAGGTTCAACATTACTAGGAGAAGAAATCACGAAAGAGCCCTTCCCTCCAACCATAAGGCCTACTCTATGGACTGTCCACTCTATGCGGAGAAATACAATTCCCGTAGAGAGGAACTGGAAGCCAAGTTTTCCTCCACAGTCTCGGCTCCACCTCCTCCCAGGAAAAGCAGGACGGACTCCCCAAAGCGCCCAACAAGTCGCCGCTCCAGATCAACAAAGTCTTACAAGGCTCACTCCAAATCATCCCAAAGACTCCCCTCTAGAAGCCGCAAACACACCTCTCAAAAGAGTGCCAACCAACAAAGAACTTCCAGCAGAGCTTTCCTACAAAGGTCACTCAGCAGGAACTACAGTTCAGTCCCAGGACCCTCTCAGCAAGACTCAAAATATCAGCCATATCCCGACTACCCACTGTACTCTGACTATTACTCTGACTACTACAACTACCCCTATAACCAAGGGTACTACACTGACGGACCCTATGATGGACCCTGTGATGGACCCTACAGCGGACCCAACGACGGACCCTATTACGCTGATGACTCTCGTTATGCTGACGGTCCCTACCACGGCAGCTCAAATCGCACCTCAGGAAGGTAACAGCTTTTATTCCTAAACTAACCCATACTCTTACCCCAAAATAGTTATTAAAATTCAAAGCTAAAAAGAAAAACAAAAAAGTACTCTCCTCACCTTCCCCAGAGGCAACATCCTCTTCCTCTCCCGAACCCCCAGTAAATTTCAATAACCTCAAGATCGTGCAGATCAACCTCAACAGGTGCAAGGCGGCGAACTCGACGGTCCTCACGTTCATGGAGAATAACTCCGTGGACATCGGACTGCTCCAGGACGCATATTGCACCGTTTGGGGAGATCTGTACGGCTTCCCTTCTTCCTGGTCCAGTTTCAGCTCTAAAAACAACTCAGCTCACATTATAATTCGATCACAAAGCCTTATTTACACTCATCTTTACACTGGGGACCATTGTGTTTTTATTACACTGACCACGAAGGAGGGCGAACTGATTATTGGCAGCGCTTACGCAGCCCCGTCAGCGGATTTTGAGGCCTGTCTACTGGAATGGCAACATTTAATCACACAAAAGTCACTCTTCATCTGCGGCTGCGACCTCAATGCTAACTCCCCCCTTTGGTGCTCACCGATTGAGAACAGCAGAGGTCGCAGCCTAATAGAATTTATAGCCTCCAATAACCTCTGCCTTGCTAACTTAGAAAACTCTGCTCCCACCTTCCAAAAGGACAATGCCCAGGGCTGGCCAGACTTCACTCTCTGTAATACAAAGACCCTAGCTCGAATCTTCGACTGGTCAGTCCTGGACATTTTTAATAACACAGATCACAATTACATCACTTACTCTATCAATTCAATACCCACAGTAACATACTCTAAACGGTTTGCCACTAAACGTGGAAACTTCAGGAAATTTAACAAACTTTTACTCAACTCCTCCTTATCACTAACAGACGAACTCAACGCCATTAACAACACCACACAATTAGAAAATTTTACAGTTAATCTAATAGCCTCCATCCAGACAGCCGCGGCCGCAGCATTCAGGCTCAATAAATCGGGACGGCAGTACGCCTACTCCTTCTGGTCTCCCCAGCTCCGTTCCATGCGTAATCACCTAACCGCCCTAAGAAGACAAGTAAAATACTTTGACCCGTCACTTCTACAACAACACAGACAGAAAATAAAACACCATTCGGCAATATTCAAAAAACACATCAACGAAGCCAAACATAACGCATGGAAGAAATTCTGCACATCACAAACACAAATATTCGGCACAGCTCAAAAGTTTTACAGTCAAAAATTCTTCACCCCGCCCCAGCTGAAACTGTTACGTCCTCCAGCTCTCTCCTCAAAACGTAACAATCTAGAGTACCTCACAAACATCCTTTTCCCAAGAACCGTCTACCCACAACACCAAGCACTACTCTACTCGGCTCCCTCGGATGTTCCCTTCACGGAGTCTGAGGTTAAAGCCACTCTTCACAGCTTCAACATCAAAAAGGCTCCAGGTCCGGACAACATAGATTTTAAAATCTTACGAAACGTACACTGCACAATGCTACACATCCTTCAGAAATGGACCAATCTATGTCTCAAACACCAATACTTCCCCGAAACACTCAGAAGAGGTGAAGTGGTGTACTTTTTGAAGCAAGGGAAACTTCCCTCTGAACCCTCAACCTACAGACCGATCTGCCTCCTCCCCACTTTAGGCAAACTATTAGAAAAATTAATTGTAACAAGATTAAACTTTTACCTCGAAACAAACAATCTACTACATCCTAACCAATTTGGGTTCAGAGAGGGCAGATCTTGCGACCAAGCACTACAAGCCATAAAAAGTTCCTGCGCCGTTAGCTGTAATGCATCAAACTACACCACTATCATCTCTCTAGACATTCAAGGAGCCTTCGACAATGTGGAGTGGCCACCTAGGGTGGAGCTTAAAAGCCATGATTTTTTATTTTTGTTATTTTTATAAGTCTCACTCTTTTAATTTGTTCCTTTTGATACAAAAACACTATATGAAAAGTTTGAGCAATAAATTTTAATATTTAATGGTAGCTCAACTGACTCAAAATTTATAAATTTAGAAAAAAAATAAGAATATTAGCTGTACTGTAACAAATACCTACTTACAATATATTTATTGCTTTAAGTTTAACAATTTATTTACTTTACTGTAAAAAATATTAGCTTTTCATTATACATTAAAATTTTATTATCTTTGAAAAGGCAGAGACAGAGTTTTTTTTCCTGCTATCTGGATACATTTTGTGATGATCATCAACAACTTGTAGTAGGAATTGTAGTTCATTTCATCATGAGTTATCAAACCAATGTATTCTTGAATACTCAGCATGGTTATTTACTACTTGCAGGAATTTTATTATCCCTTTAGCCTGTTTATAGACCTCGCTTGACTCCCACAAGTCAGAATCAACTTCAAGATATCCAACTGGAAGTTCCAACAATTGAAACAATATCACTGACTTGGCTGTCACAAAATCTTCCAAGTTTTTATTCTTGAATGAATGAAGAGCAATACTGATTCGCTTAGAGTACTTTTTAGCTTGATTTCCTGCATTAGCATCATTCTGTAAAGGTAAAGCATTAACCATGCGTATTTTGGTTAATAAACTGACACGGCTATCAAATAAAAACAAGCCAACCAAGTCCTTCTGATAAATACCAAAAGTGCTTAACAAATTTATGTGATGATGACTGGGAAATTATTGAATGTATTGATGAGTATTCTAGTAGTGATTTGAGAACAAAAAGTCATTATAAGGTGCACATGCAGCTTGAGATCCAAGCTTTCAAGTACACCTATACATGGACTATGAAAACACACACATCATTCCTCTTCTTCATGTACACCTTCTTCCTCTTCTGAAGTCAGTTTGAATTGAGCCTTGAACATGCAGATCTTGAGGCAATATATCACTTTGGACATCTAGCGGGCATGGTGCATTGCACCTGGTGACATAAATCTGACTTCCCTTCCTGTGAAAGCACCAAGATAGATAATTACAAGTTCTAAAAAGTCTTTATAATCCCCTCTTAGCTTTATTTCTCTTTGTTTTTCTAGGTACTTCTTTACATAGTTGATCTATCTTGCTTTATATCTTCTACTGAATTTGTGACATCATCAAATGAAATTGCTGGTTCATACTTTTCTCTATCAATGAAGCTCCAACATTTTTGAAAGAGTTTAAATAGTGCAACTTCAGGAGATGATCTGACTCCAATAAGTATTTCAAACACAGTACTAATTATCAGTTCCATAATGTGATGCCTGCAAGCAAGTGGTAAGAGCTCTTTTTTAAACTTTTACTCTGTACGACACATGCACCAGAATTATGACCAGTATTTGAGCTGGTAGTGTCAAAGCACATTGCCCTAATATTATCTGCTATTTCCCAGCCTTGAATCGCTTCGAAGACAACTGCTGCCTATGCTTCTCTTTATGCAGACGGAACCTTGGTAACAATCAGTAGCTGAGAAACTCCCTTCCCAGCAACTAATACTGGTAACCTATCATTTTTTTCTTTTCCAGTCAGACCATACACTAATTTTCCATCCCAATGAATGACAAAAGTAATGTTGCTTTGAAACTTTTTTTTTTTTTTTCATATTTTTTAGTTCTTTCAAACATTCTTTGTCAACGAATCGAGTCTTTGTTTATAGACATATTCATCAAGGCTCAGTCTTATACTTTCAGCAGTTTCTGATAATACAAAAAAAGCCTTTTAGTCTGACACTTTCCTATGATCCAATATTTAGTGCTGCTGCAAGATCTGGAGTAATTATGGTTTTACACTCTCGTTTTCTTTTCCGTACGTCTCCAACATGAACTGCATTGTTTTCCGTTTTTTCCAACTTTTCTAAATCACTTTCGGCTGAATTGTTTTCAGACTCATCATCAGTAGATGACATACTTTAAAGGGTGGAATTTTTTTTTCTGTGACATACTGTATGTGAGTATGCATGCATTAAAAACGTCATCATTGAGCTACCTCTAAATAATGTTCAATTGTGCTAATATTTTGCCTGAATTATTTTTTCATAAAAAGGAACAAATTTAGAAGGTGAGAAGATCATACTTTCAAACTTAAAAAATAAGCTCCACCCTAGGCCACACATTCTACGCGCCCTACAAGATCTTAACTGCCCGAGTAATCTGGCCGGAATCATCCGCTAATACCTCTCCCATAGGAAAATTATTGTCAACTGGGGTGACGGGAATACCGAACATCCCTAAACTAAAGGCTGTCCACAGGGTTCGTGCCTAGGTCCTATCCTGTGGAATCTGATAGCAGACATAATACTCAAAAGCATGAACTCTGCGGGCTTCACAACATTTGCTTATGCGGATGATTTCTCCCTGATTGTCTCGGGTCGAACTAGAAAAAACCTGGAGGACCAGGCCCAGGAAGCCCTTTCCCACTTCAGTAAACTTTTGAAAGAATTCGACTTAAAATTATCCCCATCAAAAACCAAAGCATTAACTCTCGCCTTCGCTAAAGCCCTTAAAAGAACTAGGAATCCCAAGATGCGGATAGACAGCATCAGTGTCAATCATGTCGAAAACATGAAACACCTTGGCATCACCTTTGACAGGCACCTCGACTGGCTGGCTCACGTAAAAGAAATTAAACTAAAGACTCAAAGTATATACCACAGCTCAGCAAAAATGGTGGGAAAGAGGTGGGGTATCTCCACCTCTCTCCTAAAAACCTGGTATAAAACAATCATCGAGAAAATAATAACCTACGGAGCCGCCATTTGGGGCGGTCACCTGAGAACTGATGCCATTACCTCTCTTAACTCAGCCCAAAGACCCTTCCTCTTGCAAATTGCAAGAGGATATAAAACAATATCCATTGATGCCCTCACCGTAATCACTGGGATTCCTCATGCCCACCTGCAGGTCTCGCAGACATATATAAAAACTCAAATCCTACAGCTTAAAGACGCCGAATTAACAAACATCATCTTCCCACAAACCCCCATACAAACTTTGACCTGCAGCTGGGATATTCACCCAGGCAAGGATGTTGCCCCATTCATCACCAATTGCACTAAAAATAGTTTCTCTCCCTCTGCTCCAGTGGCGATCTACACTGATGGTTCTAAAACGGACGCCGGGGTTGCAGCAGCGTTTTGCGTGCTGGACCGTGGTCTTCCAAGCGGAAATCTATGCCATAGAAAAAGCAATACGCTGGATTGGCGACTCGAACACGAATGATATCTTTAACATCTTCAGCGATAGTCTCTCGGGCCTTCAGGCAATAGCTCGGCATCGGAGCAGACACCCACAAATTCAACAGATCAAAAAACTCTTAACGAATCCTAACTTAACTTGCTCCCTGGCACACGTTTCTGCCCACAGGGGCGTGATCGGCAATGAACTCGCTGACTCCCTTGCAAAAGAAGCAACTGATTTCCCCACCAAGTGTTCCACAATCCGTGCCCCCACCCTCCTATGTCAAAAATAGAATCAAAGAAATTATTAATCTCAAATGGCAAAACCTGTGGGATAGTTCAGAGAAGGGTAGGCACACCTTTTCGCTGATCCCACAGGCTCGTATTAATTCCTGGACCCTAACTCCACCTATCACGGCATTTTTAACAGGTCATGGCCCCTTCCCATCTTACCTTTACAAATTTCATTGCCGACGCTCTCCCCTGTGTTCCTGCGGCGAGGAGGGAACTCCGCAACACTATTATTTCCACTGCCCCTTAACAGCACTATATCATATTAGAAATCCCTCTCCCAGACCAATCAATTGGCTGGACAACATTTTAACAAGGAAACCCTTAATTAATAAATTAAATAAAATTTTCTCATTCCTAATGGATTTATGTAATCTAAAAAACTAACCTAAAATCACAACTAAAGAAAAATTCTTTCTCCTAAACACATTAATCTTCTATCTCCCTGTTATCTTCCAGTGTGCCCGTGATGCTGCAGTAGCCCTCATAAATGCAAGGGTCTAAACTGGTAGCGTGCCGCTTGTCGCGGAAGGCCACACAGCTTCGCACCCTCTCTCCTATAATCAAGCGGCGCCCCGTGTCGCGGGTAGACTTGTGTCTGGCGCCGCTCTTGTAAACACCCATGCCCATTTGCATCGTCCCTTGTCGCGGGCTGGCTAAGCCAGGCGATGCATGATGTAATTTTTTTTTTTTTTTTTGATTTCTCAATAAATGTCGGAGCAGCTCACGTGGATTTTCCTGGAAGCGCTCAACAGCGCTCTTCGAGCGGTGAGCGGGGGCTGCTCCCTGTTCAATCAGGTGCTGCCATTCCTCAAGACAGTGATCGAAGTCAGCGGACGGAGCTGCATATGCACTGCCAATGACCACTTCGCCATCACTTGTAGTCTGTGTCACAAAGACACAATTTTTCCCAGTAAAAAGGTGAGTGGAGATTAAGTGTGGGGATCTGATAATAATATATGCTGACTTGTTTTTAGAGGAAAATTTGGCCCATGATGAAGGGAATCCGTGCAGACCCCCCTTAACAAAGCAGTAAGCATCCTGAAGCAGCGCGATATCTATGGAGTGAGCCTCCATGTATACTGGGGCCGCCAAATTAGCTGCCCTGCAATTGTTAAGGTTGATCTGCAAGAATTTCAAGTTGTCAGCAGAAACTAAGTTATTGTTATTAGCATTGTTAGTTTTATCCATAATTAATTAATTATAAATTGGCGTGCAGTTAGAGTAATTAGAATTAGGGAGCTATTTACCATATGAATAGTAGTCCCGTCGCTGTAGCTGACGTCTATCATCTCGGTATGCCATGCCCCTCCCCGGTCAAGATCTGGACCTTCGATTAGAGTTTTTTGAAGAGTTTCTATCATCTTGTGGGGGCGGAAGATGTCGGTGGATACTTTTTGTGCAAGATTTCGCGTCGCCTATTATATTGCTCTAAATACTCTGGACAGCTGGTTGAGTAGGCGGGATGATCCGAAGGAATTGGTTGGAGTTTTTGTCTTAATCTAATGGTGTTTTGTCTTTGACAATTGATGCAGCTGGGTCGTGCATTACAATTCTCATTCTTATGATCTCCTGAGCAATGAGAACAGTGCTGTTTATTATTGCATGCTTGTGCTGGATGGTCTACCGCCTGACAATTTGTACAACGCATTACGCGTGTAAGAGGTCTAAAGAAACACTTTTTCAGTCCCAGCTGCACCGACTGTGTAAAGACGAAGGCTTCAGCAATGGGGAGTGGTGCCTGTAGAATCCAATTGCTTATACCTGAATTTCTTGCGTTTAGTTGTTTAATTACTGAGACTTGAAGAGGATAGCCCTGTGAGATACTACTTAGGGCCTGGAGTCTCTTAAGAATATACGATTCATCTATTTCTGAAGGAACTCCCATTATTAGGAATTTCATATTGGGGCATTGTTTATATTTTATTGTGAGTCTTTGAACAATTTCTTTATTTGCAGCAAAATCTTTAGAAAGAATTTTAGTGTCTTCGTCTGTGTGACACTGAACATCCACGGAATTTCTGTAAATTTTGGTATTAAGAATTCTTGCTTGTGTTGGAACATGTTGTTGTGTTAAGATGCCCATGATGTCCTTGCCTCTTTCTGTGGGAGACTTTGAGGTGATGTAAACAGTCCTTTTGGAAATTTCACATGCTTTTAAAGCATGCATAAAACTTTTCTGTGAAGGGGTGGTACTGCTAGAAGTATTTGGAGTTGGTGTGGGTACTGTGGTGGAGGAGGATGCAGGAATGGATTGTCCTGAAGGTAAAGTTTGAGCTTCTGACACCGTCAGCGCTGCTGAAGGATGGTTGACTTGATTTGAGGAGTTTCGTTGAAGGAGAGCCTCCTGTCTCTCAAACGCCTTGTTTATATTATCCTGCATAGCTTTAATTTCGTTCAGGTGGTCATCCATAACTGTTAGCTTCTTCTGAATATCTTTATGTAAATCTCTACTTAAAGGGCTCGATTTTGGCGTGGTTGTTTGGCTTTGAGGATGGGTGGAGCTGGGTTGTGGCTGAGGAACTGGAGAGGCTATGTTGCTGTTCAGAGCTTTTATTTGACAAAAAGCACGTTTTAGCAGTAGCAGTGGAACTCTTTGATTACTTTTACCCTATTTAATATGGATAGAGGTCAGTGGCGAAGCGTCCATGGAAGCGATGGAAGCAGGGCTTCCCCTATTTAAGATTTTAAAAAAAGTAATCAAGTAACGTCGCCTCGTCGAAAGACTGAATTAATTCTTCTTGATTCTTCATCTGCTTTCAGAAGCGCTTCCATAATTTCTGAACCACGTCTCGCCCCTGGTAGAGGTATGGTGAAATTTTTCTTCTGCAGACCTCCGACTTACTAAGAGGTAAAATTTCATTCCGTAGTTTTAACCCTAAGTATTTTTAAAAACGGATTCATAAAATTCAATGTAAAAACGTAACGCAATACATTTTAATGAGTTAAAGTATGGTGATTGCCCCCCCCCCTACCCCTTTCTTAATTTTTGAATTATTTTTATATAAATTGAAATTAATTTTTGCATGAGTGTGTATTTATACTTTCTGAATTAAAAGAAATATATATACATTTCACATACGATTATAAAAATGGATTTTAAATATCATAGCTTTTCAAATTTTAGTAGAATATCATTATTTAATTACAAGGTGTTATAACATAATTAGTTCTGTGTCTAAAACTGTAAAAAAAAAAAAAAAAAAAAAAAAAAAAAAAAAAAGCAGTTGGATTAAGCCAGTTAATTTCCAATTGTTTTAAATCTGGATTATTTTACTGCATATTATAAAAAGTTCATTTTCCCTTAATTTGAGAGACAAATAGCAAGTAAATAGTTCAGGTTATAAATGTGTTTTTTACCTTACTATTTATACCTCGTAGTGGAAGCCATAGCTAAATTTTAGATACTTAATCTCTCTCTTATGTTCTTGTGATTTTCTTAAACTTTTACACGTGTAATTTTCCTACACTTAGCTTCAAAATGTTTTTAATTTATTTAGCATATATATTCTTTTTTCTTTATGTATTTAGTTAGACTTTAAATGTAACAGACTAAGGAGAAAATTTGTTTCATTTGAGTCTTCATTACTTTAATTTCTCTCTCTCTCTCCCTCTGTATGTATGTATGTATGTATATATATAAATATATGAAGAAAGTATTGAATTCTTGAAAATTTTTGAACTCCAGTTTTCGACGGACTTACACGCTTTGAGGTGTCTTGAACACGGTTTGACTTCTTTAGTAAATGTCAGTCGGTTAATCGAAGTTACTTTTTACGCATGAATGTAAAATTAATACTGATAATAGTAGTAAACTAGGAAAAAAGTGTGTGCTTGTAGGAGCATCACCACCACAACCCCCGCCCTGTGGGGAGTACACCCCCGGGTTGTTAATCTCCAATATGGATATCTTCCGAAAGAGCTCGTCAGTACCCTTTAACTCGAATGGTTGAACCATAGATCTGTGATAATTTGATTTTTCCATTTAACGGGAAAAAATAATAAATGTAATATTAATATTAATAATGTTAAAAACTAATAATAACCAAATTAAACAACAACAACAACAGAAAAAAAAACCTTGTATTATTGAAGTAAATTCTGAATTCAGTTTATAAACAGATATTAGATTTTAACAGGGTTTCATTTGTGCATCTCAGGATTGATCTACCTGTTGTGCATAAAATATGGTAAAAAAAAAAAAAAAAAAAAAAATCTGTTGTATTTTTTATTTTGTACTTGTATATTTATTTTCAAACCATTCACACTGCTATGAAAATACTGCAGTATTTATTAACCCATTAACCGCCAAAACTAGAAATAATGATTTTTTTTCTAAATACAAACAGTAACACTCATTATTTTGAACATATATAACAATAATTTAAAATAAAATTATGAAAATTGTTCGTACCTTACTAAAAACAGAGTGCTGTATTTGTACAACTTCAGAGAAATAAGAGTATAAAATGAATACAAATAAATGTTTATGGAAGTTTTCTTGAGGGAGCATGAAACAGCAAAAACTACAGATGGTTTCAAATTTTTTTACTAGTTATGAAAACTAATTGAAATATGAAAATTTTCAAAAGTTTTGGTTTGAAAACTGCTTCTTCAAGATTGAAATTCATTTTTTAATATATAAAATTATTTTTCAGATCAAATTTTTTTGTAATAAAATAAACATCTGCTATTTTCTTACTTAAAAACAATACTTAATATAAAATATCTTTTATGGTTAACTGTTAAACGCAATTATTTCTGGTGTTGCGTTATGGTTTAAAGTACAGAACTAAAATACAGTACTTATTAAAATATAAGACTATACTCAAAGGACTATGCATATAGCACTAAAATATAGGACTTTTTATAACATATTATTGAAAAGAAATTATCTGTTTCAATTGAAACAATGAATTGGTTGTTTATCTATTTGTTTATATATATATATATATATACTAGTAGGCAACGTCCGCTTCGCTGGTCCCTATTTTTAAATGAGATGCTATAATTACTGAATTCTCAAAATTGCATTAATTTTTATCACGTGAAAAAAAAAAAAAAAAAAAAAAAAAAAGAGAGAAACAAAATCTGATTAGGAAAAATGTCGCACCGGGTTCTCACTGCCTTCGGAAAATTTTCCCAAAATGCTATAACTCTTATTTCTATTATTTTCCCCCTTCGCCCCCCCTCCCGTCTATCCTAATAATTTTAAAAATTCGAAAATATCCGCAATCGATTTGTAGGTATCGAAAACCTCTATGTACCAATTCTGAATGATCTAACTCTATTTTATTTTTCCCCCTCCGCCCCCCCCTTCCCGGCCCTCCTAATAACTTTACACTTTCGAAAATATCCCCATTCGACTTGCTGACCTCTAAAACCTATCTGTACCAATTTTGAACGGCCTAACTGTATTTCTATTTGTTTTTGCCCACAGTCCCCCCTTCCCGCCCCTCCTAATAATTTTACAAATTCGAAAATATCTGCAATCGATTTGTAAGTATCGAAAACCTCAATATACCAATTTTGAACAATGTAACTCCATTTTTATTTTTTTGCCCCCTGCTGCCTCACCTGGGGGCTGAATTTCTAAAATTCCAGAAATTGGTTTTTAGATATTTGCATTAGTTATATTTTAGAGCAAAAATTTCACGTATATCTATTTTTTTGTTTGAGATATATAGGATTATGCGAAATCACGTTTTACGCATGTGAAATCAAGTTTTGCCCCTCACACCGCCCTTGGGGACCGAATTTCGAAAATTCCAGAAATTGGTTTTTAGACATTTGTATTAGCTATATTTTAAAGCAAAAATTCTACGGATATCTGTTTTTCTGTTTGAGATATGAAGGATTTTGTGAAATCACGCCCCCCCCCCCCCCATTCGGGGGCGAATTTTGTAAAATCGCTTCTTAGTGGATGCCTACGTCATAGAAAGAACATTTCATGCTTCTAGGTCTAAGGGTTTGGTCTGGGTGATGATGAATCACCCCCTCCCGCATTCATTCACTCAGTCAGGAAAAACGATTATATATATATATTTATATGTTATTCATTTGTGTACTGCGTTTATATATTGTATTATGGATGTATATTTGAATATCGTTAATTTAAGTGTTGATATATATTATATATATTTTTTCTCATTTTCTATATATGTATATATATATATACTTGTGCCAAGTGGGAGTGTATGTAATGCCGAATTAAAATATAGGCAAAATTCTGCATTCCATAAGAAATATTAATATTTCATTTTCTCTCTTGTTAAATAGATAAGTATATATATATACATATATATACATATATATATATATATATATATATATATATATATATAACTTTAGAACTATAATGACGTAAATTTTATCCTGCAAGTTTAATTTTTCACGAAGTTTAATATCGGTTTCAATATTTATGCGTGAATTTCTTTTCATTTCAAATAAATTTAAAATCAACTCGCAAACGTCTTTGCCATCAATTAAAAATTAAAATAAATTATGCATTTTTGTCTAAAAAAGGGCTTTTCAACTTATTAGGTGTTGTGCGTTTCGGTACTGATTATTATTAATTTTATTTTCCTTTCAAAAAAAAAAAAAAAAAAACAATTTTGATGAAATTCTGGCAATAGTTTAGTATGGAGGACTATTATTATTATTATTTTTTTTTTTTTCCAACTATAACATCGGTCTGAAATTATTCAATTATATTTTCGATAAACTTTCGATTTCGATAAATGTCCAACTATCGTAAAACTGGCGGCAACGTTTTATCCGTAAAATGAGACAAATAGCCCTCCGTCCTTAAAAAAAAAAAAAAAAAAAAAGGGAAAAAGAAATAAATATTCTGGAAGTAATATCCCTGTACTAAATCGAATGCGTAAGAGCACGTAAAATAATTTGCTATTGAATAACCAATTATTAACTCCATTTGAAGATGACGGCTCTCTTCGTTTGGTATACAGTCAGTTTTGGGGCATAAAGGGACTTAAGCGTCTAAATTGAACTAACAATAAGCTGTAAACTAAAGTATAATAATCATCATCTGTGTGTAAATATCTGCTGTGGAATGTCAAGTGTATGTCAATCATGAAATGGTATTTGTCGCAAGAAGTCGACTCATTATCTTTGAGTCAGCAACTTAATTAATTTTAAGACGGTGGTTTCAACAAATAATTTGGGCTTTACCGTCAGAAGAAGTGACGGTTTCAATTTTAAAATATTTTCTTTTCTAGTTACGATAAAAAGCGAAGATCCTTTACGTATGAGACAAAGAATTTAGACTTTAAAATTCATAAAAAATAAATAAATGAACAAATAAAAATAAATAAATAAAAGAAACATTTTAATTACTTTAAAAGACATATTTTTTACATATGCGATAAGGATTATATATAGATATATGATCAAAAGATACGTTTTTCAACATTTTCATAAGTACAGTCGGCAACAAAAGTGTCCGAACGCTAGCGAAAACTCCTATATAAAAAAAAGTACACTTAATACTGTTTTTTTAAATAAATCCTTGTTGAATCCTGTTCTTAGTCAGTCTAAGAACAAGATTCGACAAGGATTTATTTAGAAAAACTGTATTAAGCGTACTTTATTTACATAGGAATTTTTTGCTAGTGTTCGGACACTTTTGTTACCGTCTGTAATATAAAAATTTAAGATTTAATGAATGCTTACTGCATGTCATTAAATGCTTATTATTATTATTATATATATTTTTAATGCAGTATTTAAACAATCAACAATCATACATAACAGTTCAGTTTTGTAAACTAATGATGACTTTCAATAACATGTCAATTTCATGCCAATAACAAACGACAAAGTTCATAGACGTCCATTCTATAGGTCGACCACGTTTCTTGAGACCATGGGAGTCACTGCGCATGTTTTGTCTCAACGGGTCCAGCGTCTAAGTAGAATACCCTGATTAAGAGAATATAAGCAGTAAGGGAACGCCGAATGACCAGATGTTTATCCAATACCAATAACACCCTTCCAAGCATTTAGAATCATCCTCTATGCTAGGCGTGTAAAACTTAGTCACACTATACTTTGTTATGTGATTTTATAATATCATTCGAGAAATCTTTGTTATAGACATGTTTTTAACTATTCTTTAAATTTATACCTAACTTGTTAAATTTAGAAAGAAACGGGACATAAATTATATGTCATAAATTACAAACAAATATTTTGCAGTATAAAAATAAATAAATTAATTAATTAATTTAAAAAAAAAAAACTCTGTGAATTCGCAAACATTCACATAACAAAAATTCTTGAAGAAAATTTATATAATGACTATTCCAAACTTTGCATAGGCAGGAAACATAGAATAAATCATTAAAGTTATCGACCCGCATGATATCAAATATTCTCGCTGTTTTCATCAGCATTATTTTAAATATTTTTTGTAAAATTAAATAAGGGGCAAGTGAAGCATGCTATCGAATGCATCGAAATGTAAATAAATCTAAGGATACGATATTATTTAATTAGGTATGAAACAGAAAAAGTTTCTTTTTCTAATTTTTATTAAAATAAGCAATGAAATAAAATTTTCGATAGAAGTAATAAATAACAACAATAATAAAAAAAGAATCATTTTAAATTGAATTATTATTATTATTGTTTTTAGTTAGTAATTAATGTCTCGTACGAAAGAGAGTTTTTTTTATGAAATGTTCTTATTATACCAACAACAATAATAGTAATAATAATAGTAAAAACTAGCAAGTGACTATAAATGATATTTTCTAAAAATTTCCTTTCATAACATTAAAGAAATGTTGATACGTACGAAAATTTTAAATTTATCCATCTTACTTTATGTAAAATATAATATTGTCACGAAGTGGGCTATTCAGTATATATGTATAGATGTAAGTTAAAACGATGAAACATAAATGCTGACTTCGTTTGAGCTCGAACCTGGTAGCTGTTGCTGTTCGGGAATAAGGCTGACAACGATTAAGTTCTAAGTCTGGGGGTGATGCCCTCCATGGGAATCATTTTAAATAACCTGACCCTTAATTACGCGAATTTTGGATAAAACTACGTAAAATTCCGCACGGCAAAGCCGACGAGCGCTTCCTGGGATCGAACCCGGCACTTCAAATCTACCAGCTTTGAGAGGAGAACCTACCCCCATTTGTTGAGCTGAATCTGGCAGACAATACGTACGAACAGCAAGAATTCCATAGTCGATCACAATCGTACGTACTACGTAGAATTTCATACGCGTAGGGCTTATAAACTTTTTTTTTTTTTTTTTTTTTTTTTTACCGGGTTACAAATAAATTTTTTCCCAATTTTAGCGAATTTGTTGGTGTTTATCACTTCTTCACTTCCTAATATTTCATTTACGAGCATAATTCTCTTAATGAAAACAGATTATGATTCAATTCTTAAACTTGGATGATTTTGATACCACGTATTTTTCTACCATATATTCAATTAAAATAATAGTATCTTACATAAATTTTCTTTGAAAATTTAATTTTTTTTAGCACTTTAATTTAAAAAAAAAAATCACTATTTCTATTCAATTTTCTTAATTTCACCATGTTCTTGCATTAAGTTTCCTATACAGGAAAATTATACCATGAAAAATTAAAATCAAAACACAGTTTATATCCAGGCTGTATTTTGTGTCCGAAAGTCTGTACTTCTGTACTCCTGAGTTTTGAGAAAAATGCAAAAAATATATATGAAATAATATACAGTGTATGAAAAAAAAAAAAAAAAAAAACTTTATTAGAAATATGAACTTCGGTCCATGCATTTGTTTCCAGAGGAAGATGTTAAATAATTAACTACTCATATGGAGGCATGTACGTGCGCGCTTTAGAATTGTTTACGTTGCAACAGTATGATATACACCACACTCAACATGAAGATGAGAAACTGAGTCACTTTTTTGCTGTAGATAGATTTCGATAGACTAATTACTTCAGATGGCCCCATAGGAAAAATCCAAAGGTATGAGATCTGGCGACCGTGATGACTGTAAAACGGGATCCCAAGTTTAATACACACTGTAAAAAATATGTTCTATTTGCTGCCAGAAATTCTCTGTAATTTGAGAAAATACATTGCTACCAGAAATTCTCTGTAATTTGAGAAAATACGCGTAATTTACGAAAAAATTACTTTGTCAGAACGTATTTTCTCAAATACTGAGAATTTCTGGCAACAAATAGGATATATTTTTTACAGTGCAGCGGCTTGAGTGTTCTAAATCCGGCCATTTTTCTCGAAAACTATGCGTCGTATGAATACCGTTTCCTGTGCAGTATTTATTTGTTTCAAACCAGGAATCTGACTGTGCAGAATTTGTGCGATCTTCACGGGACACCATGTTCGTATACACCTTGTTTCGGGTCTACATTGTATATGTAATAAATAAATTTTTCATGGAACAAACTATTTTCGTTTTCACAGTGATTTTGTATATTCATTAATTTATCCGCAGGGTTATGGTCTTTGTTAAATAAATAAATAAAAAATAATAATAAAAACAGAATAAAAAAAATTGGTGATGGGTATAGGCATGATGTTTGATTAAGGAGGTAGATTGTTGCTATTTGGTTTGATTGGTTGAGTGGGTTGTTGAATATAATTAAAAAAGGAAAGAAGGAAAAGAAAAAAAATATATTACACATTTCAAGTATCTATTATACTTTTATTCTATATATTTCATTCTTCACATTTTTTTTTTTATTTGAAATGTATTATAACAGTTTTAGCACTAATAATTACTACTAATAAGTAACATTTATGGTGTTAAATATTTATTTCAGCTTTAAAATGGGGGTTATAAAAATTCTTGATAAATAACATAAGTTTAAATGAACAACAGAGTAACTATATACTTTAAAAAATTAAGCTATTTATGAAATTGTTTACGATAACAGTTAATATACTATATCAAATTGAAATTAATTGCAATTATTAACTTTAAATAAAATTAAAATTACCCAATATAATTATTGATACCTTTAAAATTAATCAACTCCTCTCTTCTTTTATGAATATTTTGTAAATCCCCAGGAAAATGATTGTTGTATAATAATATATTCATTTAGCTACTTTTATAACTTTCTTAGTTTATTTTTTTCCATTTTAAATGTCTTTTATTTCATTGTTGAAATCTTTCTGTTTTGAGGTAATGATAGTGATTTTATATAATCTCATATATCAATGTCTCATTAACAACTCATTTTTTACTACCTTTCTGCTATAATTGCCTTTGATAAAAGTGTAGCAATTTTTTTGGAAATTTTAAAGCTATTATTATCTACGTTTATTACCTTTTTTAATACCTTTGGTTTTGTATAAAGCTTTCCTTTCATATGTTATTATTTATTGATTAATTCAAGTCTTCCTTTTTGGTGTTTAATCATTATAGTGAATTATTATTATTAGTATTATTATTACTATTATTTCATTGAACAATACTCATGTACTAAAATAAAAATAAAAATATGGAAAATATTCAATAAAAGGTATAAAATATGTTCTATTTATAATTAAGTTTCGCATCAGTCCTATATTTTTACGGGCGTTTCATTATAGTATCACCACTATTTTAGAACACTATTTTAAAAATAATATCATAGCATTAAAACACTCAAAAAAATATCGTTTTAAAAATAGTGGTGATAAAGTAATAAAACGCAAGGAAATATATAGGAATACTATGACCAGACCTCTGATATTAGGTGAAATCATTTTCGATATATTAAATGTTAAATTGGTTTCGTAATACGTAATTGTTATGGTAAATAAAGAGCCTAGCAATTATAGTTCTTTTACAGGGAATTTTCAACGTTTAAAAATTTCTCGTATTACATCCTGTGAGACCTAATTCTCTAAAGTACATTTAATTGTTTACACGAGATTAAAACTGATATATGTTTCAAAACTTTTATACAGTTTGGTCATTACTAGGAATTATGTGATTATTATTTATAATTTTTTTACAGGGATACACAAAATTTCCGTATTCCTTGTTATTAGAGTTGTAAGTTTCTAAAATTGTTAAATAACCCGTAGATACTTGTTAAATAGCCGTTTCTAAGCCGATACACATAAGGTGCTATGATATAGCTGGAAACTTTTATGTTTATAAATTTATATACATTATATATATATATCTTTTTATTACTTGTGTTTTGCAATATTTTTATTAATAAATGTCTTTAAATCTGTTTTTTTAATAATTTAAATAACAAGACGTAATGATTTTTTCACTATCTTACATATTGCATTTACATTACACTATTTTACATTGTACAAACAAAAGAACTTCAGAGAAATTCTTAAACAACTCTGTCGTAATATTCGCTTTTTTATTTATTGAATTGTATATCAATTTGTTTAAATGTTTGGTAAGCAATAAATGTTTGTAAAATCAAGTGGAATATTTTTTTCTGGACATTTTTTTTCTGGATTTATAAATGTAATATTGAAAGTTTTGTTTGGATTTTTCCATTACTTTTATTTTGGCTACTTCGCATTTCGTATTTCTTTTCTTTTTGTTTTCTTTTTTCGAGACATTTACTTAAGATTAACGACTTTTACTAAATATCTTCCTTTTACAAATTTCCTCTGGTACCTCCGATTGTAGCTCTTTTCATAATATCAGTATACAAAGATTGTTATTCAGAAAAATGAGTTTCTTAAACGCCTGACTTTAAAAACATAAAACATTTTGTCTAACGAAAATAATTTTTTATAATATATAAAACCCACCCAATAAATAAATAAATAAATGAATAAAAATGAATAAAAATGAAAATAAATAGTGAAATAAATAAATATAAAAATAAAAAAATATATATACAGGGTACGTGCACCAGTGATTGACACTTTTAGAGCAATCTCTGATGTTTTTAATGTTCTAGTCATCATAATATATTTTTAAAAATCTTAAGTTAGTACATATGGTCTGAAAGACATTCAGAAGCACATATGTGTTAAAATATATACATTTGATAACAATTATTATTTTTCTTTTATGAATTTTTATTTGACACCCAGTCAATGTTCCAGTAACTGACACTGCCAGTTTTTCAGTTTATCAGTAATTGGTACCCTATGTTCCAGTGTTTGACACTGCTTGTTATTCATTTTACCAGGTGTTTGCACCCTATGCTCCAGTGCTTGACATAAAATGTTAAAATTCTTATATGTAAAACATGGGATTTTATTATTTTTTCTATTTATTAATTATTTCTGGATAGATGCCAATTACTGGAGCATACAATCCCTGGAGCACCCTCTTTAAATAAATTATTTAACTGTATCCTGTTTTTTGGTTGTGTTCCTCTTTGATTGGTTTTGCATGCTGTTTCCTATTGGTTTTTTGTATTACTCCTTTCTCTTTTGGATTTTGCCCTACTTCCCGTCTTATTTTTGCGTCCAAGGTTACACGTGTTTTGTACCTGAAGAAGAAAAGCCACGTCCTTTTGAAACTGGTGGTGCTTTTATTAATTTCATGGTGTGTGAAGAAATTTTTAAGCTTAAAACCCACTTTATCTTCTTTAATTAAATATCTTCACCATTTTATTTTTATTTTAATAAATGATGATTTCTTAATCTATACATATAATAAAATAAGATGTTTGTGTGTGTGTGTGTGTGTGTCATTGTGCATGTATTTCCAGAGCTTTTTAGGAAAACGGCTGATGGCTGAGCTACAGAAATTTGCATGAAGGTTCGTAATGACCTCTCCTGATGTACCTCGAAGCCGGATTTTCGAATTTCTTATTAGTTTTCTTTTAATTAATTAAAATGTGAAAAAAATAACCTTCTAATTACTGATAAATTAGCCATTTTAATTTTATCCATAATTTAATTGTTGCCACTTTTTTTTCTACAGAATAAAAAAAAAGTACGTTTACTTAAAACGAGGAAAATAAATTAGAAAAATTAGAAAATCTTTATATGTATATATATATAAGGCAATGTTTGTGTGTGTGTGGACAGCGTAGCGCAAAGATGGTAGCTCGGACAGTAACGTATTTCGACATGAAGGTGAACTTCAAGGGGTTCTTGTGCACCTCAAATTTTCGAATTTTTGATTTGTTTCCTTTTAATTAATTAAAATGTGAAAATATTAACTTCATAATAGCTGCAAAAACAGTCAGTAAACATTTATCCTTAATTTAATTGTTGCCAAAAAAAAAATTACGAGTTCTTTTTTTTTTTTTTTTTTTTTTTTTTTCGTCAGGAAAAAAAAAAAAAAAACTTTTACATTCAGTATCACTTTGAAAATTTTATACACATTGATAAAGTGTTAATATAGTTTATGGTACTATTATATGCTGTTCTATTTTTTTTTTTTTTTTTTTTTAATTTCTTTAACTATTGTAGATTTTTACTGTCATGTTGTTATTAAAAAAAAAAAAAAAAAAAAAAAAAAAAACTGCTAATGACGTCACATTTTACTGCATAGCGTTTGATATTTACAATAAACTCTATGAACTATAAATTAATTTTATCAGTTTTATTTATAGATCATACTGCGCGATTTTTAAATTTTGGCGTTGAAATAAACCGAATGTTTTTCGCCAAGACGTTTAATTTAGGAATAGCCATTTAAAGAAATTAAACCGAAATAGTAGTCACATAAATGATCTATTTTTTCTCTGAATAGATAATTTTACAGGGGGAAAAATGTAGTTTTAAAAATAGAAAATTTATTTCAAGTACAGTTTTTAGCCTAAAAACCGTTAAAAATATAAACAGAATATGAAGAATTCATACAAATTAGCGAAAAGGTATCCGATAAAAGTATCACCAAAATACGTTCCCCCCTTTTATACAAGAAATTATACTAGAGAAAAAAATCCTCACTAATATGGTGACAAAAATCCAAACGCCGCCAAGGGAGAGATTGAATAAAGTTGTGTAGCACGGTAATGTTTACATAGTATTTATTTATTTTTTTATATACCAATCACTACGCTAATTTATAATACAAATATACGAGCTGCTGTGTGTGACTGTACCTGCACGCTGTCCGGCAGAAATATTTGTTTAATTTAAATTAATACTTAAATAAATAAATAAAAATAAGAATAAGAATACGTTTAATGGGAAATATATATAACCATAAAAATATTAGTTGTCTAAAATGCGGCAGAAATAGTGCTCATAGCATATTGTTATTAGAGATTAGTTATTTGCCCCGCATCATTAGCACTGTTGCAATGAAAGCAGTTTTACAGGCGAAGTGAAAATAAAAGGGCAGTTCATTCATTCACTTTCAGTTGTGTCAGCCTTGTCGACAAACTTGGTGAGTGGGTGACCAAATTTGGTGAGAAGGCAACGAAGTTTGATGAAAAATGGTACTTAAGAATTCCTCAAGTTTCGAAGATCTCCGACACACGGGAGCACAGATCTCGAGCTTTCCGACTCGATGGAATCATCGGGGATGGTATTCTCGATGGAATCATCGCAAAAAGTTATAAATAGGAGTTGGTTGATTTATGCGAAAGTGTATGTACTCACTGCGAATCAGAGTTATTCAGGGACCTATTCTGATTGATTGCACTTTAAGGATTGAGCTCTAAGCGAATGAACATTTTTCTTGAGATTGCGAAGATTTATGTTCCGGAGTATTTGATGTTATTTGCTTTACTCCTGTGGAACAAGTCACTGTTTTTCAGAGTATACTAGAACATTCATCGAATAGTGAATTTTGCTATATGAATAACAGCTTCAACTGTTTCCAGAATAGTCGAAGAATAAGCTTTACTATTGGACTGATTTCGAGAATATTCGTTTAATAATAGTTTTGTTGTATAGATTCGAGAAGCTAAAAAAAATATTTAATATCATTGAGGAGATCCCATACTAAAGCTGTGGCGAAAATTGTCGCCTATCGAAATATATTTACGTAAACGTTTCAATTATTCAATTAAAAGGAAATCATTTTAATATAGTGACCAGCGAAGCGGGCAAAGCCTGCTAGTAATAATAATGCAAATATATGTGTTAAACTTATTGCTGTGCCTGAAGTTTCAGATTGGCATTTCTGATAGCATACATATTTTTCTTGCATAGGAAATTTATTACAACACCACGGTGAAATTAAGATAATATGCAATGCAAACAGAAAATCTTTTTATTCAAGTATACAAAAAATGAAAAATAAATAAATAAAATAAAGTATATAAAAATACTGTTGTAATGCTTGAATAAATGGTCTAGCATTCAATAAATTATCCAATTTAAGGAACTAAATCATAATTTTTTATTCTATATCATTTAGAAAATTAAAATCATAATGCAAAATTAGGAAATAACAAGTGACATACACCAATGAATGCATCGAACGTGGGGATAATTTAAGAAATAAAAATATTTAATAACATAATAACATAATCCAAAAAGCGGCGCTGGAGGCCTTAGGCAAAAGGAAACAACTCCGTAAGACAAGAGGCATGAGAATCTGGAACGAGGATATCGCAAAGGCTGTTAAAGACAAACAAGCAGCATATTTAAATTTTCTGCAGAAAAAAACAGGAGAAGCTGAGAAACTGTATAAAACAAAAAGAAATCTCGCAAAGGACATCATTCGCAAAGCTCATCAAAACTCATGGGATAAATTTATCAGTGATATTGAACACGATGTACACGGCAGACAAACCATGGCCTACAAGTTCATAAGAAATTTAAATAATGATGAACGAGATCGAGCAAATATTGACACTATTGAAGTGAAGGAATGGATCAACCATTATAGGAACCTTTGGTTTAACCCAACCGCCCCCTTAACCACCGAGATGGGAACAATTGAAAGAGATATTGATTGTATTGATATGGTGGAATTGAAGAACATATTGAAAACATCTAAAAACAGAAAAGCTACAGGCCCAGACAATATTAATTCAGAACTTTTCAAATATGGTAGCGATTTACTACATGAAAAACTGTTACATCTTTTTAATATGTGTTGGAGAGAATGTGCGATCCCCACAGAATGGCAGACTGCAAAAGTTATCTCAATCTTTAAGAAAGGAGATAGAAATTCCTGCGGGAATTATAGGGGCATTAGCCTACTAAATACCGCCTATAAATTATATAGCAAACTAATTAATAGCAGAGTAAGGGAATTGTCAGAATCAATGCTCTTAGAAGAACAGTCTGGCTTCAGACGAGGAAGATCTTGTATAGACGATGTATTCTCTTTAAAACAGATAATTGAAAAGCGTAGAGAATTTAACCTGGAAACGCATACTATTTTTATAGACTTCGAAAAAGCGTTCGACCGTGTGAATAGAGAAAAGCTATGGTCTATCATGGAATGTAGGGGATTCCCCCGACACTTGATTCAGGCTTGTCAGTTCTTATATCAACATACAAAGATACTCATCGGCACACACAAAACCAACGAAGTAGACACTAACCAAGGAGTCAGACAGGGATGTAGTCTATCCCCAACTCTGTTTAATCTCTACATAGACGACATCATCCGAACATGGAAAACTTCAGCCGCCCCAGGAATTAAACTTAAAGTAGACACGTTCATCAACACGCTACTGTTCGCAGATGACCAGGTTATCATTCAAGAATGTGAAGACGATCTACAGAGAGCAATGTATAGCCTACACAAAATTTGTCAAGACTATGGAATGAAAATCTCGATAAAAAAAACCAAATCTATGGCTTTCAAAGGGAAAGAACCTATTCGTACAAAAATTGTCATTGAAAATGAAGTCATAGAACAAGTATCACACTTTACCTATCTAGGTTGTGATCTCACTTATGAATACGAGAACGAGGTACAGCAGAAATTGCACAAATTCCAATACATCTGTGGAACTTTGAGAAAAACCCTCAGGAAGAAGACACAAAAAGAAACACAACTTAAATTCTATAGGGTCATGGCCACACCCGTCTTACTTTATGGTTCAGAGACATGGACCTTGGGGAGCCGGGATCTATCGAGAATCCAAGCAACAGAAATGCGACATTTGAGACCTATAAAAGGCTGCACAATTTTCGACAAGATTCGGAATGAAGACATCAGGAAGGAGTTAAAGATCTTCAACTTATGTGATAGAATACAAGAATATCGTACTAAATGGAAAGACCATGTACAGCGTATGCCGGAAACACGGTTCCCCAGAGCTGCCCTCGACTACTCCCCAAAGGGCAGGAGAGATCGAGGACGACCGAGAAAGCGGTGGACTGAACAATGGAGCCGGAACAGGCACTATGCCTAATCCCTGAAGTTGATGATGATGATGATGATGAAAAATATTTAATTAGCTGTGTAATCAAAACATTCAGCTGCTTTTGTTTCCTAAAGTAGTAATGATTTTCGGTAAAAATGAGATATATCGCAACAAATTTTACTTATCTAATGATAGTCTAATTTATGTTAATCGTTATGAATTCATTACAAATTATATTTTCACAAAATATAATAATACATTTTCAATCTATTAATCTATTTTAATTTATTTCGTTTAAATAATTATGATTGTAATGCAATGTTCGAAAAGGAATAAGTGATGTATACCACTAAGTACATCGAAATTCAGGAAGTTTATGGAAATGGAAATGTTTAATTTCCTGTGTAATAGAGATTATCTAGTTGCATTTTTTTTTTTTCTCTCAGAAAAGTAGCGATTTTTGATGAAAATGAGATATCCTAAGAATTACAACTAATCTAACGATTGCGTAACTTAATTACTGTGAATTTGTTACATAAATTATCTTTTCATGAAAAGGCTTAAAAGTAAATCTTTCCGTAATAGTTATTTTTAAATGTATTTGACAGAAAATGCTACATCAAATATTAAAAATTATTCCGAATATCAAATATTCCTTTCTCTAAAATGTTGAAATGTGATATATTATTTCTGAAAATTTTCTAAAAATACATAGTGATACAGAAGTCCTTAAAAAAATCAAATTATAGCATTAGGCATATGAAAAAAAAAAAAAAAACATTATATGTGCAGTTCATTATACCTGATTCCTTTAGAGTATTTATATTCTCATAACGTATAATAGTATGACATTACAGAGAAAACAGATGCTACGTACTCATGCAATTATTGAAACACATAACTAAAAAAATCTCAGCTCTTTTTTTTTTATTTTTTTTTTTTTTTATATATATATATATAAAAAATCATTAACTTTTAAGGTATTTCTTTATAATTCAGCTGTTACATTACTATTTAATTTTATAGTATTAATGAATATTTGAAAGTCTCAACCACGTCTAAAATTCCATTAATAAGGAATTGAATTAAATAATAATTAGTATACACACATAAAAATTTCTACAGTTCATTTAATTAGCATCAAATCTGTATGAGTTTTCTTAACATTAAAAATGAAGAATCTATTTTTAATAATTAAGAAAATAATCTGAAGGTTGTTTCTAAAAGACGACTCGTTTATTTTTCTTTCCCGCCTTTTTTTTCTTTCCTGGCATTTATTTTAAAGACAGATTTTATATTAAAGATTGATTTTTTGCATTTTAAAATTATTAAAACCTATACCCTCATTTTAAACATTATTTGTTATTTGTTACTTTATATATGTATGTATATTATAGCCATTATTGAACTTTGATACAGATAGTATATTCTAATATTGGCATTTGCATTACCGATTTAGAATAATGCATTTTCATTAATCTGGAAGTCTTGAATCTTAAGAAGATTTAGCCTGGGGAAGAATTCTTTTGATCTTGTTCCTATGGGATCTAGGTGATTTTCTGCCCTTAATCTTTTATAAATGTTTTATAATGAAGATTTTTGAAGAGAAAGAAGGATCGTTCCAATTACAGTTTAAACAATTACGATTTAGAGGACGCTGGGTGAATGTTGATTAATACAGAAATTCATTAAAAAGGGAAATTTGGGGGGCATATAGTATCTTAAGAAGATTTCTCGGATTTCTAAGCATTTCCTATAAAATATACACATTAAAAATGCTGTAAAAAACAAATAGGAAATCACATTCTTCAAAACATTATTTGTGCAACTATGTATTTTTATGTGTATAAGTCTAATTAGGATTTTTTATTTTTCTTTTGCTAGTTAAAACAGTTACCTTACACAAAACTTATTATAAAAAAAATTAAGCTTATTGATATTACAATTATATTTAATTTTCTGAAATTATTGACAGAGATACTGCAGAAATCCAATAGAGTAAAAACTGAACTCGTGTGAGCATACATACTGCTAAAATGAAAAAAAGAAAAGAAAGTAGAAAATTTGTGTTGACAACACAGATCTACAAAAATGATGTTTTCAAAATTTGATTTGGTAATTTTCTGTGATTTGATGTTACTATGATTAATTATAATTAATCATCGAAACAAACAATAAAATTTACCATATAATAAATGTTGGTAGAAAAGTCACTGAAGAAATCGTATCTGTAGATACCCTGTATTGGCAAAAATCTACAAGTGATAGAGAAAAACTGACTTCATTTTTGGTTTCATCGCACCAAAAAACACAATAAGCAGTCAAAATTATCAAATCAAAATTTTAGATGTAGATTCGATTTTAGATGTTTAATTAAATCAATCTTGAAAAGGTAATGAGAGTTATTAAATAATATGTTAACATTTAAAAATTTTTAATTTAAACTGCACTTTTAACAAGTAAAACAAGTGTGTTATTTTGTTGAGGGGATTAATTAAATTGATATAGACATTACTTTTACGATTATTTTTGGGTCAAAACAATTAATTATCAGGATTTTACTGTGCAGATTTTACATTTTGTGGGAAGAAGTTTAACTTTTTTATTCAGAGTTTCACAATTTAAAATTTTACTCAGTAACATCCGGTAACTATGTAGCAGGCCTTTTAGGCAGAAAACTACATCAAGAAAAAAAAAAATATATATATATACCGCCTTCATCTAAAATGAATAAGTGATCATTTTCAAAATCCCTAAACTAGATACACTGCTCGACATTGAAAATGCAACACCAAGAAAGAATGATAATAACGGACTGAAATTTGTGAGACACATATATTATAGTAGAAAGAAAAATTGATTAAAACTTCAGGAAATTTGGAGTAATATGTACTGAGAAAACAGTACATAAAGCAGCGACCTCTGTGAGCAAGAACAGCACATATCTGCCTAGGCATTGACTCAAACAGCGATTGGATGACATGTACGGGTAGAGCACTTCATGAAGTTTTAACACGATGCCACAATTCATGAATCGAAGTTACTGGTGAGTGGTGGGGGGCCAGTCGCTTTTCAACGATTAAACAGTCATTTTCAATGGTGCGAGATCAGGAGAACGCGCTGGCCAGAGCAACAGTCGAACACATTCAGCATCAATGAAGGTCCAGAAATATGGACAACTTGCTGCCATGCATTGTTCTACTTAAATGTTGCGCTTCGGAGGCCTTGAACATAGGGCAGACCTATGGGCCTAAACTCGTCAGAAATGTAATGGCTGGTATTCAGAGGGGCGGGAATGAAAACAAGAGGTGACCGGGACGTGTATCCAATGGTACAACATACCATCAATGCAGGTGGTGACTCAGTATGCGGCTACCAAAATTCTGATTACCCTCAAAACTGCATCACTGATATGGGCGCCATTAATGTGTGATCAACGATGCACCTGGACGCAGGAATGGCGTGAAGTCACTTTTCAGACAAATCACAATCCTGTTTACAGCATCAAGATTGTCTTATCCGTATTTAACGGCAGTATGAATAATGCACATTGCCAGCTTTAAGCAAGATAATGCACGACCGCAAGTTGCTTGTATTGTCGGGACCTTCTTTGATACAGAATGTGTTCGACTGTTGCTCTGGCCTGCGCGTTCTCCTGATCTCGCACCAATGAAAATGACTGTTTAATCATTGAAAAGCGACTAGCACCCCCCACCACTCACCAATAACTTCGATCGATGAATTGTGGCATCGTGTTGAAACTTCATAAAGTGCTCTACCCTTCCATGTCATCCAATCGCTGTTCGATTCAATTCCTAGGCAGATATGTGATGTTATTGCTCACAGAGGTCGCTGCTTTATGTACTGTTTTCTCAGTACATATTACTTCAAATTTCCTGAAATTTTAATCAATTGTTCTTCCTACTATAATTTATGTGTCCAACAAATTTCATTCCGTTATTATCATTCCTTCTTGGTTTTGTATTTTCAATGTCGAGCAGTGTATATAATTTTCCGAGCTATGCGCATAAGACACACCAATAAACTGAATAGACTAAATGATCGAGAATTTCTAGTCTACACATTTTTAGATGGTAAAACAATAATCTGAATAATCTGAATCTTTTGTATTGAAGGAAATTATCGCTTGGTTTTCTAGAATTGTGTCATAAACCAAGATTATAGTTGCTGAAACCCGCCTCTTTTATTTGCATTTATTTACAGAGATTTTTAAATAATTTTGACCGCATTAATATAGGCAAACGCTGTAGAATTCTAATAGAGGTTTCTAGAACTCGCTTTGAAAGGGGACTAGAATTTGTAAGGATGACATGGAACTATTTTTTCTAGAGTCACAATTTTGATTCTAGATGTCAGTAACAGAATTTTTTCTCTGTGTCTGAAACAATTACTCGAATATCTATATTCAAAATTCTATTTTGAATCATTGAAATGATTTTTTAAATTGTGTTATTCTTACTTTTAACACGTTATGAAGTCTTTGTTTGTCCGATTTTGAGGGAGTCTCAATCCTGATATGAAAGTTATTCTCAACCTTTTTAACAGTTTAACTACTGTCATAAATGTTGAATGATTTAAAGTTTAGAATTTAAGGATTATTAAAATTTATGTACTTTATATTATTATGTAATGCTTACTTTAACCCTTTGCGGCACAAGACAATTCAAATCATTTAAATTACACTGCAACCAGAATTCATGAACTAAATTAAACTAAAAGAAATTTTAAATTTTGAGGTTAAAAACCGGCCTTTTCTGATATGTTATAAACGTAAATTTTTGCTAAAAAATTTCCGGGATGAATTTTTGCAGCTGGATCTTAAATTTTGCGTCCTCGCAGCGAGGACAGCGCGCGTTAAGGAGTTAAGAGGATTTTTTTTTCTTTTTTTTTTTTAAGTTCAGGAACATTTTACTTATAAACTAAAAAGAAAATACTGCAATACATAGCATGCATAAAAAATCAAAATCGAAATTGCAGATAGCTATAGGTGAACTACAGCTGTCTGCATTTTCAATTTTGATTTTTTTGACGTCCTACACAAAAAGAGTTTGTTGTCTAAACAACAAAAAATTCGTTAAATCAACCATTTTTCTTCGTTTACATGGTTTAAACAAGAATTTTGTTAATTAGAACCAAGTTATTTTGTTGTTTTAACTAGTTTTACTGATTTAATCAATGAATTTTTAAAATAGACAAATATTTGGTTGATTAAAACAAGCAATTTTGATGATTCATACAACGAACGCTCATTGGCTGTTTAAAGAGAGATCTATGACGTAGCTTCTAGAACTATCCAGTGGCAATGACTGTTCTTTCAAACAAAAGTCGAAGTAAGTTTTGTTTGGTCAATTGTACAAAATACATGAGAAAATAACTCGAAGAAAACAGTCAAGGAAATAAATTTGGCTTTCTCAACAAAATATTCTTTTCAGTGTATACGGTACAGTCTTTTTCTTTTGGTTTGTGTCGCCAATTGCCCATCTGCGCAGCACTAGTGCGACGTAAAACCAAACCAACCAACCAACCATCTTTTGGTTTGTTTATCAGCTGTAAGCCTTTCTTAACTAACAATTTTCGACGTCTTTCTTTTACTTACAATTTTTATAATGAGGTTATAATTTAAGAAATAATTCGATTAATCATTTTTAAAATTAAATGACATTTGAAAATTAATCATGAATTTAATAATTAACTAGTTAAAATTTTAGTACTCCCATATCTGAAGTAAAATCTTACATTTAGTTTCCAACTGAGAACATTCTAATAAGCAAAAGAGTTGAAGAGAGTTTATCATTTATCATATCTTCAACATATTTCTGGTTGACTGGCAGATAATTGAGAGATTTCTGTGACGGAGCAATTCAGTTAATCTAATTAAAACAACATTAATGCAGCTTCCGTTAGAAGATTATTAGCGCTGAGAATATTTCTACAAAGTTAATCCCAAATGAAGTTTCGATATGGTAATTGCTGAAGTATAAGAAATCTGTATAATGTATTGCGTATATTAGGATTCATATGAACAGTAAAACAAGTGTTATAAATATTTCCTGAAGTGGAAACAGTTGCTGCACATTGAACTTTTCACACTCTCTTTCTGAGAATACAGAATTTTTTTTTTTAGAACAAATATATGAATGTAGGACATTTACAGAAAAACCTAGTGGTATTTTATATGAAATAATAAAGCCGTGTATAATGTATGTATCATTTAGTTATGATTTATAATATACAGAATTCATAATATGTATTTATACCGCGAAATATATTTCATATTCGTTTAATGACTGATGACATAAATCAAGACCCACCAATAGACGAAATTTTCTTCTCCCAAAGCTGTCTGATGGATGGTTCCAAGCTCGAGGTCACGTGGCTTTTTTTTTTTTTTTTTTTTTACATAGCTGTTCTAAATTTTCCATTATTTTTGACAACAGTCGTGGGAATACGGCTAGGACACCTTTGAAAGACTTTTTGGGAGGATATTTCCCCTCCCAGATCTACGTCTCTTAAGTAGGAAATCAGCTATAACCCATATACATCACGTTACCTGTTTCTTATAGAATTACGTCAAATATGTGCAAGTTGTTGCCCACCTCCTGACTATTGATAGGATGCGGAAATCAAGCATAATCGTGCAATAAAGTTAATAAACATTCGTGGTTGTTCAATAGCCATTTGTTTCAGCAACTCTTGAAATGAATTTAGAGTGTTGAGATTCTCAAATAATGCAGACAGGCTGAAGAAATGAACCATTAATTTACGGCGAAATTAGACTAAAGCTACTGGTGGAATTTCACGAAACACCGGTAATATGAACTGAAGTGACTTGCGTAGCAAATAATTGAGGGACCAGTATAAAATATTTTCATCAAATATTCTTCCATATTAAGTTATTATAATCATTATTTTTAAAAATAGTTTACATGCAATTTAATCCAGAAAAGAAAATATATATTTCTTTCTGTGAGATACAGTGTAAGTTTGAATTTTTATACTAATTATGCGAAAAATTGCACAACCGAAAATCGAACCAGGGCATTCCGATTACCGTGTGGATGCCCTACCACTGAATCTCCCTGGCTTTTTACTCACTACCCATTTTTCACAATATTCCAAAGAATATATCTTATAAAATTTGTGATTTGAAAATTTCTTAATAAAAAATATGACTAAACTATTAACAACACAATTTCAAAACTAAAATTAATAAAAATTTAGAAGTTACTTCTGTATATTTACCTTTCTTTTTTCAGTTAAATAAAATTTTACACAAATTCAATTTATGCCATCCAGAAATATATGTATCTAAAATAAAAGGGAAAGCTATATTGGGTTTAGAAAGGATATCAAAAGAGGAAATATTTTAAATTCTGCATATATCGTAACAGATTTATTGTTATAATACAAGTTAAGTATTGTTTATTCTACTGAGAAAAAGCAAACGATGTTTAAATTCTAATATATTAATAAATCGTACTATATTTAATGTTTTATTTTGTTTGTTAATGCTTTTATTTCTAGTATATATATATTTTAGCGTTATTCGTGTCAATACCTATTTTAGCACTTATACAGGTATATATACCGGATAGTCATAAATTATTTGTATTATTTATTGTATTGTTTATCTATTATTGTATTATCTATTGTATTAATTATTTTATTTGCAGTGCGATTTAATAATCCAAATGATATAAAATTTATAGCCTTATTATGAAAGAAGGAAAATGGTACAAGATTAAAAAAAAAAAAAATAGCGAGTAGAAGATACTCTAAAGTACGAAATCTACCATTTTAAAAGAAGTAATAATATATAAGGCATAAAATCTCATGCTACATTTGTTAAAAAATGTAACTGTTAATTATACCAGCCAACATTCTAATTAATATTATCTAGATTATGTAGATAATTATGTAGATAATTAATATTATGTAGATAATTAATATTATGTACCCGCCTTTTTTTCATACAGTCTTTTTTTTTAGAGGACTTTCTCTTTATTTAATTGTAATTACATTTGGAGAAAACTACTCTAAAAATAAAGGGTTGAGGAAAAAAGGGCGGTTACAAACAATGACATTTAATATTAATTAGAATGTAACGCTGTCGTAAACCGTTGACGATGAAATTCAGGTTCATCAATATGCTCTTTATGAATATGATATATCTAAGTACTATATGAGGCATCGTGATTTCACTGCATCGTTTCGCTTGTGCACGTACCTCATTCACATATTGTACGAAAATTCATCCTTATTTATCATTGTTTCTGAGCAGCAAAGTTTTTTATTCTCTTCTCCTATTTTATTTTTCAGAATGTTTCTCCTTTTGCTATTTTAATGGTTTTTATTGTGAAAATTTCAAAAAATTATATACTAGATATAAGTAGTCACTTTTTTTTTTTTTTTTTCCCCAGCCACTCTGTTGTTTTGTTAATGTCCGTGTCGGTGTTCTTTGAGCTGAGTTACAGATAAAATGCGTTGTACTGAGTGCTCAACTGTAGACTTTAGAAAATCAGTGGTAATGTTCTGTGCATGTTGGGATACGATATCTTTAAAAGAACTAGTGTTTTGGAACCCCTCTATGATAAATAGAAATTGCGATTATTCCCAAAGCTAAAAATCACATGGCTGCTTGTCGAGGGAACGAAGAGGCTACACCTTAAGAAAACACTGCCTTACAGCATGAAAAAAAAAAAAAAAAAAAAAAAAAAAATCCCTACGTGAGGGGATATACCTGACGCTTAATATTGGATGGAGTTTTTTTTTCTTTCATAAAAATTGATTCAGAAGGGTATACTCTTTACTGCGATTGAGGAATTATGAAAGTATATTTCATAATTGTAACATATGAAGGTATATTTCTACAGTAACCAAACATGTCACACGATCTAACTCTCCAATAATAATAATAATAGTAATAAACCAATAACGGTGTGATAAAATCACGCGGTACAATGATTTTTGAGTGAAAGAGAACTACACTGATGGAAAAAAAAATCCCAACACCAAGAAAAAATTATTGTACAGTAATGAAATTTCAGCAATACATTTGTCTAGGTAACATATTTAATTGATTAAAGTTTCAAGATCACAGGTAGAGCCATTGGCGAGAAGAGCCATTTCAAATGTGAAATGTTGGTACATTAGTAACCGGTGTAACCGCCAGAATTTTGAATGCAAGCATGCAAACGTGCATGCATTGTGTCGTATAGGTGTCGGATATCAGTTTGTGGGATGGAGTTCCATGCCTGTTGCACTTGGGCGGTGAATGCAGGGACGGTTAATGCTGGTTGTGGATGACGCTGGAGTTGTCGTCCAATGATGTCCCATACGTGCTCAATTGGAGAAAGATCTGGTGATCTAGCAGGCAAAGACAACATGTCGACACTCTGTAGAGCATGTTGGGTTACAACAGCGGTATGAGGGCGAGCGTTATCCAGTTGGAAAACACCCCCTCGAATGCTGTTCATGAATGGCAGCACAACAGGTTGTATCACTAGACTGACGCACACATTTGCAGTCAGGGTGCGTGGGATAACCACGAGAGTGCTCCTGCTGTCATACGAAATTGCTCCCCAAACCATAACTCCAGGAGTAGGCCCTGTGTGTCTAGGCCGCAGACAGGTCGCTAGCAGGCGTTCACCTGGCCTCCTTCTAACCACCACACGGCTATCACTGCGACCAAGGCAGAGCCGGCTTTTATCAGAAAACACAACAGATCTCCACTCCGTCCTCCAATGAGCTCTAGCTTGACACCACTCACGTCGCAAACGGCAGTGGTTTGGAGTCAGTGGAATGCACGCTACAGGGCGTCTGGCTCGGAGCTGTCCTTGACGTAACCGATTTGTATCAGTTCGTTGTGTCACTGTGGTGCCAACTGCAGCTCGAATTTTAGCTGCAGGCGCAGTACGATTAGACACAGCCATACGCCGAACACGGCGGTCTTCCCTGTCAGTAGTGCCACGTGGCCGCCCGGAACCCGGTCTTCTTGAGGCAGTACCTTCCTTGACCACTGCTGCCAACACTCATGCACAGTGGATACATTCCTGCCAAGTCTTTCTGCAATACCGCGGAAAGAAAACCCACCGTCTCGTAGCCCTACTACACGACCTCGTTCAAACTCAGTGAGCTGTTGATAATGGCTTCTTCCGTCTTCTTAGAGGCATCCTTGACTAACATTAACCTACTACGTCGAATCTCAACTGTAAATAATGATCACGAACTTTACAGCGCTTATTTAAAGCAAACCTCATTTGCATGTTCATAGTGTCGCTACTAGCGCCACACTTATGCGCGTAGCTCGAAACTTGAATCGACGTCATCTATCAGATGTATAAACACGCCTACCAAATTTCGTTTATCTAGCACAGCTCCTTCCTGGTGTTGGGATTTTTTTTTCCATCAGTGTATTTGAGTTAAACTTGTTAGTCTTAAGCCGATATTTGACAATTTTTCGTATTTATTGTAAAATTAAAAAAATGGAAATATGCTTCACCTCTACATAAAATCTCTCATGGGAAACGATCATCGACCTCCTTACCCACTAAAACAATTAACTCGAATTCAGTCTTTGATCTATGTATGCTACTAACATTTGCTGATAAAATCTATCTTTATAAAAATAAAACCGAATCACATTTTTAAGAATCTTTTGAAGAGTAGAAAACAGAAAATCAAAGTTCCTCGCAACTGCCCGTGAAATAGAACCAGATTATGGAGCTTAGTTCGAATATTACACTGGCATTTTCTTCTTCAGTGTAAGCACTAATGTCCATATGTATTCACTTTTAACAGTAAACGATCGTATATCCTCTAATTTCTTTACCATTCTTCTCTTTACCATTCTTCTTTCTTTACCATTCTTCTCGGCACACTGCGTCAATTTTTTTTTCCATACACATTATTTTTAAAACCTAAATTCAAGTAAAACAGTTCAAGCAGTTATTCTATAGTTGTTTTAACAGTAAAACGCGATCTGGTAAATTGATAACCATATCTGACACGTTGCTCGCAGACGTAAAATCTAGATTCTTAATTTTGCTTACACTTACACAATAAAGTTTACAAAGGCGGTTTAAGCGGCAGCTCTGAAGCGTCCACTATCAGCAAAGTCTGTACTATTTTTTTTGTTGTACTATTTCCTTTTCTCATTAAATGTACTAATTTTGGTGTCATTTCTATGAATGAATCAAGTTGCAGTCAATTTCTAAACAGAGATACATATTTTTATAGCCCAACCCCCTTGGTATACTTCATAGAGTATTGTTGGAATGCAATTAAATAAAGAAAGATATAATTAAAGTTACAATCATCTAACAGATATTTACAAGCACACATATTATGAATTATTGCTTCTGTTTTTTGTATTTATCAACAGATATTTTACTTTCTCTTACCCATAAGGCCGAGAAAGTATTGTTTTAGGGTCAAATTTTCGAACGTGAGTTTTTGTTATATTTACATGTTTTGAGGTCCACTGAATCCGAAAATGATGTTTTTAGCGAATGGTCTGTGTGTCTGTCTACCTGTGTGTCTGTCTGTGTGTTATCAGCATATCTCAAGAACAAATAGTAGCAGAAATTCCAAACTCAGTATTCTAAATGTGTATAATATAGGTATGCTACGGTAAGCTTTTAGTTGAGATAAAGCATAGGTTCGTGTACAGGGACACTCAAAAGTATTCAAATACATTACGTCTATGGGGGAAATTGCAGGTAAATAGAGTTTAACATCTACAGACTGCACTAAACCATATATATTTTAGGAAATAGCGATATTCAAAGGGAAAAAATTTTTGTGTATGTAGGAGCCTCGCCTCCCCCCCCCCCTGGGGGGGAAGTCCCTCCCCGAGGGGAGAAAATTTTCATGATGGACATCTTTCAAAAGAGCTCGCCAATACCTATAAACGAATGGTTGAACCATCTATCTGCGATAATTTAAAATAAAGTTATCGATTTTTTTCATTTTTAACCCCCCTCCCCCCCCCCCCCCGATTTTTTTTTCATGTAATAATGAGAATAAATTCAACATTTTTTTTTTTTTTTAAGTGTTATACTACTTTTCTAATATGGAAATTGTTTGCATTATCATAAAAGATAATTTTTTTTAAAAATAGTTTTAATAAATTATTTTTTAAAAACTGAATTATTTTTTAATAACCGAATTAAATTCTATATAAATGTAGATGCATTAATGAAACGGGGGGCTGAGGGGGGCAGTAGCCCCCTCACACAGAACAAATTATCATATAAAACTCTTCCGAAGCCTAATTTGAATTGTTTAACACATGTTTACATAACAGTACTCGTTATCTTACTTCTTAATCTGCGACCTGTATTTATAGTATTAAATTTCAGGGTAAGAGAAAGTCGTGTGAGTGACACACCAAATTATTTTCTACTGTATATAAGTATACAATATTTTAATATTCCCTTTAAATTTTTTAGCGTTGAAACAAAATGACTCGTAATGAAAACTAAACCCATTTTTTTTTTCTCTATTATTAAATGCCTATTAGCGTATGAAAAAATTTTATATCCTCTAATTTTTTTTTTTTTTTAAATTGACCAAAGAGATATTAATTAGAAAAAACTTTCAACCACAGAAAAATTATGCAATACTTAGCACTTTTAGCTTTTCTCAATTTATTTCACTTTTTTCGCCCTGAAGGTTCTTGACCTGTAAAATACATTGCCGTTAATAAATATTTATTTCTTGCCTAAAAACATTTTACACGAGAACTCCCCTGCATTTTGATATCATATTTCGCTATAATTAATGAAACATCTAATCTAATTACGTCAGCCAAAAAAATATCCACACTAAAAAATATTTTTTTTTATTTATCGATTTTTATGTCAAAGATAATTTTTTAATCTTTCGTTAGAGAAAAAAAAATAGCATCTTAAAATATCGTCTGCGATAAAACTTTAAGGTGGTGTCTTTTTTAAATATTTAATCTTACGCTTTTTTTTTTTTTTTTTTTTATTATTATTGTAGTAAAATACGTGTTTCTAAATATTTTTCTAAAAAAAGTAAAAGTAATAATGCAAGTTTTTAATTTTTATAATTTAAGTTGAATAATTAAGTTTAAATGTATGTATAATTTTATTGCAATTCTAGAATCATTTTTTTATATCGCTTTTTGATATAATAAGAATTTAAGATCCAAGTATTCTTTCAATTTAAAATATTACATTTTTCATAAAGCGTGTTTGTTTATTATAAATAAAAAAAAATGAGCATTGTTTTTGTAGAATAACATTTAATCCTACGTTATAACTAAAAATTAATATTTTTTTCATATTATTTACGTACACAGTAGTATCTATTTTCAAAGAAACCGTAAGTTTGCACACTGTTCTAAATAACATGTACATACATAAAGTGCCCAAACCGAACACACAACTTTACATCTTTATCTCGAAAATCATCTACTTGAGAGTTAGCTGTGTTAGTTTTATTATAAAGCTAGTCAAGTGCGTTACTGTTATTTTAAAATAATTTTTCTCAAATACTTTTTTTTTTTTTTTAGTTGTGCCACTTATTTTGCCGGAGTGCGATATTATGTGTTGGTAAAGGAACTATCATACTAATGGTTTCAATTTGTTCCACATTAAGTTGAAAAACAGGGTTCATAATTCAGATCTCACACAATCATAAACATACCTTAGACAATCATAAACATGCAAGCGTAAAATTTTTAGTATCCGCCTTTTTTTCACAACAGTCATTTTTTTATAGTCATTTTATTATAAATTAATCGTAACAACATTTGGAGAGAATTCTCTAAAAACAGTGGTGTGAAAAAAAGGGCGTTAACAATTTTACGCTTATTAATGAGATGGCTGAAAAGTATGATAAGGATCATAAACGATTTTGCATAGTTGATGGAATACCTAATTTTATTCTCCAGACTCAAAATAATTTATTTTAAAACTCAAAGACTTTTCTCTTTTTTTTTTTTTTTTTTTTTTATATTATGTAAAACTTTTTTTTTTTTTTTTTTTTTTTTTAATTTATGCTATATTTGTATTATAAAAACAAAATGCTTGTTGAGTTGTTTATTCAAGACCTGAAAAGTAAAACAAATAAACTGGTATGGTACTCATGTTATTTCCTCTTACTCTATACTACTATAGTCATACTAACAGGCTTTTCCCCAGGGCCTGATTATCCAAAAGGCTCAGGAAGCACAAGCTTCCCTTCTAAAATTTAAGAGGGGGCCCCATTAAGGATTAAAAACATGGTCTTGAATTTTTTTGTTTCATATTTTCACACTGAGATTGAATTTTTTCTGAGAAAGGTTACCTAAAACAAGACAAAACACTCTCTATTTCGGGAAAAATCTAATATTTAACCTCAAAAATCTGAATGTTCTTAATTAAAATGTTGTATGATTTTAATATTCTGTGTAGAAACCACCCAGTTGTATGAAAAAAAAAAATTAATAATAAACAAACACTATTTTTTGAGCATTTTTATATTACAATATGTAACAGGAAAACAAGATTTTCCGAAATGAATGGGGGCCCCGAATTGATGCTGAGCTTCCCCTAGCTTCAAAGCTTAATCGGGCCCTGCTTTTCCCGCATTACTGGAAACTATATTTAAATGAATTCTGAAAATTTTATATCATTATAAATAAAATCTCAAAAAAAAAAAAAAATAAATAAATAAATAAATAAATACTCACTGAAATTAGTCGAAACCTAAGTTAAAATTCCCATTGTGTTCGGTGGAGAATTATTTGCTCGCAACATCAAGACTCCAGGCCTCTGTCAGTGATTTACCCCCTCTTTCTACCCTTCACCCGAGTGTAAGTTAGAAGTTTCATTAAATCCCACTAAACTACATATTGCATATACTTAATAAGCACTAACACGCCAAAAATCACCAGTCTAAGGTAATTAAAAACAAATTTAACCATCAAATATATATATATATATACATATATATATATATATATTTGCGCCGCACGTCTCCCCCTCTCCTCCCCCCCCCCAAAAAAAAAGGTGGGGTGTAATTTTGAAAAATCACTTTAGAGTGCGTGTTTCATATACATAACCACATAACCAACCGACACAACAAAAAATCACTTTCCTGTGATATTTTTGAGCAAAGTTATGTTTGAAAACATGTTTTGCTCCCACCCGCCCACCCAACTTAAGGATGCGAAGGGGAATTTTTACAAAATCTCTTTATACTACGTGTTGGATTCATATAACCGACCCACACATCAAAAATCGCTTTCCTAAGATAATTTGAACAAATTTAAGCTTGAAAACATGTTTTTTGTGTCGCATTGCTCCTCCCCCCCCCCCCCCTACAGGGGAAGGGGAGTAGAAAGTAATTTCGTAAAATGACTTTGTAGTGTGTGCATTGGGTACAATAAACTTTCGACTCTTCAAAATTGCTTTCTGGGATAATTTTGAGCAGAGTTACTCTTGAAGACGTGTTTATTGTTCCCCCAAACCCCAGTACGGAAAAAAGGTGACGATTCCAAAAAATCCCGTTAGCAGGTGTCGGATACATGCAAATATTTTATGCTCCACAATTCGTGATCAGATTTTCAAGGACAAATTTAGAGCTAAAACGAGGTCTTGAATTTGCCCCTTGTAACCCACCCCCCTCAAAAAAAAAAAAAAAAGATTCGAAAATTACTAAAAACCAAAAATGAGTTTTTGGAAATATTCTAAAGAAGACGTATGGCCATTTTCAAGATATTTATACGATTCTTGGTAGAGATCTACTAAAAATTCCCGAATTTGGGAAATTTCCCACCAAAAATCGAAAATTAAAAAATCGCAGAAAATTGTATTTTTGTATTCATGACCAATCTCCCCAGGTACAATCTCGTCACTTTGAAGTAATTTGGAGCCGAATTATGCTTACAAACGTGCTTTTGCCTCCAGTATCTCCAGCCTGTGGGGAAACTGGAAGGAAGTTTCGTAAAAGTTGATTGATATAATTTTAAGTTGGACAGAACTAAATTTCTGCCAAGTGTCGTTGAATTTCGGCTACCCGTTCTCAGTGATACCCAGACAAAAATAGCGTTACACGCCCACACACAGAAATTTTTCTGAAATAATTTTTGGCTTTCACGATGTGGAAAACGCGACGATATCGCAAACCATTTTGATTCTGACAAATTTACAGACTAAAATCTGATTTTATTAATATAGATTTTTACAGTTTAAGGTGTAAGACGAAAAGTCCTATGTTTGAACATTTCCAGTGTATTTTAAAGTACAGGTAGAAATAATTCTAGAAATAGTTTTATTTGATATACATTTTTCTGTGGTAGTCATCACCCTGACTGAATATTGTATCTATATTCTTAAAAAAATTATTAATTATTAAAATAAAAAACTAGTTAAAAAACTGGTTTATTTTTGTATGTCTTTAAAAAGCATATCCGTATCCGCATTTTTATTATTATTTTTTTTTTCTGTAGGATCTCTCTCCATGTTAAAATAAACATTAAACTTCTTACTTTTTTCGTATAAACTCTTAAACTAGATTCCTTTTAAAATTTCAGCAAAAGATAAATAGCTTAAAACAAATTTCTCTTGCATACCTGCCAACATCTTAGTTATAAATCGGAAGATTTTTAGTACACGCACCGTTTTACACATCATTTTATTTTTAGAGTAATTATCTTCAAATGTAGTTGAAATTAAATAAGTATAAATTTACTGTAAAAAAAGGCTTGTGTGAAAACAAAAAGGTGGGTAGTAAAAATCTTCCGTTTATTAATGAGAGGGTTAGCAGGTAAGCTCTGGCATAGCCTCCTAAAGTCGTGTGGCTCGTAAAATGGGCAAAAGTTCAAGCGGTAGACAGCGCCACCTGGTACAGATAGCGCGACTTTTTTACTCAACTGTTACCAATAATTTTCAGAAGTGATATATGATAATCTAGTTTAGGAGGCTATGGCTCTGGAATAGCTACAAGAAGTCTGAGAGTTGATAAAGTTAAAAGAAAATGAGTCTTTTTCATTTTCGTACATGTATAAGAACCACTTAAGAATCAGTATTTTACAGCAACAGCATCTGCATATTAAAACAAACTTTATTGCTGTATTTTATCTTTATCTTTTCATCTTTCATTTCTTTTCTTTTCATTAACCTTTTCAGGGGCAGTGGTTGCATAGTGCTGCACAAATTTTCATTCAAAATTGAAAAAACTGTCCCCGGAAATTTTTTATAAACTTTTCTTTTATAACTTAGACGAATGACTTCATTTATTCTTTGACTTTTAATATTGTTGGTGATTTCTGGTGGCAGTTGCTTTTAAATGAAGAAAGTTTTCTTGCCCAGAAAGGGTTAAATTACCCCAATACATTAATCTCATACTAATTCCATGCCTCGGACAGTTATCCTTATTGTAAAATAACCATTAAGCATCTTTTGAGTCAAAAAAGTACTTATTTTTTCTTTTTAACGCAAAAGATCGATTTTTGTTTATTTTTATTAACGAATACAAAAAAAAAAGTGAAAATAACTTTTAAGATTGTCATCTTTTTCTTGTTGGTAAAAAATTCTTTTACTATAGAGCTTCTTTTAAAGATTGTTAATTTACTGAAAAAATATTATTGACTTAGCAAATTAACAATAGTGGCTAAAATTTATTTAATATTTTGTACTTCGATACGGAAAATTATCACAGCTTAACGACAAAAATCATCACCTTTAATAAATTTTGAATTTCTGAAAAATGAAATATTTAGATATAAAATACACAGACAAACTGTGTCGAGAATCATACGGTGTTTTTATGAGGTAGGCCATAATGACACGTTTCCTGTAAACTAAAACATCGAAGTACCAAAACATCGCAAATTCTGAAAATCATTTAAAACTTATCGTACAAAATTTAGTGGTTTCTGCGCGAAAGTTAGCCAGAGATTATTCTCAGTTGCGAAACTGTTCGAAGAATTGTGCAGCAGAAGCATTCTTTTAAATATTTAAAAATATAAAATATAAAAGCACACATTCTTTTAAATATAAAAAATCCAGAATCTATCTTAAGATAACAAGAGTGTAAGATAAAATCTGATAGTTGCGCAAAGAAAAATTTTTCCACTAGAAGAGGCATATAATGAAAAAGAAAAATGACTGATGGTGCTTTGCAGGGAGTTCGATACATCTACAAGGATAGAAAATCGCAACAATCTTATTCCGTCTATATCTGCGAAGTACTTTTGCCTCGGGCAAAACGCCTCTTTTTTTCGTCGAACATGGAATCAAAAATGATAAACAATATTCCGTGTGCTGTGATGCATTCCCGGTCTTAGAAAGATTTTAGATACCAAATAACGACACTTCTACAAGATTTTTCTTAAAATCGGTATTGGACTGCTACAGAGCAAGTACTTTAAATTTCATCTAGGCAGAATATTTCGTTTCCGTATTCTCCTTTAATAAATCCAGTGGGTTATAGTTTGTGGCCTATATAGATGGACTCTAAAATCCCTTAAATGTATTGTAGGAGAGCTGCAAATAATGCGGATTATTTCTGAAAAGTTGATTTTGCGTCTTATTTAATCATAACTTTTTCGATATTACATAAAGAGAAAAAATCTAAAAATTGTGTTATAAAGCAATCCGGAAAGTTGGCAGCTCTGGTTGTAGAAGAAATGCCAAGTATACCTTAATTTATTCCGGAGCACATTTATCCCCGTCTTTATTTCACACCCCTTAATTTATAGAATAGTCTTCTATAATATATAACTACGATAAAATAAGAAAAGCATATTGTTTAAAAAAAGAGTCGTATGTAAAAAGGCGGGGCTAAAAATGATTTCGAATAAATTAACGCTTTCGCGACCGCTGACGTAGAGTCCCGTCATTTAGAAATCTGTAACTACGCCAAAGGGAGTTTCTTTTGCAATTTGCATGTCACTATATTTCTTAAGGATATTCCCAATATACATATTGGAACTAAAAAGAGCATAATTATAATGTATATTCATTTGTAACATTAATATGAACACAGAAATTTAACCTTGTTCCGAAATAACGTAGCTTAAAAGAATAGCGCCCTCAGGCAGGACTTATTAACTGAGAGACAAAAACTTGCGGTCGCGAATGTGTCAAGGAACTTGGCAATTCTGTTATAGCCATATTATTATTTTATTAAGTAACATATATGTATATACTTTTTTGTTTTGTTTTGTTTTGTTTGATATTTACTCCAATTATATAGATCTATTTTGATAAAGATGTCATCCAATAATAACATCCTTACATATACAAACACACACGAGGTGCTTCAGTTACTTATAAATTATAAAATTATACATTATATAGTCGCTTCTGATGCATTGCTAACAGTTATTGATTGCTGATTATAGTCATATTATTGTAACATTCGACATACTCATTACACATATTTAATCAATGCTGTGAAATCTCTTAGAGATTCTCAGAAATGTAATTGTGTTTGATAATATGATCATTTGAAACGCTGTACACTATAAATTACATGAAAATGATTTAATACATGAATGTATACTTGTACTATCCAGGTAATTTGAATCAGTTAGTATTATGATAAATTAATAAAATAAATTGTATAAAGTTAATAGTTTGAGATATACTCAAGGAAATGAATATGAAATATTCTTTTATTTTTGAAACACATATGATTAAACAAATTGTGATTAAACTATTAAAATGAAAATCGCAAAAAAAGTAATAGATTGAGACATACGAAAAAATATAAGGAATAAGAATATACAGAGTTAATTTATGTGTATTATTAAATATTTTATTCCTTCCACCAAAACATTTATATCTATAACACTAGTTTTAAATAACCAATTTACTGTCTGAAAATATTTTCGAAATTAATCGTTAGTGCAAATTAGATTACTGTATATTCAATTCTTTAATATGTAATTTATCAAAGTATAACAGTAAATCATTAATTATCTGTTACAATTTTGAAAGTTTAATTACTTAAGTTTTGAGAGATTATGAAATGGATTACAATTTATTTTATACCATCTGTATTTAGATAAAAGTCTATCTAGTGACGATAATTTAGAAATATTTATATCTAACATATTTATGTGAATAATAAAATATATATGTAATACATTTACGTGAGAATGTGTTATAATATTTACATATTTTATATTTCTGTCTCTAAGTGCATTAGTACAGTAATTTTCAGCCTATAATCCGGAGATTTTACAACCCAGTTTTGCACCAGAAATTTTAATTGACAAATAAAATTATAATTGTAAGAGTTCTTTCTTCGAAAAAATATAGATTTTTTTGTTAAATGAAATTTCTGACGAAGAAATGGCATATCTTTCCTGCGGATTATAGGCCGGAAATAACTGTACATAAATATATATATATTCTATAATTATACGTATTGGAATAATAGCATTTATGTATAATATACTTATGTGCATGTCTGAGTGTTTATTAATATTTTTATATAATATATTTATGCAAGTATATGTGTAACATATTCTAGATTTCTGCTTTGTTAACTAAACAAACAAATAGCATTAGTTGCATGTATCATGAATGACAAATAAAAGCCATTCATGGTCAAAAGTTTCAAAGTGATTGACTTGCAGCGAGCGTTGTAATTTTAATATACCGTAGATTTCAGATAAAACCCCAGTCTGGAAACTTAACTAACATAAGGATATTATTAGTAAATATTGAGATAATAGAAATCGAAACATTTTATGGTAAAACAAAGATTTAACAAAATTTATGTTTGATCAGGTGTAAATGTGATAAAAATGATGTGCCCATGTAAATGTACAATATATTTTATACATTACTGTATAAGAAAAAAATTAATGTTACCTAACCTAGAAAATCACTATTCAAAATTACCTCATGGAATTTTATAAAATATAAAAATTACCATTAAATGTATCGGTCCTTCCGATATCGAATAAATAAAAATCTTCATATTTAGTTCCATTTTTTTTTTAAACTATTATATTTGCGTCAATTATTATGCGTAAATAATTTTTGAAAAGGTAAGTAGAGCATTTAAATTAGAGTATTCGAGTGTTCAGAAGTATAATGAGATGAAATGATTTAATTAGTCTTGCGGAAAGTTAATTTGTTTTTTCATTATTATTTCTCTTCTAATAAAAGACTAAGGTTTCTTTAACAAAGGAAAATTTGAATAGTGAACAAAATTATTTTCTTATCTAGGAGAATATTAGATATTTTCAGTGATAGTGTCATTTTCCATGAAATATATTCAAAAGAAATTATTTCATATCACTTTTTATATAAATGATGAAATAGGTAACTGGTATCTAAGTAATATATATTTATTATTCATTCTCATACGTAGTTGTTTTTATGCCAACGCATTTTGCCAAAAAGAATATTTTATGATATATAGAGAAAATGAAAGAGTGAAATTGGCAACATATTAACAAGCAATTATTATTTTTAGTTCCATTAACCGACTACCGTATATAATGGAAGTAATGTTTTCAGTCAAAAATTTCAATATCGAATTTTCAACTAATTTTCATGTTTTAAGGTTTATTGAGTCGAAAAAAAAAAAAAAAAAAAAAAGCGATTTATGGCAATTAGTCAATGTGTATGTACAGTCGGGGAAAAAAAAAAAAAACGCAACACCCGTTGTAATTTCGTTATTAACTGACGCAGGAACATATAATAGGCGTAATTCAACAGGAAATTAAAAGCACTTTCTGAATATGTCGTCAAATTTTGAATTAGGGGTCATCTACATATTGAAATAAGCGCCAACTTTGATTTTTTTTCAATAGCAACACCCAATTTTGACTTCATTTTCGAATTTCTGAGAGTCTGGCAGTGCGAAAAAGTATACTGTTTGTATACTTTATCTTTAGTATTTATAGAGTTATAATCAAAAATGTGTTAGGGGGTTATCTGTAAATGTAGAAAAATAAAATTAAGATCCTATAAGATACAGACAAAATTAATGTTTCACACCAGAAATCTTTCAAGAAAAGAATAATTATAAAAATTATTAAAACGTTGCCGCTTTTTCCAGTTTCTTAATTATCTTGAGTTCAATTTTTTAGATTTGTATATACTTCAGTACTTTATTAGATAATTTTAGGTCCATTTAAATACATTACACTTGCGATTGGTCCATACAGTACTCTTTGAAAAAAGTGCAATATTTTTTAAATAAAAGTATCTATTATGGCTGTACTGATCACCAATAAAGCTAAAATTTTCTTTCTTAGGTGCAACATAATATACGAAATGAAATAATATATATATATATACAAGAACTCATAAACTAACTCTGTTAGGATAAATTATTGTAAGGGTTCATGAAGTAAATATTAAAGAATTTTAATCGCACTTACCAGTTTTGGGTCAGTTGAACTCTTTGGAACTGTACGATTCGTTTTATGATTTCTATGAAAATATAATTCTTAATTAACCCTTTCGTGACTGCTGACGTAGATTCACGCCATTTGAAAATCAGAAACTCTGTCAGTGGGCGTTTCTTTCGTAATTTGTGTGTTACATATTTCTTAAGTGTGTACCCAGTGTTCATATTTTTGCAATAAAATATACTATGGATAGAAATATATTGATTAGAAAGAATATAATCATAATGTATATCCATTTGTAATATAATTGTGAATACAGAAAATTTGTTCTGAAATATTTTATTTTGAAAATATTACACACTTAGGCGTGTCTTACTGTCAAAAAGACAAAATCTTGCGGTCGCAAAAAGTGTTAAATTATATTAATAAAAGTTCAAGTATGTTTTTAAAAATGTATAAAGTTAAAATATATTAATAAAATTTTAAAGACTAAAGTGTCCTTAAAATAATAATCCTCCCCCCTACAAAATAAATAAATAAAATAAAATATAGCAATATATGAAGCAAATGATTAATCCTTTTTTAACTATGACGATAGTTATGAAACGATTTTACAAGTCTGTCTTGCATTCCAATTCTATTCATTTTTTATATTTGACAATTTCACATTAAACCTATTTTTCTATTTAAAACAGAAAAGCCTGCCTATTTAGTTAATTTTTTTTCTTCTAGTGTTCGTTTAAAAGTTTCAAAATGTATCACCAATAAATCGATGAAGTAAATACCACTTGTGCATATTTTTGTCAACATAAAATAAGGGGTTTAACACGAATACTCACTGTCACATTAACTTTTCTTTTCTGTATTGTTTTGTTTTGAAGAACGATGAAGGCGGGGCTTGTCTTCTTTAGAAAACAGGAATTCTTGATGATAACACTAATGTCTAAAAATCGTCATTTTGTTTCATTTCTTTGCGTTTGTCATTGTTGTTATATAATTTGACCCGTATATAGAAAATAAAAATATTTTGTATAATTTTCTTTGTTATTTTTTAAGATTTGATTCGTTATCTCATGCAAAACTTGATAAGAGACGGCCCCCTAAACCAATCAAAAAGAAAGATTTATTTATATCTCGAAAACTAACAACTGGAATGAGCTGCAAATTTGCATTCCCATATTTTTCAGCATTGGGATTCATTTTATGCAAAAATTAATATAGGTCATAATTCATAATTTTTATGAATATGAATTTATTTATATTTTTCAAAATTAAAAATATTTTTCAGAATCAAAAGAAATGATGAATTATGTTTGGGTTTCTTCACTGTATCGCGTAAAAAAAAAAAAAAAAAAAAAAAAAAAATTATATCGATCAAGTTATTTTTTGTGAAGATATTAATAAAAGTTTGAAATATGAATTTAGCATTAACACCTTCAAACTTTGAACGCTTATAACTCTGTGAAAAAACAAGTAAAATATACAACCAATATACTTTTTCGCGTTATCGCGATCCCAGGAATTCAAATATAATATAAAAATGGGGCATTACCATTGAAAAAAAATCAAAGTTGGTGCGCGTTTTAATATGTAGACGACCCCCAATTCAAATTTTCAGTTCATTTTCTGAAACTACTCACAATTCCCCGTCGAATGATACCTATTACATTTTTCTACATCTACTAGCAACGAAGTTACGGCGAGTGCTGCGTTTTTTTTTTCCCCGATAACATATGTCTACTACATAAAATATTTACTTTTATTAGTACTGAAAAAATAATAATAAATAAATAAATAAATAAATAAAAATCAAAGTTAGTGTGTGTTTTAATATGTAGGCGACCCCCAATCTAAAATTTTATTTCATTTTCTAAAAGCACGCATAATTCCCCGTTGAATGATATTTATTATGATTTTCAGCTTCAGTCTTCTATTAGTAACGAAATAAAATGTGGTGTTCTTTATTTCACAGACCGAGACCGTACGTACATTTTATATCACAAAAACTAAAAATTGAAATCACCTGCAACCGGAACAGGACATGAAATATTACGTTTCAAATTCATAGTTTGAACTGTTTTGTGGACTAGTTATGATTTCCTAGTTATTCCCCATCGAATGATACCTATTACATTTTTCTACATTGATTAGCAACGAAGTTACGTTGAGTGTTGCGTTTTTTTCCCCTACTGTGCATAAGTGTATATTTTTGCGGGGGAAAGACATTCTTCTGATTATCATATTTTCGAAGCGAATAAAGATAAAACAACGAAACTTCATAGTTAGGACTAGTTCGATGTGCAGACGATTTCACAAACTTTTGATGAAAATTGGAAAACCGTCAATGGGACCGTAAGTCCGAATCTCAAAAACGATTCAAACGTTTTTCTTCAATGTTGCTATATAAACTTCTTTTTCGATGTCCTTTCTAATGTATTGGTACTTCAAAGTAATTGATAGGTGTCCTACACTGTAAAATTTTTTTGGAAATTTACTAAAATGTTTATCCAAACACCCTGCAAATTTACAATAATTCTTAATTAAAAGTAAGTAATCGGGTTCTCATTACTGTATTTTTATCTTTTTTTATTATTTAATTTATTAAAAAAAAGAAAAAAAAAAAAAAAAAAAAAAAATTAGAAATGTATGTTTCTCTCTCTCTCTCTCTCTCTCTCTCTTTATATATATATATATATATATAAATTTCTAAATCACTAATATGTTCTCGCCAGCAATTATTTAAATTACTATCAGTCATAAAATGCATATACAAAATAATTTTTTAAACATCTCTGTTTGTTTTTCTCTTTAATTTTGCATAACACTTAAAATAAATGATTACCAGTAGTTTACTGTTAAAACTTTTAGCAAAGTGTATATGATTAGGTCAATTTATAATCTCACAAGTGTGTTTCCTTAAAAACAACTGAAAAGATTTTCTTCAATCTCGCCATATTAACTACCTTTTAGATATCTTTTCATATGTAATTGCTGGTTTTCGGTGAAGAGATTAATTTGCCAATTTCGTTGAAAATCGGATATCGGACCGTAAATGACTCGATATCTCAAAAACTACTGTAACTATTTTCTTAACACTTGCTATATACATTCCTTTTTAGATGCCATTTTGCATATATTACTTGTTACTACAGGGAGATTAAGAGTCGTCCTAATTAGGTAGAAAAGTTTTATATCGAAATTTGGTACTTCAAATAACGGCTTAACCAATTTCTTTCTTAAAAAAAAAAAAAAAAAAAAAAAAAAGAAAAAATCTAGCTATGTATATTTTTTTTTATATGTCTTTAAGATTATAGAATTAATTTGCTTTTATAGGACAATTTTCATGCGTCTGGTAAGTAGTGCAGTCAGAAGACATGAAATTTACCAAAATCTTCAAAAATCGTTTATAATATGTGTAGTATAGTGTGTAACGAAATTCGTGTGGCCCTTTAAACGAATGATGAATGATTTCTATATCACAATATACACAAAACATGATTTCATGTATATTAAAAAAAAAAAAAAAATCCATTCCATCTTGTTTAAGGCAGTCTATAGATCCTAAAGTGTATTTACCTACAATTTCACCCATAGACGCAGTGTTTCCAGATTTTTTTTATTTTTTATTTAATAGTCACCAACAAATTTGACAAATGATATTTGATATACAAAAGTGATAATTAATCTTGGAAGTGATTAGGTAACCGTTACAATTAACATTTAGTAGTGGATATTGAATAAAAAATGTCCCAAATCTGGTAACATAGTATAGACGTAATGTATTTAAATTATATTGGATGGCCTTGTACACGAACCATTTGCATGATCACTACAAAAAGCTTAGTGTAGCATCCCTTTATGATACGCATTACGTTTTAATTTTGAGGCATCCAAATTTTAGTTACGACATTAATTAGACAGCCAACAATAAACTGAATGAAAAATTATTATTCAGTACTAACCGTACTAAACTTATTAGTATTTAGTACCCCGTGTCATTAAAATAGTGAAATGATGTGTACATATAGCAAATGTTAAATATATACACAATACAATTTTCAGACGCATTAGTGAAAAAATAGTGCATAAAAAGGAAAATTTATATGCCTATTTAAAAAAAAAAAAAAAAAAAAGAGTATGATTTTTGTACGACAATATGAAAAGTTGTCAACAAAAAATAACGCTACTTTCAGAAAATTTGAGAACGTATTATAAAAATTGTATGCTGCGAACTGAATTCAAATACATCAAATATATTGTTGATTATGGACATACAAAACTATTTTAACTGTGCCTATCTGAACGATAAAGAAAATATTTTGGCGTGACACTGATATTACTTTCTCTGACCCTGCATTGCAATACTATAAAGACAGATTGAAAATTAAGAGGTAAGATAAGAAGTACTATGTATGAATTTATTTAAAAACAATTTATAATAAGTTTAAGGACAGTTTTATATAACATATAATTCACTGTGATCAGGGAAGGGGTGTGGGCTGTGGAGGGGCTATCGCAACCTCAATTCCCCTTTGAATATATCCCCTAAATTTATAAAAGATTCAAGGCTGTTATTAAATTTAAAAGTTTATTTGTTCACACACATTTTACACACACTACTCCTAGAAAATTACACATTTTGATCCAAATTTCCAAATGGTAACTTTATATGAATTTCAAAATACCGAAATTAAGTTATTTATTGTTTTTAAGTTATTCTGATTACATACATACTCACATTTGGAACACTAATTAATTATATTTCGCACTCAAGGAATCTAAAAACGCGTAATTATGTAAAAACCAACGATAAAATTTTACATTAAAAAAATACATGCCTACCGTATGATGTGAGAATCTAATTTTCATGCCGTACAATCATCAGATTACATTGCTCTTATTATGAATGTAATTAAAAATTTAAAAAAGGGAATATGTGATAGGGTATTAAGCAGAGATCACCTATGGCTACATTTTCAATTAAAATTGGAAAAATATTCAAGTTATTATTTTAAAAGATAATTATAGTAGTAATAATAATAATAAATACTGTTGCGTAATAACCATACAACTTAGGTGCACACTACCATACATACTGTATATTCTTTTGGAGATGTTGGTTAATTTCATGTCTTCTAACCACACTAATTATCAGACTCATGAAAATTGTCCTGTAACTGCCAGCTAATACATATAGACATATAAAAAAGAATAGGCATAGCGAGTTTTAAAAAAAAAGTATCCAGTAGAGTTTTTTTTTTTTTTTTTTTTGAAGCATCGGTTTCCGAGATCTAAAACTGACCTATCTTATCATGGAACCTGCAATGAGAAATATATATATATATATATATATATATATATATATAAGAAATATTTTTAAAATGAATATGTATATGATATAAAATTAAAGATAATTATAATATAACGTAAAACAGAGAAAGCTAGCGCTAAAAGCTGCTTAGCTAAACAATGTTTTTATTAAATAAGAAATTTTTTATAAGAAGTATTTAAATATATGAAATTCAAATAAAAATAAAAATTTTGAAGATTAGAATAAACAATAGGAGATTTACAAACCAATGCGCAAATGCGTATATATATATATACCGCTTTTATCTAGAATGAATAAGTGGTCATTTTCTAAATCCCTAAACTAGAAATATAGTTATCCGAAGTATGCACATAAGGCACGCCAATAAACTGAATAGACGAAATGATCGAGAATTTCTAGCCTGCACGTTTCTAAATGGTGAAACAATATTCTGAATCTTTTTTATTGCGAGAAATTCGCGCTTGATTTTCTAGATTATAGTTGCTGAAACCTGAGTATTGTATTCGCCTTTATTTGTAGAGATTTTTAAATAAATTTGCCCTCGATAACATCGGCAAACTCTCTAGAATTCTAATAGGGGTTTCTAGATCTCGCTTTCAAAGGGGACTAGAATTTATAAGGATGACATGGAACTATTTTTTCTAGAGCCACAATTTTGATTCTACGTAGATATGAGTTACATAATTTTTTCTCACTGTGTAAATTTCCCTGTAGTAACCAAGTGATGCATGCGAAAGCAAGTCTAAATAAGAATTTATGCAGAAAATCTCAAGAAAATTGTTAGATCTGTTTTTCAGATACCGAGTTTCGGTACAATTTCAGATTTTTACCAAAACTTGACAAACTCATGCGTTTACCGGAAAATTACAATTACTTACGAAAGCACATCTAATAGGAAGTTAATATGTTGAGTTTGAAGGAAATTTGTAGAGCTGATTTTTTAAAGAAACGCAGTTGTCAGACCTAAAATTGACCTAATATATAATACAAGACGTCTATAAATTTTCCTGTGAATACTGTCACGAAATTGTAAATAATAGTAGTTATTTTTACGTAATTTCATTCAAAGAGGCTTAGCCAGTTACAAACTGTTAATTTCCCCATTTTTAGCTTTTTTTGCGTGAAAATAACTCATTTTCCTTCAAAAAGCCGTTAAAAACTTCAGCAGCTCAGTCAATGTCGTTAGCGACGAATTTGGCGATATTTTGACGGACTTGGCGAGAAAAATCTTTATTATCGATATCTCTATTTTTTAAGCTTTAACTGGATTTTTTAGAAAATTCTCGATTTATAGACGGCTATAAAAGGAATCCCGTTCCGACGATTAAGTCAGTTTTCGCCAAGACACCGCGAAATAAAGAGCTCGTCTTGACCAAGACTCTCCTGTTGGTTACAGATCCTATTGTTTTGTGTTAATGCTATGGTACAGTTTATACTGTGATTTTTAGGTTGTCAGCTGTTATTTAAAACTGTGTTTTCATGTTAAACTGAAGTTGATACTTAGTTTACAAACTTGTAATCTTCTAGAATATTTAATAAGTAATCTTTTCAGCCTGTGCAAGATTCGTCCTTCATTCACAGACAATTCATGAACCTCGAGTACGTAACCGCATAGGCAAGGACATCTAAAATAAAGTTTAAATAGCAATTGAAAAAAAAAACTGAAGCCATGAGACATGCATTTACGGTCTAGGTGTTCAATGTTCGAGCTCCGCTTTTCCAGGTTTCACGAAAAGTTGGCAAAAATAATCTGTACACTTGACCTGTTTGATTTTTGAAGTTTCTATCTATCTTTATTCGTTTCAAAGACACGATTGTCAAAAGAATCTCCATACACCCACTAATTACCAAAAACCTCTTTTTCTTTTTTTTACACAGGGGGCCTTAAAAGATGCAAATTAGGTGAAAGTTCGATATTGAAATTTTTATCTGAAACAGTGCTTCCATTGTCTGTGCTTGTCGGTTAATGTAACTATAAAAAAAAAAGGTGCATAGATTATAGAATAATATCTCAAAATACTATTTCTCTTAATTGAAAATTCTTATTATTACAACAGTTTTTCTTTTTTCATTTTAATAATTTTACTTCAAACTTTTGATGACGTAAAGAATATCTGCGAAATTTATCAAGCACAAATGTTACTTTATTGGAGATTTCGTATCTAGTTCCAGGAAATTCTCTTGGAGATGACACAAGAAATGCTTTTCAATATTTATTGACTACTACAAAGTAGTCTATATTTATGTAAAGGAAGTATGCAAACTCATGATTGAACCGCTTGGAAATTACAAGAAATGTGATTTGCATTTTCTATTTAGATGAAAATCTAGTACATTTCATTTTATAACAATGATAGACTTTTACGAAACTTTGTTTCCTTTCATTTAAATTTGAAGCGCGTAGTAAATAAAAAGAAATATATTTCAATAAAATATATTTCTTATATTATATAATGTATAGTATAGCTTTTTATATTATTTTATGAAAATACATTTTACATTTTCTATAAAAATATATTTTATGGATTTTAATCTCCAAGGTGACGGTATTAAAGAAAATGTAAATTATGCTTTCATGTCACAATTAAGAAAAATTTTTTGAACACATATATACTTTTTCCTGTGAAATCACTTACTACAAAAAAAGAATTTTTTTATTTTTTACACACAAATTTAATTAATGTAATTTTTTTTAACTTAGAAAATAATCTGTGGTGTCACTCACACGACTTTCTCTTGCCCTGAAATTTAATACTATAAATACAGGCTTGAGATTAAGAGGTAAGATAAAGAGTACTGTTATGTAAACCTATGTTAAAACAATTCAAATTAGGCTTTAGAAGAGTTTTATATGATAATTAGTTCTGTATGTATAACATTTCTTGGAACTTATTAGTCTTGATCAAATTTTCCAACAACAAACTTATATTAATTTGAGAATACAACTTTTGCATCTCCTGAAATTATTCGTTTTTAAGTTACTCTAATACACACAAACAAAGATCAAACGTTAAAAAACTTGACTTCGGTAATCAGGAAGCCTCAAAACGTGTAAATATGCAAAAAAACAAGCGACGAATATTTAGCTTAAAAACATACATTATTTATCGTATGTCCATGAGGATTTCATTTCAATTCCTGAGCAGTTTCCTGGACATGGTAAAATATTATAGTAAAGCCCTTCCACTAACAAAAAAGAATTTTATCGCTTAAATATTTGCAGCCCTGTATATCTACTGAAGATTATGTACAAACCACATTGTGCACCTAAACTTAATCCTATAGTAATAATACATGGCACAACCTGAAATACACTTACACCAATTTTCAACTATTGTCACACAATAATCTAGTTCTTTTGTGTACAGTCGGTAACAAAAGTGTCCGAAAACTAGCAAAAGCTCCTATGTAAAAAATGTACACTGAATACGGTTTTGTTAAATAAATCCTTATCGAATCCTGTTTTTACACTGACTAAGAACAGGATTCGACAAGGATTTATTTAACAAAACCGTATGAAGTGTACTTTTTTTACATAGGAATTTTCACTAGTGTTCGGACACTTTTGTTACCGACTGACACTTTTGTTACTGACGAATAGTGAATGATTCCCCTACCATATTCTACAGGAGACACGTTTTTACGCATATAAAAAAAATCATTTCATTTGGTTTAGTGCAGTCTATAGATGTTAAACTCTACTTATCTGCAATTTCCCGCATAGACGTATTGCATATGAATTCTTTTGGGTGTCCCTGTATACGAATCATCTCCTTCATCTCAACGAAAATCTTAATGTAGCATCCCTATATGATACACATTTAGAATACCCAGTTTGGACTTTCTGCTATTGTTTGTTCTTGAGATATGCTGATTACAGATAGACACACACACACAAAAAAACACACAGACGGACACACAGACAGACATACAGACAGACAAACACACAGACGAACTGCTAAAAATATGATCTTCGGATTCAGGGGATCTCAAAACGTGTAAATATAACAAAACCTCTCTTTCGAAATTTTGACCCCAAAATAATACTTTCTCTACCTTATGGGTCAGAGAAAGTAAAAATGAATTTAATTAAGAGAAATGAAAAATGCGAAATTTTGTCTAATTTTATCTATATACGTAATAAGTTTAATAAATAGGTATATGTATAGTCTTTCAAAAAAAGTAACATGTATTTAATGCTACTGCCGTATGAAAATAATTTTTAAACTACTTTAGTATGACTAAATTTTAGACGGAATATTAAGAATAAATTACAAGGAGTCTTGGCGTTGGATTATTAAAATCAAGTAATAACTGCAACATGTAGAACGCCAAAGAGAAAAAAATCGGAAGCAGAAAGCTCTTTCAGTTTCGGTGACCAAATTTTTGAAACCCAATTTGAGGACAAATCATCGCAGCGTCCTCAAACTGAAGTGTCATTCGAGGACAGAGCTAAATTATGCTTTAATTTGAGGACATTTGAGAACAAATTTTTAAATTCGAGGACCTTTGTCCTCAATTGATTTTCAAATTACTGAGGATATAGGTCGAAATTCGAGGGCTGTCCTCATCCTTCGAGGACGTTTGGTCACCTTAGTTTCAGTAGCGTTTAACAAACCGTCTTCAGTGCATAAAAAACGAGAGAGAAGTGATCTTACACAGGGTGTCCCATAAATAGCGACCATATTCCGCACAGCTTGATTCCACGTTGGGAGTACATGTAAAATGACCAAGAACTGTACCTGTACGATCCATAGTTTACGAAAAAAATACAGAAAATACGACAAAATTATTTGAGCGCTAGCAATAATTCCTTTGTAAAAAAAGGTACACTTAATGCTATTTTGTTAAATAACTCCTTGTCAAATTATGTCCTTAAAGTGACTAAGAACGTGATTCAACAAGGATTTATTAAAAAAAAAAGAAAAATAAGTGTACTTTTTTTTACATTGAAATTATTGCTAGCGCTCGAATAATTTTGCTACTAACTGTACGAAAAACAAAGTATGACGTCACAGACGGTGCAAGGGGAAAAAAAACCTAATTGGACACATTAACAGCAGTATTTGCATATCTTTGATATGCATGGCGGATACTTTGAACATTTGCAAATACTGCTGATGATGTGTCAAATAAAGTGTTTTTTTCTCGCACCGGCTGTGACGTTATACTTTGTTTTTAGTATTTTTCTCGTGAACTATGGATCGTATAGGTACAGTTGTTTGGGCATTTTTTATGTACTCCGAACGAGGAATCTAGCTGTGCAGAGTTTGGGTGCTATTTCTGAGCCACCCTGTATATAGGAAAGGGATCAGATTCTGAACAATCAATAGAATTACACGGGATGTGGGTGATTGGATAATAGGAATTTAAGAAACACTAGTTTCGAAAAACTTAGAAAATTCATAGCCGTGTTCACCATTAACTTTAACTCCCGGTTCAACACAAAACTTGAAAAGCATCTAAAGGCAGAGCACAGCTTTCCAGCAAAATTTGGCCCGCTGCTTCTGCCATCTATCGTCGAGTATTTCATTTAATCTTTGACTGGTTAGTTTCACCTAAAAAATCTGAAAATAACTGTACCGCTAGATGGCAGAAACAACACGGCAAAGTTTGCTGAAAATTTGCATCCTGCCTTTATACGCTTTTCAAATTTTCATGTTCAACCGGGAGTTGAAGTTATTGGTGAATAACAGCCATAAAGAAAATGTGGACTGGATGTAAAATATCTAACAATCAAATAAATAGGTTACAGTGAAATCACAATTAACAATATTTTAAAGTTTTTTATAAATATAACAGCTTTAAAGAAATCGAGTTCTTGAGCGGATTTAAGCCTGTAGGTTATTTTAGCTGAATCAAATTTGAAATTATGGTTAGGAATAACCGATTTATTGGTTTTCTGCTTATGGACGTACAGTCGGTAACAAAAGTGTCCGATCACTAGCAAAAATTCCTATATAAAAAAGTACACTTAATACAGTTTTGTTAAATAAATCTTTGCCGAATTACGTTCTTAGACTGACTAAGAACAGGATTCGACAAGGATTTTTTTAGCAAAACTGTATTAAGCGTACCTTTTTTATATAGGAATTTTTGCTAGTGTTCGGACACTTTTGTTATCGACTGTAATTAATATATTCTTATAGACGGAATTTAAGACTGCGTTTAGTTTGGCCAACGTGCGGTTGTTGGACAAAATAATGTGAGCACTTTCGCTTTTTTTACGTTTTGTAGAATATCTTGAAAGTTTTGTGTACAGGGCCATCCAAGAGAATTCATAAAACATTTTGTTTATGCGCAAAATTTATCATAGGAACAGCGTAACATCTATAAGCTGCTCTAAACAAAATGGAATGAACATATCTTTTATATGCGTAAAAGCATATTTCATGTAGCTTGTGGTATGAAAATCATTCATCATTTGTTTATAAGGCTACCCGAAGACTTTAAATATATTGGAACTGTACTATGAACCTGCTGGAAGTGCATTTCCTTTTCTATTATGCGTTTTTCATATAAGAATAAATTTAAGTACACAGTGTGTTGTGTATATAGTTCATAGACAATATAGAGGGCAACCCAAAGTTAAGCAAAAGGTTCTTTTTTCTTGAATGTAATTGACAGAAGTTCTTTGCTATATTTAACTATGTCGACAAACACAGGACGGAAAATTAATTTCACATATCCATACTGTAAATAAAGCATTTTTTGAAAATCGCTTTTTCAACTCTGTTTTTTTTTTTTTTTTTTTTTTTTTTTTGTATAATATCACGTTCTGAATTTCTTTGAATACGAAATACAAACTTTTAGTGATTGATCTGTATGTATATATTTCATCAGCATAACTTAAAAACAAATAACCGCTAAAATTTCAAATTCGGTATTTTGAAGTTGGTATGTGGTAGCCACTTGTAAAATTGATCAAGATTGGCAAGTTTCAAGACAAATTATTAACAACATTCACTTTTTTTATATATATATATATATATATATATATATATATATATAAATGTAGGCAGTGTAATTGAACAGGGAGCCTCCTTCTTACAGAGTTTTATGTCAAATAAAATTGTTTTTAAAGAAATTTTAGATTATACTAAAATTAGTTTGAGCATTATTTTATACCTTATTGATCTTACGTCTTAATCTGAAAATTGTCCCTGTATTGAAATGCAGGGTAAGAGAAAGTCCTGTGAGTCACATACCAGATTATTTTTAAATAGCATTATAGCAATATAACCTTTACAGTTTTTTTATTTCAAAATAAGGGTAATAAAATGACAAAATATATGTAAATAATATAGGACTGCTACGACCCCAATATTGAAGGTCGTTCGACCACGTTTATTTCGATCATGGGAGCCACTGCGCATGTGTCGACTCAACGAATACAAAATTAAAAACGGGTTAGTAACCCTTGTGGACTTGGAAAAATAAGCGATTAAAGAATGCGAAATGACCGGGTATTTATCATACAGTCGGCAGTAAAAGTATCCGAGCACTAGCAAAAATTCCTATGTAAAAAAGTATTTTTAGTGCTGTTTTGTTAAATAAATCCTTATCGAATATTGTTTTTAGCCTGACTAAGAACATGATTCGACAAGGATTTATATAACAAAACAGCACTAAGAGTACCTTTATTACATAGGAAATTTCGTTAGTGCTCGGATACTGTTGCTGCTGACTGTATACCGATCTGTTGGTTAATTTGACACCCCTCTAAGAATCGCGGGAAACGTGGTCGCATTATATAGAAAGCACCTGCGACTTGAATGTCATGCATCTAACCAGTAGAACAGAGAAAATAATTGCAATGAAACACAGAGCAGGTAATAAAACAAAAGTAAATTTAAACGAAGAAAAGAGGAATTTGAAATCCATACATCTCCGCGTACCAGCAGCTTGAAAATTTCTTCTTTAAAGAACACCTCGGAGCACTGCAGTAAAATGCATGTATTTCAATACCTAAAAAATCGAATCATAACATAAGTTAAAGGAGAACGTTTAAGTACTGCATTAACAAAACCATAAATAATATTAAAATTAAGTACAAAATTACGATAAATCATAAAAAAAAAAAAGAATGAAAGAATAATAGTAATATTTCGCTGAAAGAAAAAATAAACCACCTTTCAATTAAGTGTGTGCAATACCTCACAAGGAACTAGTTGGCATAGGTGGACTCTGCTCAGTTCCCCACCATATTTATGGTATCATAAATTTCTAATGCGAGACATATTATAATCATGTTAAAAAAAATGAATTTGACCAAAGCTTGATACAGTGACAGAAAGAAATCCCCGCCTAATAGGCTATCCATTGTTCACTTGGATATATTTATTTTATTCTAATCTACTAATTTATTTTATCAGGGTCAATTCCGTTGTTTAGTTTTCATGCTACTATTTCCAATGCAATAATCCTCAAAATTCAGATTTATATGAAAAATTTACAATTTCGCTATGTTGATAAAATCATAAATTACGAATAATTTACGAAATTCTCCTATTAGAATATTTGTATTCAATCATGTTCAAACAAATATCATAAATGTAATTTTGAAGTTGTCTAATGTATTTACGATCCTCAAAATGGAAGTTTATGCTCAATTTTGCCTTATTCTGACATGTTAAGTAAATCGTAAATTCCAAATAACTTACGAATTTTTTACACTGGAAAAATCATAGTCTATGATATTCATGCAAGTATCCTAAATAATATTTCGAAATTAGTTTCACGTCTTTACGGTGAAAATATCCCTCAAGATTGACGTTTATGTGAAATTTTACTCTGTTTTGCCATGTTAAGAAATTCGTAAATTTCCAATAACTTACGAAATTTTTATATTGGAAAATTCTTAGTGATTAATATTCATTCCAGTGTCCTAAATAATATTTCAAAAGTAGTCCTACATCTTTACGATGAAAACATCTCTCAAAATTGACGTTTATGTGAAATTTTTCCCTATACTGCCATTTTAAGAAATTCGTAAATTTCCAATAACTTGCGAAATTTTCAAAGTAGCCTATTTATAGTTACTGATGTTCATTCCAGCATCAAAACTGATATTTTAAAACTGGTCTGACATTTTTACAGTAAAAGTTTCCATTTAATGTACGTTTAAATGAATTTTTGTCCTATTCTCCCATGTTAAGAAATTCGTAAATTTCCAATAACTTACGAAATATTTAGATTTGAAAATTCATAGTTATTAATATTCATTCCAGTGTCCTAAATAATATTTCAAAAGTAGTCTGACATCTTTACGATGAAAATATCGCTCAAAATTGACGTTTATGTGAAATTTTCCCCTATACTGCTGCCATGTTAAGAAATTCGTAAATTTCCAATAACTTGCGAAAATTTCAAAGTAGCATATTTATAGTTACTGATGTTCATTCCGGCATCAAAACGGATATTTTAAAACTGGTCTGACAATTTTACAGTAAAAAGTTTCCATTTAATGCACGTTTAAGTGAATTTTTGTCCTATTCTCCCATGTTAAGAAAATCGTAAATTTCTAATAACTTACGAAGTTTTTAAAATCGAATGTTGCAAATGAATAGGGTTCTTGCCAGTGTCAAAAGTAATATTTTAAAACTGATCTGACCTCTCTGCGACAATTTGTTCTTGAGATATCGTGTACACAGGCTAACAAAACTAACGAACTAACGGACTAACGGACTAACAGACACCCTACAGACAGACACCATACAAATTTTGTCATTTTCGGATTCCTCACATCTGAAAACGTGTAGAAAAGTCAAAAAACCGAGGTCGAAAATTTTCACGATTACCTAAGTTCCCCATACCTATAGTATGATGGGGAATTAAAAAAGTGTCTACATGACATATGGTACATTTAGTAAGGCAAAAAGTTTTAAAGTATCGTTTTAAATGAAATTATATAAATATTTTTTCTATGAACTTTTATTGGTATTAAAACTTTAATAAAATAAATAAATAAATACTTATTTGCTATTCTATTGCCCAGTTTATGTAATTTTCCTTTATTATACGCATAGTCATAATTATTTTAAATTCCTCTGGAAGTATAACCCGAATTACAGTTTTTTGTTTCGAAAATGAATAATTTAATTTAAGACGAGATGGCTAATTCCAGGATAATTTCCTTTAAAATGACAAAGAGTATTTTTATGAAAAATCGATGTTCAATGAAATGTATCCGAATGGTGTCTATTTCCGTTTTAAATTACACATAAAAAAGGATTTACAATAATTTGCCGCATAATGAACATAGAAATTATTATTTCCTGCAGAATATAAATGAAAAAATACTACTTTTAGTTCCCCATCATACTATAGGTATACGGAACTTAGGTAATCGTGAAAATTTTCGACCTCGGTTTTTTGACTTTTCTACACGTTTTCAGGTGTGAGGAATCAGAAAATGTCAAAATTTGTATGGTGTCTGTCTGTAGGGTGTATGTTAGTGTGTTAGTCTGTTAGTGAGTTAGTGTGTTAGTCCGTTAGTTTGTTAGTCTGTGTACACGATATCTCAAGAACAAATTGTCGCAGAGAGGTCAGATCAGTTTTAAAATATTACTTTCGACACTGGCAAGTACCCTATTCATTTGCAACATTCGAATTAAAAAACTTCGCAAGTTATTAGAAATTTACGATTTTCTTAACATGGGAGAATAGGACAAAAATTCACTTAAACGTGCATTAAATGGAAACTTTTTACTGTAAAAATGTCAGACCAGTTTTAAAATATCAGTTCTGATGCCGGAATGAACACCAGTAACTATAAATATGCTACTTTGAAAATTTCTCAAGTTATTGGAAATTTACGAATTTCTTAACATTTCAATATAGGGCAAAATTTCACATAAATGTCAATTTTGAGAGATATTCCCATGTCAGACTACTTTTGAAATATTATTTAGGACACTGGCATGAATATTAATGACTACGAATTTTCCAATATAAAGATTTCGTAAGTTATTGGAAATTTACGAATTTCTTAACATGGCAGAATAGAGCAAAGTTTCACATAAACGTCAATCTTGAGGGATATTTTCATGGTAAAGATGTCAAACCACTTTCGAAATATTATTTAGGATACTGGCATGAATATCATAGACTATGATTTTTCCAATTTAAAAATTCGCAAGTTATTTGGAATTTACGATTTACTTAACATGTCAGAATAAGGCAAAATTGAGCATAAACTTCCATTTTGAGGATCCTAAATACATTAGACAACTTCAAAATTACGTTTATGATATTTGTTTGAACATGATTGACTACAAATACTCTACTAGGAAAACGGAAGGAACGGAATTGACAACGGAATTGACCCTGATAAAATAAATTAATAGATTAGAATAAGATAAATATATCGAAGTGAACGGTGGATAGCCTATTAGGCGGGGATTTCATTCTGTCACTGTATCAAGCTTTGGTCAAATTCATTTCTTTTAACATGATTATAATATGTCTCGCGCTAGAAATTTCTGAGAACATAAATATGATGGAGAACTGAGCAGAGTCCACCTATGCCAACTAGTTTTTCTTTACTGGAGAAAATAATTCACACTTCTAGTTAGCAACAAATAACACTTTTTTTTTTTTTAAATTAATTTTCCGTATATGAATTTTTACCGTAGAAACTCTTTTTTGTATGATTACCGTAAAAAAATTGAAGTAGCTCTACTCGACTTTCCAAACATTAATAGTTATCAAACATTTAAATAACAGTTTAAATAATAGTTATTAAACGTTCTAGTTGAGAAGAGAAAGAAATACTATGCTAAAAATCTTTTTTTTTCTATATTAGAAAGAAATTCGCAATATCTAGACCATTTTGCGTTATAGCTTTTATAGTATATGGCGAGAATTGGCGACTTTTAAATTTTTGTCACTATTTGGCGATGAGTTTTTTGGTATAATTGCTTGTTTTTTAAAAAAAAAAAAAAAAAAAAAAAAAAAGATCTAGCACCTAATTGTAACATTCTAATACCTATACTTTTTACTATTGATTTTTTTTTTAGTCAATTTAGGGCATTATTTATTACTCTATATAACTTTTTAATGTACAGCTAGATAATAATTTTACAGATTCGAAAATATCTGAAATGAAAAAAAAAAAAAAAAAGTTTATTGTTATTATTTTTATTTGGAAAAATCTCTTACAACTTTAATTTTTAATTCTCTTCAACTTCCTTCTTAAATAATGAAAAATAAAATATTTTTGATTGTTTATAAGAGTTTTAGGTCATTATTCTTTTTTCTTGCTTAATTAGAAATATAAAATGTATCATAGAAACGTCTAATTCTGTAATGTTAAAAAATTATGTCAATTCAGTAATGTCAAAAAATTATAACTGCTAAATTGAAAGATTCTGTCAGTCAAAATTAATTTGACTTTGAATGTTTTTTTTTTTTTTTTTTTTTTTTAATGCCAAATTATATCCGAAATATTTTAAAATATGTTTTTAAATAAAAAAGATAAATACACTTTAAAGACATAAAAGAAACGCAGTCAATTATACAGATTCAACGTTATTTCCTTATTCTAAAAAAAAAAAGAACTCATAAGAAAAAGTATATATATATATATATACAAACAATATAAGAAATTGCCAGTAATAAAATGAATTTTCTAAAGGTAAAAAAAAAAAAAAAAAAAAAAAAAAAGATAGACATTTATTTTATTATATTTATTTATTTATTTATTTATCTATTACACCATTGATTGCATTTTAATTTTGAAAATGACGTCATAAGATTGAAAAACAACGATTTCAGAAATTTTCATAAAATGGCAAATAGAGTATCTTTACAAACCCGACGTTTTTAATTCATAATTTCGTTAATTAATATGATAGAAATTTCTAACTGAGTGAAATGTCTACCTTGAAGTATTTAGAACACATTGATCTATCTTATGACACGGGGAATTTTGCTCGCCGCGAGGAGATACGGTCCATACAAAATAATTCGACACCAACAACAGTAACATATATATATATATATATATAATCGAAGATTAACACTTTAAGGCATCTTTATAAGCATGCTTGTAAATCTTTTAAATATCAAAACACGTGTTGTTCAGCGAAATTGCATCATTCTATGAAATAAACTGGGAAACATATTTTTTAGAAGTTTAAATGTAAAGGTTAAAAATTTACAAATTTAATAAAAGAAAAAAAAATCAATTTTTTTTTTTTTTTTTTTAATTATGTTACAAATTATAAAAATTTATACTAGAAGGCATTTTGGCTTTTTATGTATTAGGAATTAGATTACTTTTTTTGTGCTTTATTACCTTTTGAAAAATGGTAATCTTTAAAAATAGAATACTTTTGTTTTGAAAATGAAACACATAAAAATTTTATTTATGAGTTCTCTCATAAAACTGCTGACATATTTTTTCAATGATTACATGATGTGCTAAAATAACAGGCTGTTTTCTGATTTATGTATTTATTTATTTGTTTTTTTAATAGAATCAATAAAGGCTCTAAAATTTTTAGCACTATTACAACACTAAAAAATACAAGTTATTTATTAAAAGGCAATTTGAGGATTTTTAATTAAAAAAATGCTCACCAAACTTTTTTTATGCGTGTTGCTACTATTAGTATTATGCAATGCCATTTTTTATGAGGAAACGCATTAAGTATTCTATACATTAAATTATTCTTTTCAGTAGAAACCTCGTGCCTGCAAAAGTTTGGATTTTTAAATAAAGTCGTACGTATCTTATAGAAACAAAATTCAAAATCTTCATAGATCAATTAAAGGACCCAAGAAATTTGTGATAGTTAAAAAAATGAAAATGACTGGATCTGATTAAAAATAAAATTATGGTTAATTGAAATTTTCTTTTAAAGTGTTACAATAATAATAGTAAAAGTAAAAATAAAAGCAAAAAAAAAAAAAATTAAAGTGAGCAAAATAAGTTAAACAAGAAATACTACTTTTTGATTATATAGTAAGTTATTTTTGTAGACGTATTTTCTGCAAAAGAATCTTTCAGAAGCAGACAAACCTTCATCTTTGAAAATTTTCCAATACTTTTCATCTCTTTTAATCGACAAATTGTTCTACATATAGAAATTACTTCTAGAAATAAACGTGGCTCCTAAAATTGAAGTAAAGTAAGTAACATTCCTATCACGTGTCTTGTGTCACTCAGTAATTTTGCAGTTTGGCAAATTGGTAATAAACTAAATTTTGATTTTATTTTTCAGCTGCTTTCATTTCAATTGTATACATTATGGATATATTAAATTACTTTAGGGGGAACAAAATTTTAACTATTATATCGAAACAATTTTTTAACAATTATATTTTTTATTTTTGATATTTACTTTAGATATTTTACACTCTAATTTTTTCATTAATTCGTGTCTTCGTTTTTTATAAATAAATGAATAGGAGTCACGGAAAAATTAGTAAATAAATCGAAAATGCCGAATAAAATAAAATTTAATTACTTTACGTTTAATTTTCACAAATGCTATCTCTCTATATATAAATGACTAAGAGATTTTTGAGTCTGATTGTTTGCGTGTTGATGCAAGTTACCACCAGCTTTTGATACTTTAGTTAATTAAAAAAAAATGTAATTGTCCGTTTGATAAGTTAATTAAACCGACGGATTTAAAAAAATTGCCCCTTTCATTTGGTACCTTATTTGTAACGAAATTTTGAATAGATTTTTAGAAATTAATTAAGAAGTGAAAATAATAGTCTGGTAAAAGCTTTCAAAATAGGCATTTAAATTTTTAATTGTTGCCAAAAGAAATTACTCTTTTTTTTTTTTTTAAACATAAAATGAAATATGCTTTTACGCGAAAAAAAAAATAATAAATATTAAATATTAAATTTGCTCCTGCACATAAAAAAACAAAAAAAAAAAAAAAAAAAAAAACAAGGGGCGGCAGAAAGAAATACGGGCTTTGAGTAATCGTCAGTCCGTTCCAGATAGTGATCGTCTGAAATAGGCTTTGAATGTATGCTAAAAAAAAAAATAATTGTGGTTTTATTTGTTTAATTATTTTTATTTTTATTTTTTCACATTTGTAGAAATGAAAGGATGGGCCTTATTTATCGCTATACTTCTTTAAATATGTACGGGTGATTATCCAATAAACAAGTAATAACAGAGCTCTGAAAAAAAAAAAAAAAAAAAGATAGTAATGATGTTTTTGCTGCGTATTATTATTATTTTTTTTTTTTTTCAGTGTAACAAAATATTAAAAGTAAAACTACGCACATAAATATAATTCATATGGCTATAATTTTAAGAATTTTAAATCTGAAAATGAAACTAAAAAATGTTAGTTATATAATTTTGGATAATAAGTGTATTGTGGGAAAAGAACAGCTCAGTGACCAAATATACCAGCCAATAGCGGTTACGTAGTTTATTAATTAATTAAATAATTTTATTTATTTATTTATTTTACATAAAGGTCGGATTTAAGAGCTACATAACACATATTTGACGCTTCATTCGGATCGTACCAATAGTGTGAAATCGAAGCTGTCGGCTTCCATCTTTTGTTTAACTTTAATCAAACTATCTTTAAAGTAGTTACTAATTTAAAGAATAAAGTTTTCTTAATGGTAAAAATTAAAATACAAAATTTTAATTAATCACATTCTGAAAAAAATATAAAATAAAATAAAATCAACTGAGGTAGTGAACCAACGAATGCTTTGCCAGCTTCGCTGGTCACTATATTTAAAGGGGACCAATGTGCAAGTTGTACCTGACGGGACTAAAGTGAAAGTTGTACCTCAAGGGGCTAATGTGAAAGTTGTACCTCTTGAGACTAATGTGCAAGTTGCACCGAACGAACAAACTATTTCTTTCAACGAAAATGCCTGGACGATAGGTCTAATATATCGTATCATATTATGTATCGTATTTATCGTAATATAACTCAATACTTATTTCGCTTCCTTCTTCTACTCGTTTTAATACGCATTTTTTATATGCATGAGCAGCCCCCGAAAAACAAAAACATTAAATCATTAAATTCATTTTTTTACTTATTTTTATTTCATATTATTTCACGCGCACTTTTTGTTTCCTAATTCAAAATTATTAAAAAAACTTTTTCGATATCGCTTGTAACGATACTGATTATTATTAATTTTCTTTTTCTTTCAATAATAATAAAAAAAAATTGTAAAAAATCCTGGCGTCAAATTCATGTTATTGAAATGCTGCTACATTAAAAAAAAAAAAAAAAAAAAAAAAAAAAAAAAAAAAAAATACGTTTTTGTTTACGCTTGGAATCCATCGCAACCATTTGCAAAAACGACATTTCGCCATAATCACCAAAGAGAAATCACCAAAATGCACTTGTGGACCAATACTATAGTTGTTCCATGACATCCATGAAATGTGATCGTTTTGCTTTTGCTCGTTAGCGAAGGAAACGATCAGCTTTATCTATAATATTTTATAAATAAAATTAGAAATTCTAACTTCTAAACTTTCATTAAATTATTTATTTTAATTTATAATTGTTGCCAAAAAAAATTAAACTTTAAATTTTACATCTACTTTTTAATATAGCACGTGATCTTGTTTTATATAAAAATTAAACCATTAAATTCATTTTTTTTACTTATTTTTATTTCATATTGCTCGCGCACTTCTTATTTCCTAATTCAAAATTATTAAAAAAAAAAAACTTTTTCGATATCGCTTGTAACGATACTGATTATTATTAATTTTCTTTTCATTTTCTTTCAATAATAATAATAATAATAATAATAATAAACAGATTTTGATGAAATTCTGGCAAAAGCAGAATTTAGTTTAGGACGGAGGACTATTAGTTTTTTTTTTTCAAATTATAACATCGCTTTCAAATTATTCAATTATATTTTCGATAAATTTTAGATTTCGACAAATGTCCAACTATCAAAAACGACAACGCAAAAATCCCAGATTGAGACTAATAGGCCCTCAGTCCTAAAAAAAAAAAAAAAGATTTTGATGATATTCTGGCAAAAGCAGAATTTAGTTTAAGACGAAGGACTATTATTTTTTTTTTTCTTTTTTTTTTTTTTTTTTTCTTTTTTCAAATTATAACATCGCTATCGCTTTCAAATTATTCAATTATATTTTCGATAAATTTTAGATTTCGACAAATGTCCAACTATCGAAATCAACAACGCAAAAATCCCAGATTGAGACTAATAGGCCCTCAGTCCTAAAAAGAAGAAGAAGAAGAAATATATATTTTACCTCAATTTTAGATTCCCCCCCCCCCTTTTTTGTTTAAATAGTATGTTTTTGGCACGGATGAATCGCGCTTGGCATGAAAGCTAATTCAGCATTACATTAAAGAGCTAATTCAGCATTACTTATTGATAATCCTGGATAATTTTTAAAATTTTGATGCTCAAATAGATCGGACATTTTTCGCCAAGGACTCCACTTTCATAAAAGCCACTTTAAGCCAAGTAGCGCTTATAAAACATAAATAAATTATAAAATATTGAAAAGCGTAAAAGAAAGGAAAGGAAAGGAAAACGAGAAGAAAGAAACAAAAAAATAATAATAATAACATAAATTATGTATTTTTGTCAGAAGTGATGATAAAAATTCAAAAACGGGAGCCAACGGGAGCTACATTAAGGCTGAGCCACGATCAGGTTTACATATTTCATTGTGACATACAAATTACACATACAAACAAATTGTAACAGATACAAATTATTTGAGAAAGGTACTAAAATGCGATATTTTAAATCAACAATGAACATTTTATTCACTTATATCATTCTTAACACTATGAAAATACTTCAAATTTTTTAATAACTCTGTAAACCAAATGAAGAAAAAGAATTGAATTACTAACACTTGTAAACTCTTAGTCTTTTATAAAGCTACATTTAGAGAAACTTAACAATAGAAATAAAGGGGGTAAAATTGTGTTAATCAGGAAAGGATTAAAAAGTAGGCTAACAAAAATGTTCCGCCATATTGATCTTTGGCTCGGTAGCTTACTACAACGTGTAGGTATATCCTATAGGCCTACCTATATTTTTAATCATTCATTGGCAGCGATTATTTCAGCGTCTGATTTGCAGTTTGCAGTTAATAGAAATATAATAAGGTTCATTTTCGGTACATTTGACATGAGCCCATTTTTTACACGTCATGCATTGCACCCAGTTTTCTCCGAATCTAGAAAATTTGTAAACTAGACATAAGCAATTTTCGTCTTTTTTTTCAGAGGTATCTGATTCCTACTTAATTTTATTTAATAACATAGTTTTTTTTTTTTTTTTTTTTTTTTTTTTTTGTGTGTGTGTGTGTGTGTGTGTGAGAGAGAGAGAGAGAGATGCACTGTTTGACCTTTCCCTATAGTGTGAATATCGTATATGGTTTATATCCCATTTCAATATTTTCTTCCATATTAGTACTCTTCGTTTTCTTCATATATCTAAGAAGAGATATTCTGTTTACACGAAACAGTTCTTGGGTTTTCCTTAAACTGCACCTTCCAGAATTTACTTCTATTGCATCCCTCTCATAATCTTCTAAAACAGTTTTAGCTCTTTCTGTAAGCCTTTTGTAATTTTACATAATTTTTCCTGAAATATAAAAACATGCATTAAAAATCATGCCGGTTCAAATAGAGATACTGTCACAACATGCCTCCTACACTTCGTCACAACTAGCCCCGCGTTATGCCGTTTTGAACTTTATTCATTAGTTTCCGAAAAGTTGGAATCTTTAACAAATGAAATATATAGAATAACAGCTCAAAATATAAATATTCAAATAATGTTAAGGAAGTTTACATGCCTCACGATCTTTAGTGGCAATGACGATTCTAACGTAGGTCACAAAATTTACTTTTGCAATAGAAAATATGATAAATAATTTTATCTCGAAAACAACGCAACGCTATACTTCCAAACATACACAGCACATTACAATAATTAACCTGTTCACTCACATGACGCGACAGGTTCTGCAACCTACCGGCTCATTCAGTAAGCCCTATGGCACTACTTACCCCATGACACAACTAACCCCGGTCTCCCCTATGTATTTTCTATGCATAAAAGGATGCTTCGTGTAGAATATGGCATGAAAACCATTCACCATTTGTTTACAGGGCTACGCAGAAGAACTGGAATATAATGGGACTACACTTAGTAAGTGCTGAAAATTCATTTCAGGTTGTGCTATGTGTTAATAATATAAGAGTATACTTAAGTACACAAAATAGGATGTTCATACTATATAGGCGAAATACAGGGATACAAGTAATAAAATGAAAACATCATTTTATGTAGAATGTAATTGATAGACATGGTACTACTACTTTCTACCGTATGCAGGAAAACTGCTAAGGAATAAAAATTAATTCCTCATACCCATACGGTAAATAAAGTATTTCTTTAAGTTAAATTTTCAGCGGCTGTCCTTTTACTGGTTCTTGAATACTATTGTTAAGATTTTTTAACGGTTCATCTTTGCGCATATCTTTTATCAGCGTAACTTAAAAATAAATAATTGCAGATAATTGAAATTTTGTTTTTTGAAACTCATATAAGCTTGTTACTTGAAATGTTTTACAATGATTGATAAGTTTCAGGGAGTGATGCGAGTGAAAATTATGCGAGTAATTTGCAATGAACTTTTAAATTTAAGAATAACATTAAATTCTATATAAATGTAAGTACTATATCCAATCGGAGAGTTGAGCATAATTATATATGAAATAATATTGTTTCTAAACTTAGTTTTATTATTATTATTATTATTATTATTATTATTATTATTATTATTATTTTAACGTAGGTTGACTTACAGTACTTGTTTTCTTATACCATAATTTACAAACTATCTTTATAGCATTGAAATGCAGGGTATGAGAAATTCGTATGAGTGTTCCACCAGATTATTATTATTTATTTTATTTTATTTTATTTTATTTTATTTTATTTTTTTTATGTCCCATAACATTTCTTCTAAAATAGTATCACTAACATGATTCAATAAATGTAAAAATAATTCAAATAATCATATTGAAATCTGTGAAATGTGACCTTTGTTATTCTACGGTTGAATGTCTAACTCTTCTTTTAAATTGACACACCGGGGAGGTTTTTTTTAATCATATGGGTATTCATTTTTAAAAGTCAAAGTACGATGGTAAATGAACAAACATGAAATAACTGTCAGTAACAATAAAATGTTATGCAGCTGATGTTGTCAATAATAAACTTGATACTAAACTATGATATGATATGAAAGAGTGTTCTAGAAATTTATTATTATAAAAAATATATGTTGCAAAGCTGTGAAAAATGTACTGCAATATTGCATGTAAAAACATTGTAAAGGAACTCGATTTTATATTAGGGATTGTTCATAAAAATGTATATATTAAAAATGAGTCTTAAATTTTAATGTGTAGATGCATAAAATTTTATGCACAGATATTTCTTCTTTTGTTATTTATTGGCATGATGCATTAAAAAAGGTGTGCATATATTTATATCCTGTTATACACTGTACAAAATATTTAAACGATATTTTCAGTTTTAAGCAGTTAAGTTACATTTATTAAAAGGTTTTTCTTATAATTTAAGCAAAATGAAAGCATAAATAAAGTAATATGCAAAGTTTGTCCATGTCGTAGAAAATGACGTGTGAGCGATTCCGAATGGAAATAAGTTGCCTGCGTATACAATGGAAAATGTAAAAATAAATAGAAATGATTGGCTTTGTTTGAGTGCTTGGTATCAGAATGGGTGATACTTAACGAAATCATTTATACGAAAGAAAAGAATGACGATTCTGGAGAATCATTGGTGGTTTAGAAAGGTGGCAAATGCAAGTTATAGTTGTGAAACCAGGGAAGTATCACGAAGTGTGATTTTTTCCAGTATGGGATTTTGGAACCTAAAAATTCCCGCTGAAAAGCAGGCTTAGATCGTAAACGATCAGCAACACACAATGAGACCCTATAATTAATATTGACAGCCAGATAAAATCGAGCTATTATTGGCACAATTCTCCAACAAAGAATTCGTTCAGCAACATGGCAAATAATTTTGAGTCAAGCCGTCCGCACTGTACGTTTGTAGACGTATGGTACATGTGTGTTATTAAGAAGACTCTGATATTTACAGCGGATAACCAAACTCTATGCTATTCTAAAAGGAGAAATTCGTTAAGAAAACTACTCATTACTTAACATTATTTTTAATACCGTTTTCACATTCAGAAAATACTCAATAGTTAAATTTGTCCTTGTTCTAAAATAATAATAATAATAATAATGATATTTTTTAATAATTAATTTGAGCTGAAAAAAGGGAAACTGAACTAAGTTCACAAAATAGACCTTAATCAACTTGGTCTCAACTTCATTATTATTTTATTATTTTTTTTATTTCTTATTCTTATTTTCATTACTATTTTTATGAATTTGATCCGATAGACAAACAGATTATGAAATATTAAATGATCGGCATAATTAAATGTTAAAAGTAAAATGATTAGCGGTAAAAAAAAAATAGAAAATGATTTTAGAGATAAATTTCAGTGTTTCATGCACTCTCAAAATAATGGAAATATAAAATATGACAATGAGTTTTTACTAGACTTTTTTAATTACAGTGTTGTAGTATATCTATAACAGAAAAAATACAGAAAATAACCCTTTAGATTTCGGACCTGAAACGTATTTACAATAATTCAATAATTGTACCACATTGTGTGCAAAGGAAAGATCCGGTTTCGTGGCTTAAATAGTGTCTAGCATGACAACGCATGAACATTCATGCATTTCAAAACATGAACATTCAAAGATGATATAAAAACGTGCTTTTCACCTTTCTTAAAGGAAGAGAAAAAAACAACTAAAATAAATACATAAATGAAATTAATGAATTCCCTACTTTTATCCCTACGTTTTATTTTCCATCCCCAACTAAATCGTTTTCTTGGAGTTAACTCCTTGGGGCTGGCTCTTTTCCGAAAATTTGCGCTATCCGTGGAGAGATAATGGAACCTAATTATTTGTAGTCATTTTTATATTCGTATTAATAATGAAGTCTTTAACCCTTTTTCAATTCAAAAGCCATCTCTTTTAATATATTATTTAAATTTATAATCTATATATTGTCTACATTATACACCAAATTCTTACAATTGCATAAAATCTATTAATTAACATTCTTTCTGTCTTCAAAGTCAAAGAAAAATACGTTACAATTTTAATGTTGTGTCAAATGCATTGACAGAAATTTTCACTATTTTGGAAAATTGAAATAAACTTTGTTGACTGTTTCTAGAAATAATATTGTTGGATAAATTCTGTTCTAAATGTAAAAACATTCATTTGAAATTTCAAAGAAATCACTGTTCATATTCGAGAGCTCATTAGCATGAATCGGAAAATTTCAGAAAGAGAATTCAGCAACAATTGTTATTCTAAACTGTTATTTTAAATTTAGATTTTTTTCAATAGAGAAGTCTCAAATTTCGTTTGAAAGTGTTTTCTTTTCATTCTTTTAAGAAATTTTTTAAATGTTTAATGAATATGTGTTCTATTTTCCAATAAAACAGGCTATTTATTTATTGGGTATAATTTGGAATATATTCACTCGCATATTTATAGGTTTCTTAAAAGTTAAAACATAATGGCAATAGCTATATAATTACAGGGTTTTCAGCAGTCACTATTTTGAATACCATTTTTTATATAAAACAATCTTTGTATTATTCTTTCAAAGATATGTAGTTTAAACGATTAATGAAAATTACTATTAAAAAAAAGTTATGTTTAAAAGAGTGAATTCTGTGAGCCCTGAAATTATTTTAATAGTAGTTTATTTCAGTTTATTTCAAACACAATACAAAATATCCCCAATTTTAGTTAACCCGTTAACGCCCGAATCAATTTTGCAAAATATTATTAGCTGATTATTTCACTTCTAAATTAATATAGACAACTGACAGTAAAATATATTAACTTAAACAATTCTTCTGATAGTTTGAAATTTAAAGCCTAACCTCATTTACTGACGTTTAATGTTCTAGCAAGAAAACTTTGAGATAACAGATTAATTTCTTATTATATGTTGACAAAGATCTCGAAAGTAAAGTATTATATGTTATTATTTAACCTGATTTAAGTATACCTGCGCAAAAAGGAAATATATATGCGACGAATGAAAAATCATAAAATGACTATCCAAATTATGAAATAATAATTAATAGTAGACACATAAAACTTTCAGTGATCATTTAGAGTGACGCCATAAACTGTCACTAAAAAGCAGAAATCATTACAAGAAACCACAAAAAATGTACGTGCCATTTTATTAGCTGTCCTCAAATGAGGACACTGGGCGCTGACGGGTTAAATATGATATTTCCTTTTAATCTCCGCATAAATGTTAAGTCTAAACATATTATTAAGTCGAATTGCAACAAATATTAAGTCGAATTTTATAGTCTTACTGAAAATATGAGTATAGGATCGCATTTAAGACGAAAATGATTTAAAAGTTTAATGAGAAAAACTTTGTCGCATCTAAGGAAATTAAGTCAAGCAAATTAATGAAAATAGAAAACAACAATTAAAATTTCCTAACTAAGCAAATGGCATTCTGCGTTTTACATTTTAATTATAGAATTTGTTTAATACCTTAGCATGTGATTATGACAGAAGACGTTCTTATAATTTAGCTATTATATTTAACTTTATTATATTATTTATGGGATAACATGGCAAGGAATTAAGGGAGGGTCTGACTGATGTGGAGGCTTATATCATTCTGTCGTCACTCTTGATAAATACTTCATTAAACTTAATGGGAATACCATTGATCTATCATTAATAATAATAATAATAATTATGAACGTAGCGTTGATTCATAAATACTTAATTGCTTACATTTAAATTAATACTTACTATTACTGAAACCGTCTAGTTTTTAAGTACGCATCTTAAAACATCAATACTTAAATCATTAAAGACTTCATATTCATTTTGAAATCCAAATTATTTGGAGCAAGAAAAAAATAGGAACTTGTTTTTATTTTCAAGGATAAATTTTTAGTTTCTTCTATATCAGAAGAAGAATGTATAGGTTTCACAAAATTTTCGACTTTCGTATTTCAAGGGATTTATAGTTTTTGAGAGGTTCATAAATAAATCTATTTTGAATAAGTGTAAATAAATGAATATATAAATAATGTAAATATAAAGTTAGTTGAAATATTAATTCTTTAAAAAAAAAAAAAAAAAAAAAAAAAAAAACTAAACTAATAATTACTTTTCATTTTTTATTCGTATTGCAACAGCCAAGAAGCAAATATTAAATAAGTTATAACAGACATTTTATTCAAAGAAAAACATATAAAAATTAAGATTTAGTTTTCATAAAATGCATCATTTAGCAAAAATGCTGCTGTGTACATATTAAATATTACTTCACTTTTTCCTTGTATTTTTTTCTTCTTTTAATTTATTTGTGAAGAATTATTACTTAAAGTTTGATTTAAATTTAGCACTCACAAGAAATGAGAATTCTTGGAAAGTATGTCCTACAGATTAAATGCAAAGAAAGCATCTTAATGTCTATCAAAATAGAAAATGAAAGTGCTTTTTCGCAGAAATTCAAGACCTTTTTTTTTTTTTTTTTTTTTTTTTCCAAACGATAAATTTTCCAAGGAGCATATTTCTACTGAATTTTTAAGAAAAAAAATATCTAAGAAGTAACAAAGGTTTAAAAATAATAATAATTTCTAATAAGTTTCTTTTTTTATATTTTTAAGCGTTCCCGACTGAACACAGCCTATTAAATCCGAGTAAAAATTGCGCTACATTTTGAAACATCTTTTGAATAAAAATAAAGTATTTTTTTCTCACCTGATAGAATACCAATAATGTTTGTTCAAGAAAAAACGGGGAATATAAAAATAAAACCTTTCGAAATAAGTTGAAAAAATTACTTTATTGAAAATAAATACTAGTTTTTTAGAGCCCTTTAGCATATTTTAAATCTTACATACATTTTTTCTGATAAGATTTAAATGATATTAATCATATTTACAATATTTTCCTTTTCATTATGTGTAGGTGTAAGTCCGTCTTGGAAATTTCCGAATAAAACGTTAATATGAAATTGATATTTTCAAATAAATTCTACGAATTTTAATTATCAACTAATGAATATTTACTTTATATTTACAAGCTTTTGAGTATTTTTTATTTTAGCAGCATTTTTATTTTAGCATTCTTATTTTTATTTTTTTTGAGTTTTTAATATTTAAACTTAAAAAAAAAAAAAAAAAAAAAAAAAAAAAATCTAAAATGATTTTTTTTTTTTTTTTTCAAATACAATACCGGTGTCTTACACCTAATCTATAAAAAACTGTTTCCGCAGAAATGCACATTAAGGAAAAGTAAAGGGAGTGCCACTACATCAGATTATTTTTATTCAATTGAATTTATTTTATTCATTGAAATTTATTTTATGTCAAGACTTGCGCAGAAAATGCATTATTAATCAAAGAATCCCGGATATTGTAGCAGCAGGATTACGAGGGATAAGGTATTAGCAATAAAATAGGGGCAAATAATATGCTTAATTAACATAATAATTTATAAAATTATTCTAATTAATCTAATTAAATTACAACATATAATTTAATTATAATAATGTTGTAATGTTCAGTAACTATTGTGTTTTTGAAAAAAAAAAAAAGTCTTATGACATAAGTATATACGATTCGTTTGTTTCCATACTTTGAGTAAAATACTCGTATTATGACATATAAATGCACTGACGTGTTACTTCATAGCAATGAATTAATAAGAAGCTTATACACATTTATTAATGCTTATTCCGTTGCATGAGTTAAATAGCATTTAAGAAAATCCATAATTTTCTTTCAGTGCATATAATGTTATCAATAAGTAATATTTTTAAGATTATTTAATATTTAATAGAAATTTTGAGCTAGAATATTTAACTTTTCAATCGACGTATATTAAGCAATTTAGTAAGGCTGTGATGATCGTTCCATTATTTTATTTTATTTTATTTTACTTCTTGCTTTAATATTTCTTATTTACTGTAAGATATTTTTAAAACCAAAATATCTGGTAATAAAATTTTGTAATGTGCAACTTATGTAAGATTTTTTTTTTTTTTTAAGAACTCGACACTCATAGAAAAATAATTAAAATCCGTAATTAAAATATACTAATGTTTCAAGTTGCTCTGCATGTTTCCGGTGTAACAATGCACAAGAAGGTGGAACAATTAAAAAGAAAAAGCATCGATGTGCGAGTCATCAACGAATAAATCAACAATTCGACTCAATTTACCAACTTGTAGAAATAGAATTTTATTAAAGGACAATACTTGTAGGCAATTTGTAGAGGCTCCGGTGAAAGATCAACGATCATTACGTGATTGTCTCTGCTTTTTACCCAAATTCCCATACTTAATGTTTCCTGGATTCGTTTCGCTGACACTCACTCAACAGCATTCGAATGGAGAAGTTTCAGTTTTAGCGACGATTTCCATTTTTTCTTTGATACTTATGACAGCTGTACACGTGTGTAGAGAAGAAAAATCAGTGATTAAATATAAGATTTGTTAAAAAAAAAAAAAAAAAACATAGATTAATTATACCTTTTGGGACGATATTGAAAGTAATTTCCCAGAATAACCAATCACTTTTAGTCATATTCTTACTACTTGCTAATACGTTGGTAACGTCTTAAAACCGATTGTACTGCATTAATGCGTTACAAATCCTGTTTTGTTTTACGATTAGGAGTACGTTTGATCAAACATTGATCTGTTCATGCAGCAATGCTTTATAAATGTTACTGCCTTTAAAAGGCCTACCAAGTCTTCAGATCTTCCACGAATCATCGATTATTTGCTTGCATAACCGATTCACTATCTATTAAAAAGAATATTTTTAGTATTGTAACACGTTAATAAAATAGTATTTTCTTCAATTCTTTAGATCATTGGCTCATCTACTCTAACGTTATGTACATAACAAGTTTCGTCGTTGTGGCTTATTTCTTTCTAGGAACATATGTCCCTGACACGTTTTAAACTTTAATATAAAATCAATTTATTGATGCACGAGAGTGGTTTGTTCTATAATGCTTCTTACGATAAAAAAATCTGTTTAAAAAAAGAAAAATGTTTGAAGCAAATCTTTCTCGTAAATGGCGCTGTAGCATAAAAATATAAAAATTGTAAGCAAACAATCAAAGATTATTTTTTCTATAAATTCACTACTACATCTGAATATTTGCAGCATTTACAGCATCTCGAACCACATCCAAATGGTAATCCAGTTCAACCCACGTGTTTACGAGCATTATTTGCAGAAAAGACTACAAACCGACAATACTGTATTAATGTGTTATAAGTCATCTTCTGTTTTTTATCAGGAATATGTTTGAACAAATATAGATATGTTCTTGCAGTGATGCTTTATAGATGTTATTTGCTTTTAAAAGGCCTACCAAGTCTTCAGATCTTCCATGAATCAACTATTATATGCTTACATAACCGATTCATCATCTATTAAAGGAAATATTTTTAGTATTGCAACACGTTAATAAAATAGTGTTTTGTTCCATTCTTTAGATCATTTGCTCATCTACTAAACATTATTTACATGCCAAGTTTCGTAGTTGGGGTTTAATTCTTTCTGGAAACATATATATTATAAGTACCTGACGTGGTTTAAATTTTAATAAAAAATCCATTAAGTGATGCACGACAGTGGTTTGATCTATAATGCGTCTTATGATAAAAGGTTTTGTTAAAAGAGAAAAATGTTTAGAACCATATTTTTCTTATAGATGACACTGTAACATAAAAATATCAAAGATTATTTGATACCACATCCAAACGGTAATCCAATTCAATCCACATGTTCAAAAATATTATTCGTGGAAGAGATAGGATGATACGGTTTATTTCTGTCTTCAATATTTTAATATCAACCAATTTTAATATCATACACTTTGTAATTATCGTACTCTAACAAGAATAAATCAAGAAGAATCAGATCTAGGTGACTAATACAAAATTACAAGACACGTTATGTAAATAAAACATAGCATAGTTGCAAACTTTTCTATTTTTTTTAATCAGATTTATCATCACTATTATTTAAAAGGAATTCAGAATCTGTATCTGGACATAGCCTTCTAAACTAGATGCATGTAGCGTGGCTCGGAATCGTAGCAACAGTTCAAGCGGTAGGCAGCGCCACCTGGTACAGATTGCGGGACTTTTTTATTCAACAGCCACCAAACATTTTTAAAATTGGGATTTGAGATACATACAAGGCGAATAGAATCGAAGAAACGTCGATTATATATATCATATATCACTTCTTAAAATTATTGGTGGCAGTTGAATAAAAAAGTCGCGCAATCTGTACCAGGTGGCGCTGTCTACCACTTGAACTGTTGCCAAGTTTCCGAGCTACGCGACAGGCATTTAGTTTAGCAGGCTATGATCTGGGGTTAAAGATATTTAATTTATATTTTTATCCTTTCGTTAATTAATTAATTTATTTATTTCTTCCTATAATCTTTTCCTTCCTCTCTCCTTTCTCTTTATGTTTATGTTACTTTTTAAGTATTTCTTCAAATTATTTTTCAAATATTTCTCTTCGAGTGATGGGTGTCTAACATTTGTATCCTTCTCGAAGATTACAGCTGTAGTCAAATCGTACATATCTTGACCTTTTGAAGCTCTTTCAGATTTATTTTTATAGTTCCTCATGTTAAAAAAATGCGTAAAATAAGTAATTTGCTTGTTAACATTTAAAGTAGAATGTCTAATTGCATGAATCAAAACAGAAAGGGCAAGTTGTAACATGTTACAACTTGCCCCAAACTTTTGTTTCAACTTGCCCTACCGTATGATTTTGGATATTTTGTTTATTTATAAAAAAAAAAAAAATACATAACGATTTATACAAAAAATTAAACATGCATTTTATAATTCAACACGCAGACTAAACAAATAGCTATAAATAGCTCTAACATAACTTTAAAATTTACGAAATACATTTTTTTCCACTAACTAGCTAAAATGAAGCACATGTACAGAACCTCTCATTAACCATTTCTGCAGAACACTGATTGTGCTTACCTAATAAAGCGCGTCATTAAAATTATGCTTATCGAAATATCTAATGAAAAATGCTACAAAATATTTCATAAATTGAGTGTTACTTCCTACAACTGTTACAACTAGCTCCCCTAGTGTTATGCAAACCTATGTTAAAACAATTCAAATAATTTTTCTTTAAAAAAAAAAAAAAAAAAAAAAAATTAACAGCTTTATTTGACAATAAATTCTGTGTGAGGGGGGACTACCTCCCCCGGTTTCATTACTGTACCTACATTTATACAGAATTCAAACCTGTTATTAAATTCAAAATTTCATTTAAAATTATTCAGACAACTTTCACACGCAACATTCCCTAAATCGTACCAATCTTGATCAAACTTTTCTAGTAACAGACATATTAACTTCAAAATACCTTTGAATCGCATGAAATTATTTGTTTTTAAAATACTCTAACAGACACGGACAAAGACCAATCGTCAAAATCTTGACTTCGGTATTCAGAAACGATCAAAATGTTTAAATATGCAAAAAAAACAAGCGATGAATATTTAGCTTAAAAAAATACATTGTTTACCATATGGCTATGAGGAATTAATTTCAATTCTTGAGCAGCTTTCCTGGGCATGGTAAAAATATTACAGTAAAGGAATTTCAGTAACAATAAAAATGACCGTTATGGCTTAAATATTGACAGCCCTGTACATCTTCTAAAAGTTACGTACACTTCACATGATGAACATAAATATGATCCTATATTAATAACACACGGCACAACTTGAACTACACTTCCATCAATTTTCAAGTATTGTCACACTATAATCTAGTTCTTTTGTGCAACCCCGTAAACGAACAGTGAATGATTTCTATACGATATTCTACATAACACACGTTTTTACGTATAAAAAATATATACATTCATTTCATTACGTTTAATGCAGTCCATAGACGTTAAACTCTACTTACCTGCAATTTTCCCCATAGACGTAATGTATTTGAATTCTCTTGGGAGTCCCTGTACACGAACCATTTACTTGATCTCAACGAAATGTTTAGTGTAGCATCCTTATATCATACACATTTAGAATACCACGTTTGGACTTTCTGCTATGTCTTTCTCTCTCTATATATATATTTGAGATATGGTGATAACAGACACACACAAACATACACACACAGGCAGACACACACACAGACCAAAAGCTAAAAATATGATTTTTGTATTCAGGGCACCTCAAAACTTGTAAATATAACAAAAACTTAATTTCAAAAATTTGACCCAAAAACAATACTTTCTCTGCCTTATGGGTAAGAGAAAGTAACTAGGAAAGCACGAGTCAAAAATTTTTAAAACCTCCTCTCTTCCTCTCTCTCTCTTTTACACAAGACGAGGGTACTAACAAATAAGTTAATGAGAAAAAAAAAAATTGCGTATAGAAGAAGAATAAACTGTGATTCTAAGTCTAGAGACATAAATCCTAAAATCCTAATAAAAGAAACTGGAACAAATTGCTCATGTAACGAAAGTGTCACGCGTGACTATTATAGGTTAAAAGTTTAGCATTTCTTTTAAAGTGACACTTTGACTGGGAGAAATTTCTCTTTAACAAGGCGGTGTTTAGTTTTAGAAAGATAACGTTGCATTTAGTGATAACGCACTATACATGTCAGTAAAAATAAAATGAAATTGAATCATTCTGGTTTTTCGGTAAATTTAATCCTGTCTAGCAATCATAGAAATAATTGACGTATACGTTATCTGAAAGCTTGACTATTATGTTCCAGTAAAAACATGATATATATATATTTCATTATATATTTTAAACTTTAAGTTACAATTTAGAAAAAATATATCTTTTTAAGACCAAGAAAATACAGAAAGAGAAATAAACATAGGAGAATGCCTTATCTGGAATTTTGAAATGTAACTTTAAAATAATCAAATAACAAAAAGTTATAAAGATATAATTAAAATTGCATATCCAAACATTATATTACTCTGAATAATTATTTTAAATTAATAGTAATGCGTGTATTAATTATTAATCAAGTAATCTAAAAATTTTATATTGTAATTAATAACTTAATAAACATATAAATAAAAGTATATAATTGTGATCTATATGTATATATATATCTTTTTTAATATATTGAGAATATAAAAATAAATATGTTTGACCCACAGTGTGGTGGGTTTTACACTAATGCATGTTTTATCAATGAATATTTTTATTTTGGTATTTCACGTTTTCCTTATTTTGACGGAGTGTGGACTGAACGTTTGCTTCATTGAGAAAAACTTATTTTGTAACGGATTTAATCAGGGTTCCTGCCCATTTTTCCTGCCCATTTTTCAGGATACTTTCAAGGATAAGAAATTTCTTCCTTTATTGCTACCACTAGTTTCGCACTGAAATCTTTATCGTACTTTTATAGTAATATGTCGTGAGTAAATAGGTTAGAGATTATTTTATAAAAATAGTAGACATACCCATACCGGCCAAAATCCTAATTATGAATCGGAATATCACTGTACTTTGGTATGTGATTTTATAACATCATTTAACAAGCCTTTTTTATAGCTCTGTTTTCAAGTATTCTTTAAATTTATATCTAAATAGTTAAAATCAAAAAGAAAAGAGACATAATTTATGTGTCATATATTAATAATAAATATTTTGCATTCTAAAAATAAATAAATAAATAAAAATATATTAACATTGAATTCGCAAACATTCACATAACAAAAATTATTGAAGAAAATTTGTATAATGACTATTCCAAACTTTGCATAATTCAGGTAACATAGAATAAATCATTAAAGTTATCGACCCGCATGATATCAAATATTCTCGCTGTTTGCATTAGAAGTTTTATTTTAAATATTTTTTGTAAAATTAAATAAGGGGCTAGTGAAGCATGCTATCAAATGCATCGAAAAATAAATAAATTCAAGGATATGATATTGTTTAATTAGGTATGAAGCAGAAAAAGTTTGTTTTTCTAATTTTTATTAGAATAAGTACTGAAATAAAGTTTTCGATAAAAGTAATAAATAAAGATAATAAATTTTTTTTTTTTTTTTTTTTTTTTTTTTTTTTTGAGTTAGAAGTAAATGTCTCGTATGAATGAGAGTTTTTTCGTGAAATGTTTTAATAATTATAAATAATAAAAACTAGCAATTTATTATAAATGATATTTCCCAAAATTTTTCTTTCATAACATTAAAGAAATGTTGATGCGTAAGAAAATTTTAAATTTATTCATTTTGCTTTATGTAAAACGTAATATTGTCAAGAAGTGGTCGATTCTGTATATATGTATGCATGTAAGTTAGAACGGTGAAATATAAATGCTGACTTCGCTTGAGCTCGAATCTGGTAGGTTTTGGTGTTTGGGAGTAAGGTCAATTGACAAGGAAGGTTTTAAGTCTGAGTGGGGGGAGACTTTTTAAGAGAACTTTGACCTTAATTACGCGAATTTTAGATAAAACTACGTAATATACCGAACGGCAAGGCCGACTCGCACTTTCTGGGATCCAACCCAACACTTTCTGTCGCGACGTTTTGTGCCAAATCCGGCAGGTAATTTAAAGATCACAATCGAACGAACTACACAGATTTTATAAATGTAAGGTTTGTTTCTTTCTTTCTTTTCTTTCTTTCTTTTTTTTTTTTTTTTTTAACCAGAATACAAGTGTGTTTCCCCAGAGATAAAGGACACCAAGTCCATTTCTTTTTATGTGCTGAAAATTAGCGCCAAAATATAGTATTAAAAACAGTATTTCCATTTAGTACATTATATTATGAATGCTGTGTTAAAGTATCGTGAAGCGATTATTGATATTTGTGAAGAAACAAGCAAAAAAGTTGTAATTATAATGTTGCAAAAAAAAAAAAAAAAAAAAAAAAAGTTGCTCTCCTTAAAATTATTATTATTATTATTATTATTTTGACATGGTCTCCTTTACTTCTGGGATACATAAATAAAATTTTTGACGCATTCCATTATTTTCCTTTCTTTAACGAATTTTAATAAATTTGTTGGTGCTCTTCATTTATTCACTTCCCAATACTTCATTACGAGCATGATTCTCTAAATGAAAAAAAAAAAAAAAAACTGTGATTTAGTTTATAAACGTGGAAGATATTGAAATTTTGCCATATATTCAAGTAAAATAATATTTTAAGTAAATTTTTTATGAAAATTTAATTTTATAAACACTTGAATAATAATAATAATAATAAAATACTATTACTATTCAATAATCTTAATTTCACCATGTTCTTGCATGTTTCGTATGCATGAAAATTATGCTATGGAAAATAAAAATGGTAAATTTAATATTAGATATAATAAAACACACACACACACACACACATATATATATATATATACAGGGTGGCCTTTAAAAATGCTCAAACCGTGTTTAACCAGATTTCCTCACTGTATAAAACATGCCCGAAAACCTGTACTTCTGTGATACATAGTTTTGAGAAAAACGCTAAATAATAAGTATGTTATAATAATTTTGTAAAAAAAAAAAAAAAAAAAAAAAAAACTTTATTAGAAACAAGAATATCGGTCTTCCAGAGGAAGATGTTACATCATCCATTGCACATATCGAAGCATGTATGTGTGTGCCGTTGAATGTATAATTGCTTACGTTACAGCATAGTATAATGTACACCACACACAACATGTAGATAAGAAACTGAGTCACTTCTTTGCAGCAGCTAGATTTCGATAGATTAATTACTTTAGATGGGCCCATGGGACAAATACAAAGATATCAGATCTGGCGATCGTGACGGCTGTAAAAAAAGATTTCCCAGTTTAATACAGCTGTTTGAGTGTTCTAAATCCATGCATTTTTCTCAAAAACTATGCGTCGTACGGATACAATGTTCTGTGCAGTATTTGTGTGTTTCAAACGAGGAATCTGACTATGTAGAATTTGCGCAATCTTGATGGGGTACCCTGTATATATACACGTTATAAACAAAATTTGTTTATGATACAAAGAGTTTTGACTTTCATAATAAATTTGTATATTTATTAATTTATCCGCAGTTTTATGGTCTTTGTTAAATTAAGAAAAGGAAAAGGAAAAAAAAAGGGAAAATGATAAAAGTAATATAAAATAAAACTTTGAAGGATAAGTGGGCAAATGTTTGATTAAGGAGGAAAGGTGGGGTTGTATATTTTGGTTGATTGGGTGGGTTTGTTGAATTTCATAAAAAAAGGAAAGAAAAAATATCACTGCATTTCAAGTATATATTAATTTTTGATCCTATGTTTTTCATTCTGCACATTTATTTGATTTGAAACATATTATAACAATTTTAGTATTAATAATTATCACTACTAAGCAACATTTATGGAATTAAATATTTATTTCAGCTTGAAAATGGGAGTTATAAAAGTAAGTGATAAGTAATATAAATTTAAATTAACATCGTAGTTATTGTACACTTTAAAATTTAAAGTTATTTATGAATTTATTTAAGATAACAGTTAATTTACTGAATCAAATTAAAATTAATTTAATTAGTATCTTTGAATGAAATGAAAAATTACTAAACCTAATTACTGATTTCTTCAAATTACCCAACTCGCCTCTTCTTTCCTGAATATTCGATTATCCGCCTGAAAGTAATTGTCGTATGGTAATATATTTATAATTAGCTACTTTTATAGTATAACTATTTTTATAGTATAGCTAATTTTATAGTTTTCGCTTCTAAATTGTTAGTTGTAGTTATTGATGATCAATCTAAATTTTGTTTTTTTCATTTATCACTTTGTTAACCATTTAATCTTATTGTCTCATACATTAATTTCGTAGTGTGTTCAATACTCTTAAATTATTCTTGCTTCATGTAAACTAGTGGATCTGCAGATCAGGAGCCTCAACGTCCTATTTACATCAGACATTATTCAATAGGTCATTTTTATATATTCCTTATTATATAATCATATATATTGATTCGATCGACTTATTACCATAATCAGATACATTCCTGAGGGGGGCTGCCGCCCCCCTCAACCCCCGCTGTATCTCTATTTGTATATCTTATAAAGTGTTACGGATTTGTAAATAATTGCATTTATTTTTGTATAAATTCTTTCAAAGAGGTTTAGTAAAATTTGTAAAATGCTAACTTTGTGCATTTCTATTCGTTTTAGCGTTAAAATAGCCTAATTTTCCCTTAAAAACACTTAAAAAAGCTCCAATAAGGGAAGAAATTGATTTGGCGCCAAATTTGGCGATTGTTTCCCTCCTTGCCGATTTTTTTGGCGACTTGTCGAGAAAATCCTTATTGGGGATATACCAAATATGGGAGCTCTAATCTCATTATGAGATACGAGAATTTTCCCGAACAGTCTGTGTTCGATAGAAAAGTATAAAAGGAGCATTTTTTCGCCAAGTCGGTCAGTCTCAGATCTGTGTCAGTTTCGTCAAATGCTTGCTTTGCTTTGAGCCACTTTAGATGAGACTTTCATTATGTGTTATTGCTAAACAGTTTGTACTGTTGTTTTGCTGTTAACGGCTGTTGTTCAAGCTGTGTTTACTGGTTGAATTGAAGCTGATACTTGGTTTATAGACCTGTATTTTTCTGGAACTTCCTGTGAATAAATCACTGAATTTTTGCAAGTTTCGCCTTTCATTCTCAGACGACTTACGAACCCCCAATTACGCAGCAATATGCATTCTTAATAAACGACGGTCTTGATTATTTCCTTGAAATTCATAAATACCAAATTTCATAACTGCCAAATTTCATACAAAAAAAAAATTACATAGCATATCGTAAATATTTTGCATAACCTTTAAACTAATTTCCAATTCTATGCCCACGATTTTCAACGGGAAAACATGCTTTTAAAATTCTAATAAAATTTCATTATATTTGATGGGGTGTAACCATGTTGAAATAAACTTTTAAGAAATATCGACTATAGACCTTAATAGTACGAAATTATTTTATGTATCCCGAAAAAGTAGCCACATTTATTATAAACGCCAATAATAAGAATAAACCTAATTAATTATAACTCATTAATTTTTCAAACTAATTTGACATCATTTGGATGATTACAGTACATACTCGGAATTATTTTGTGTGGTCCCATAAATTATTTAGTCTATACATAACCTTTTTTAAGAGTAAACATAATTTTAAGCATCTTTATAATGTATGTTAATTTTATTAAGTTCAATTCAGCATAAACACAATAAAGTGCGCGCTTAAATAAAAGTTTGTCCATAGGCTCTAATGTTACGAAATTGTTCCTTGTGTCTCTGTAAACGAACCGTAAACATCGTATACACCAGTAAAAACTATTCAGCTTATTTTGTGTTTAAAATTAATAATTGTTCCAAATTTAACATCGTTTGGATGACTATGTGATATTGTCAGAACACTTTTGTAAAGTCCTGTACATTAATAAGAAAGCTTAAGATCACATATTTTCTTCAAACAACATAAGTTTAAGCATCTTACTCACGTAGGCTAGTTTCATTTTCTTCCTTGCAAAGTGATGATATTAAAATGCGTTTAAACGAAATTCACCCCATACGCCGTAATGTTAAGAATTTTGGCGTGTCTCTGTACACAGTTTATAAAAAATATAGCAATAAAAATTATAGAGCTACTTATATGCAAAGCTGTAACGTGTGCCCAATTTGAAAGTCTATCGAAGGATTTTTTCGGCCGCTATTGCGGTACATACAAATTCTTCTCATAGGCCGTAAAGATAAGAAAAACTTTGGCGTGTCCCTGTACACGAACAACAAATGGAATACACACCTAACACTATACAGCTAATTCCGTTGGGCTGATGAATATGTGTTCCGAATTGCAAGTCAATAGCGTTATTTTGGGGGCCGCTATCGCGGTACATACAAATTCTTCCCATAGGCCGTAATGATAAAAAAAACTTTGGCGTGTCCTTGTACACGAACAACAAATGGAAAGCACACCTAAAACTATACAGCTAATTTCGTTTGGATCAGGAACATGTGTATAAAATTTCCAGCCAATGGCGTGATTTTTGCGGCCGCTATCGCACGACAGACAAACAGACGGAACCCAAAATCCTTTTGAGTCTCAACAGAGGGCCTCCACTGACGTTTCGGCAACTATACAGCTTATTCCTTTGGGCTCATAAATATGTGTACCAAATTGCATGTCAATAGCGTGATTTTTGTGGCCGCTATCGCGAAACATACAATTTCATCCCTTAGGCCGTAAGGATAAGAAAATCTTTGGCGTGTCCCTGTATACGAACTACAAATGGAATATATACCAAAAACTATACAGCTAATTTCGTGGGGCTCATGAACATGTGTACCAAATTTCAGCTTATTTTGCGTTTAAAATTAATAATTGTTCCAAATTTAACATCGTTTGGATGACTACGTGACATTGTCAGAACACTTTTGTAAGGTCCTGTACATTAATTAGAAAGCTTAAAAACACATGTTTTCTTCAAACAACATAAGTTTAAGCATCTTACTCACGTACGCTAGTTTCATTTTCTTCATTGCAAAGTAATGATATTAAAATGCGTTTAAAAGAAATTCACCCCATACGCCGTAATGTTAATGTAAAATTTTGGCGTGTCTTTATACACAGTTTATAAACAATATAGCAATAAAAATTATACAGCTACTTATATGCAAAACTGGAACGTGTGCGCCAATTTGCAAGTCAATCGAAGGACTTTTGCGGCTGCTATTGCGGTACATACAAATTCCTCCCATAGCCCGTAATGATAGAAAAACCTTGGCGTGTCCCTGTATACGAACTACAAATGGAATACATACCAAAAACTATACAGCTAATTTCGTGGGGCTCATGAACAGGTGTACCAAATTTCAAGTCAATAGCGCTATTTTTGCGGCCGCTATCGCGTGACAGACAGACAGACAGACAGACAGACAGATAGACAGACAGACACGCAGACACAGCCCAAAACCGTTTTGAGTCTCAACAGAGGGCTTCCACTGACGTTTCGGTAACTAGTGGATCTGCAGATCAGGAGCCTCAACGTCCTATTTGCATCAGACATTATTCAATAGGCCATTTTTATTTATTCCTTATTATATAATAGTATATTTTGATTCGATCAACTTGTTACCATATTCAGATACATTCCTGAGGGGGGCTGCTGCCCCCCCTCAACCCCCTGCTATATCTCTCTTAGTATACCTATTTGTATATCATTTAAAGTGTTACGGAATTGTAAATAATTGCACTTATTTTTGTATAAATTCTTTCAAAGAGGCTTAGTAAATCGACAAAATGCTAATTTTGTGCATTTCTAGTCGTTTTAGCTCTAAAATAGCCTAATTTTCCTTTAAAAACGCATTAAAAAGCTCCAATAAGGGAAAAAATGGATTTGGCGCCAAATTTGGCGAATTTCCCTCATTGGCGATTTTTTTGGCGACCTTGGCGAGAAAATCCTTATTAGGGATATACCAAATATGGAAGCTTTAATCTCATTGGCTGATGAAATACGAGAATTTTCCAGAACAGTCTGTGTTCGATAGAATAGTATAAAAGGAGCATTTTTTTTTATCCAAGGCGGCCAATCTCAGATCTGTGTCAGTTTCGACAAATGCTTGCTTTGAATGAGGCTTGCTTTATGTGTTATTGATAAACAGTTCGTACTGTTGTTTTGCTGTTAACGGCTGTTGTTTAAGCTATGTTTACTGGTTGAGTTGAAGCTCATACTTGGTTTATAGACCTGTATTTTTCTGGAACTTTCTGTGAATAAATCACGGAATTTTTGCAAGTTTCGCCTTTTATTCTCGGACAACTTACGAACCCCCAAGTACGCAACAATATGTATTCTTAATAAACGATCGTCTTGTATTATTTCCCTGAAATTCATAAATACCAAATTTCATACAAAAGAAATTACATAGCATATCGGAAATATTTTGCGTAACCTTTAAACTAATTATCAATTCTATGCCACAATTTTCAACAGGAAAACATGCTTTTAAAATTCTAAAAAAATTCATTATATTTGATGGGGTGTAACCATGTAAAAATACACTTTTAAGAAATACCGACTATAGACCGTAATAGTACGAATTTCCTTTATGTATCCCAGAAAAATAGCCACAGTCATTATAAACGCCCATAATAAGAATAAACCTAATTAATTATAACTCATTAATTTTTCAAACTAATTTGACATCATTTGGATGATTACAGTACATACTCGGAATTATTTTGTGTGGTCCCATAAATTGTTTAGTCTATACATAACCTTTTTTAAGAGTAAACATGATTTTAAGCATCTTTATATTGCATGTTAACTTTATTAAGTTCAATTCAGCATAAACGCATTAAAGTTCGCGCTTAAATTAAAAATTTGTCCATAGGCTCTAATGTTACGAAATTCTTTCGTGTGTCTTTGTGAACGAACCATAAACATTGTATACACCAGTAAAAACTATTCAGCTTATTTTGCGTTTAAAATTAATAATTGTTCCAAATTTAACATCGTTTGGATGACTACGTGACATTGTCAGAACACTTTTGTAAGGTCCTGTACATTAATTAGAAAGCTTAAGAGCACATATTTTTTTCAAACAACATAAGTTTAAGCATCTTACTCACGTACGCTAGTTTCATTTTCTTCATTGCAAAGTAAATGCGTTTAAACGAAATTCACCCCATACGCCGAAATGTTAAGAATTTTGGGGTGTCCCTGTACACAGTTTATAAGAAATATAACAATAAAAATTATACAGCTATTTATATGCAAAGCTGGAACGTGTACGCCATTTTGCAAGTCAATCGAAGGATTTTTGCGGCCGCTATTGCGGTACATACAAATTCATCCCATACGCCGTAAGGATAAGAAAAGTTTTGGCGTGTCCCTGTACACGAACAATAAATGGAAAACACACGTAACACTATACAGCTAATTCCGTTGGGCTCATGCATATGTGTACAAAATTGCAAGTCAATAGCGTTATTTTTTGGACCGCTATCGCGGTACATACAAATTCTTCCCATAGGCCGTAATGATAAAGAAAACTTTGGCGTGTCCCTGTACACGAACTACAAATGGAATGCACACCCAAAACTATACAGCTAATTTCGTGGGGATCATGAACATGTGTACAAAATTTCAAGTCAATAGCGTGATTTTTGCGGCCGCTATCGCACGACAGACAGACAGGCAGACGGACGGACAGACGGAACCCAAAATCCTTTTGAGTCTCAACAGAGAGCCTCCACTGACGTTTCGGCAAAAATTGGAAGTCAATGGCTTGATTTTCGCGGTGGCTATCGCGGTACATATAGATTCTTCCCATAGGCCGTAATGATAGAAAATCTTTGGCGTGTCCCTGTACACGAACTACAAATGGAATACACACATAAAACTATACAGCTGATTCCGTTGGGCGCATGAACATGTGTACCAAATTGCAAGTCAATAGCGTGATTTTTGTGGCCGCTATCGCGGTACATACAAATTCCTCCCATAGGCCGTAATGATAAGAAAAATTTTGGCGTGTCCCTGTACACGAATTACAAATGGAATACCCACCCAAAACTATGCAGCTAATTTCGTGGGGCACATGAACACGTGTACCAAATTGCAAGTCAATAGCGTGATTTTTGTGGCTGCTATCGCGATACATACAAATTCCTCCCATAGGCCGTAATGATAAGAAAAACTTTGGCGTGTCCCTGTATACGAACTACAAATGGAATACACACCTAAAACTATACAGCTGATTCCGTTGGGCGCATGAACACGTGTACCAAATTGCAAGTCAATAGCGTGAATTTTGTGGCCGTAATGATAAGAAAAACTTTGGCGTGTCCCTGTACACGAATTACAAATGGAATACCCACCCAAAACTATACAGCTGATTTAGTGGGGCACATGAACACGTGTACCAAATTGCAAGTGAATAGCGTGATTTTTGTGGCCGCTATCGCGATACATACAAATTCCTCCCATAGGCCGTAATGATAAGAAAAACTTTGGCGTGTCCCTGTATACGTACTACAAATGGAATACATACCAAAAACTATACAGCTGATTTCGTGAGGCTCATGAACATGTGTACCAAATTTCAAGTCATTAGCTCTATTTTCGCGGTGGCTATCGCGGTACATACAGATTCTTCCCATAGGCCGTAATGATAGAAAATCTTTGGCGTGTCCCTGTATACGAACTACAAATGGATTACACACATAAAACTATACAGCTGATTCCGTTGGGCGCATGAACATGTGTACCAAATTGCAAGTCAATAGCGTGATTTTTGTGGCCGCTATCGCGGTACATACAAATTCCTCCCATAGGCCGTAATGATAAGAAAAACTTTGGCGTGTCCCTGTACACGAATTACAAATGGAATACCCACCCAAAACTATGCAGCTGATTTCGTGGGGCACATGAACACGTGTACCAAATTGCAAGTCAATAGCGTGATTTTTGTGGCTGCTATCGCGATACATACAAATTCCTCCCATAGGCCGTAATGATAAGAAAAACTTTGGCGTGCCCCTGTATACGTACTACAAATGGAATACATACCAAAAACTATACAGCTGATTTCGTGAGGCTCATGAACATGTGTACCAAATTTCAAGTCAATAGCGCTATTTTTCCGGCCGCTATCGCGCAACAGACAGACAGACAGACAGACACAGCCCAAAACCGTTTTGAGTCTCAACAGAGGGCCTCCACTGACGTTTCGGCAATTAAAATACAAATGAATGATGTTTGGTAAGTTTTAGTTCCTCATCGTACTATAGATAGGGTAAGTGCACCAGTGATTGACACTTTTAGAGCAATCTCTGATGTTTTTAATGTTCTAGACATCAGAAAAGACATTCAGAACCACATATTTGCTAAAATATACACATTTTATAACAATTATTATTTTTTTTCTATAAATTTTTATTTGACACCCTCTCAATGTTCCAGTAATTGACACTGCCCATTTTTCATTTTATCAGTAATTGGTACCCTATGTTCCAGTGTTTGACACTGCTATTTATTCATTTTACCAGTTATTAGCACCATGTGCTCCAGTGTTTGACATAAAATGTTAAAATTCTTAAATTCAAAATATATGCTTTTATTATTTTAATTATTTATTAATTATTTCGGGATGGATGTCAATTACTGGAGCATGCCAATCACTGGAGCACCTACCCTATGAAGAACTTGGGTATTCGTGAAAATTTTCGACATCGATTTTTTGACCTTTCTACATGTTCTGAGGTGTGAGGTATAAGAAAATAACGAAATTGATATAGTATCCGTGTGTAGGATATCTGTTAGTTTGTTAGTGTGTTAGTGCGTTAGTTTGTTCGTAAAAATAGTTTGTTAGTGTGTGTACGATATTTCAAGGAAAAATGATCTCAACGAGGTAGGAGCAGTTTTAAAATATTACTTACAACACTGGCAAAAACCCTATTGATTTGCAGCATTCTAATTTAAAACTTCGTAAGTTATTTGAAATTTTCAATTTGCTTAACATGGGAGAATAGGACAAATTTTCGTTTAAATGTGCATTAAAAGAATATTTTTACTGTAAAGATGACAGACCTGCTTTAAAATAACAACTATGGTGCTGGCATCAATATAACTAACTGAAAAAATTCAACTTTGAAAATTTCGCATGTAATTTGAAATTTACCAATTTCTTAACATGGCAGAATAGATTAAAATTTTGCATAAACATCCACTTTGAGAAACACTTTCACCGTAAAGAAGTCAAACCTCTTTTAAAATATCAGTAAATATATTGAAACGAACATCATTAACTATAATTTTTCTTATTTAAAAATTTCGTAAGTTATTCGAAAATTACGATTTTCTTAACATTACAGAATGGGACAGAATTTTGTATAAACATTTATTTTGAGAGGTATTTTTATCGTAACGACATCAAACTAATTTTTAAATACCATTTATGATACTGTTTTGTACATCATTGACTACAAATACTCTAATTTAAAAATTTCTTAAGTTATTCGAAATTTGAGATTTCTTCAATATAGCAGAATAAAACAATATTCAGCAAAATAAAACAAATTTCATATAAATTTGCTTTATGGGGATCGTTGCGTTGGAAATATCAGCATGGATTTGCATGAAAACGAAACTACGAAATTGTCCCCGATAAAATAAATGAATAAATTTAGATAAAGTAAACGCATTAAACTGAACAATGGGTAGCTTATTAGGAAGAGCGTTTCAGTCTCTCACCGTATCGAACAATAGGTCAGATTCATTTCATTTAACATGAATATAGTATGTCCTGTACAAGAAATTTATGTTACCATATATATATATATATGAGGGGAAATTGAGCAGAGTCCACTTATGCCAACTAGTTTATTTTAAGTTTATTTTTTTCCCACATCTTAAATTTTTTTAATTCATTATTGAAATCTTTAAGTTGATGGGTAATGATAATGATTTTATATAATCTCACATATCACTGTCTCAGAAACTATACATATTTATTACCCTGCTGCTACACAGTCGGTAACAAAAGTGTCCGAACACTAGCAAAAATTCCTATGTAAAAGAAGTACACTTCATACGGTTTTGTTAAATATATCCTTGTCGAATCCTGTTCTTAGACTGTGTAAGAACATGATTCGATAAGGATTTATTTAACAAAACCGTATGAAGAGTACTTTTTTTACATAGGAATTTTTGCTAGTGTTAGAACACTTTTGTTATCTACTGTACTTGCACTTGATAAAGATATAGCAAATTTTTGGGAAACTTTAAAGTTATTTTTCTAAATTTATTAAATTTTTGAATACATTTTGCTTTGTATAAAGTTTCACTTTTATAAGTAATTGTTTATTGATTAATTCGAGTCTTCGTTTCTGGTCTGTGATCATTATAACAGTGAAGTATTATTATTATTATTATTATTATTATTATTATAATAACATTAAATCATACTCATCTACTAAAATTAAAAATACTGAATAAAATTATAAAATTGTTTCTATATATTATGAAAAATCACTTTCTATAAATTTGATGTTAATTTGTTTTTGTAATATGTAATTATTATGGAAAATAATGAGCGTAGCATTTATAGTTCTTTTACAAGGAAATAGGAAAAATTTCTACGTATTACATCCTGCGAGATCTAATTTTCTGGAGTACATTAAATTGTTTACACGAGATTAAAACTTATATATTTTTTAGAACTTTGATACAGTATAGACATTACTGGGAATTATATGATTACTATTTATAATTCTTTTACATGGACGCACAAAAATTTCGATTTCCTTGATTTTAGAGTTTAAGTTTTTAAACATGTTAGATGCCCATACGGACACATTGTATACTAAGGTTTAGCACGAAACGTTTATGTTTATACGTCTTTTTATCTTGTATTTTTTAACGTTTTTAATTTATAAATGTCTTTAAATCAGTTGTTTTTAATAATTCAAACAACAAGATGTAAGGAATTTTTTACAATTTTTACATTGAATTTGCATTAATTTTTTTTTACTTTGTACAGACAAAAGAATTTCGGGAGAAATTCTTAAACACTCTTTCTTAATATTGTCTTTCTTATTTATTGAATAGTATACCAATTTGTTTTATATCCTGGTAAGTAATAAAATTTTATAAAATTGAGTAGAACAGCTCTAGACTTTTTTCTGGTTTTATAAAAGTAATATTGAAAATTTATGTTTGGAATTTTTCACTTCTTTTACTTCGAGTACGTGGCAGTTCGCTTTTTTTTTTTTTTTTCTTTTTTTTTCTACCTTGTTAGAGACATTTACTAGATTAACAACTCTTACTAAATATCTTCTGCATACAAATTTCCGTTGGTATCTCCAAACTTGAGTTGTTCTTTTTGTTCAAACTTCTCATAATATCAGTATACAAAGTTTATTAATAAGAGAAACCAGTTTCGTAAATGTCCGACCTTAAAAAAAATAAAACATTTTCTCTAAGAAAAATAATCCTTCATAATATATAGAACCTACTTTATCCTTCTTTAATTCAATATTGTTCATCAATTTATTTTAATTTTAATAAATAAAGAATGTTTAATAATAATAATAATGTATGTGTTATTGTATTACATTTTCTGAAGTTTATGATTGCCATTTCTGCTAGTATAAATATTTTTCTTACATAGGAAATGTATTACAATACTATGGTGAAATATAGATAATATACAATGCAAACAGAATATATTTTTTATTCAAGTATACAAAAAATGAAAAAAAAAATGTATATACAAATACTATTGTTATGTTTGAATAAATGGTCTAGTATTCAATAAATTATCCAGTTTAAGGAACTAAATCATAATTTTAATTTATTTCATTTAGAAAATTAAAATCGTAATGCAATATTAGGGGGAAAAAACACGTGACATACAGCAGTGAATGTATGGAAAGTCAAAAAATTTTAAGAAATGGAAATTTTTAATTAGATGTGTAATCAAAACATCCAGCTGCTTTTGTTCCCAAAAGAAGTAACGATTTTCGATGAAAATGAGATAAATCGTAACAAATTTTACTTATCTAATGATAGTCTAACTTATTAGTTGTTATAAATTAATTACAAATTATATTCTCACAAAATATATACTTTCATAATACATTTTTAAACTACTAATCTATTTTCATCTATTTCGTTTAGATAATTATGATCGTAATGCCATATTAGAAAATGAATAAATGAAATATACCTCTAAATGCATCAAAAGTCAGGAAATTTAAGGAAATTGAATGCATTTAATTAGCAGTGTGATGGAACTATATTTTTTTCCTTCACAGAAGCAATGATTATGGATGAAAATGAGATATATCACAACAATTGCTCTAATCTAATGATTGTGTAATTTAATTACTGTGAATTTCTTGGATAAATTACCTTTTCATGAAATGGTTAAAAAGTAAATCTTTTCGTAATGGTTATTTTTAAATGTATTTGACAGAAAATGTTACAGTAAAGATTATAATAAATTATTGCAGATATTATTCTTGTCTAAAATGCCGAAAATGGATGGATTATTCCAGAAAATTTTCTAAATATACAGAGGGACACAAAAGTCCTTTAAAAAATCAAATATAAAATTAGGTATATGAAAGATTAAAAAAAAAAAAATCATTATATGCGAGGTTTATTATATTTGATTCCTTTATAGTATTCATATTCTCATATAATAGTAAGCATTATACAAAAAACAGATGCTACGTACTCCTGCAGTTATTAAAACACAAAACTAAAAATTCCCATTATGTTTAAATAAAAAAAAAAGTCAATAATTTTTAAGGTTTTCTTTATAGCTTAACTGTTACACGATTAAATTTTATATTATTAATTAATATTTAAAAGTTTCAACCATATCTAAAATTTCATTAATAAAGAGGTGCCAATATTGAATTAAATAATAATTAGTATACGTTTAATTCGGGTCGAAAAAACACACGACCCTTCATCAGGCGAATAAAGTAAGCACGAGTGCTGCAATCAAAGCGGCAACGCTTTGACTGCAGCACTCGTGCTTACTTTATTCGCCTGATGAAGGGTCGTGTGTTTTTTCGACCCGAAACAATTGTTGCGAGTTTATTGCATTTTATGGTGTTTATTCAAAGTTTGTAAGTGATAATTAGTATACGTGCAAAAAATTTTCCACAGTTTATTTAATTAGAATCAAATCAATATACGTATTCTTAATTTTAAAAATTAAGTTTTCTTTTTTTTTATAATTAAGAAAATACTCTCAAAGCTGTTTTAAAAACACTCCTTGTTTTAATTTTCCTTTTCTGCCTTTTTCCTATTTCTTGGCATTTTTTTTGAACAACAGATTTTATATTGAAGGTAGATTTTTTGCATTTTAATATTATTAAGAAATATATACGCTCATTTTAAACGTTAATTGTTATTTTTTACAATATATTTATTCATTTATTTTATAGTCATTATTGTATTTTGCTACAAATCGTATGTTCTAATATTGGAATTTGCATTGCCGATTAAGAATAAATCATTTTCATTAATCTGGAAGTCTTGAATCTTCAGGAAATTTAGCCTTGGGAAGACTTCTTTTGATCTTGTTCCTATGGGATCTCGGTGATTTTCTGCAGTTAATCATTTATGAATGTTTTATAATGAAGACTTTTGAAGAAATAGGATCGTCCCAATTAAAGTTTAATCAGTTGCGTTTTAGATGACGCTGAGTGAATTTTGATTAATACAAAAATTTATTAAAACGGGAAATTCAGGGGAACATAATATTTTAACAAGATTTTTCGGATTTCTAATGATTTCATATAAAAGGTACACATGAAAAATGCTGCAAAAACAAATGGGTAATTATATTCTTCATGTAAAGGAATATGTGCGTAAAAGTGTATTTTTAAAAGACTAATTCGGATTTTTTTTTTCTTTTGCTAGTTAAAAAAATTATCTTACAGAAAATTTACTGTAAATAAAATTAAACTTATTGACATTACTATTTTATTTAATTTGCCGAAAATATTGTTCGAGCTACGCAGAAATCTAACAGAGTAAAAATTGAATCTATATGAGTATTCATAGAGAACACTGAAATGAAAAAACGAAAAAGTCGAAAGTATGTGTGTTGATAACACAGATCTATAAAAATAAAGTTGTCAAAATTTCATTTGATATTTCCATGTTTAATTATAATTAATCATGAAAAACATACATGGGAACATGCTATAAAGATGACCATATAATTATATTGGTAGAAAAGCTACGAAATAAATTGTTTCGGTAGACACGCTGTATTGGCAAAAATCTATACATAACAGAGGAAAACTGGATTCATTTTCGAGTTTAGCACACGAAAAAATATAAAGATAGCCAAAATTATCAAATCAGAATTTTAGATGTGAACCTGTGTAATTAAAGTAATCTTGAAAAGTACTGAGACTTAATGGAAAATATGTTGATATATCTATCTATCTATATATATATATATATTTTAATTTAAACTGCTTTTTTAACAGATAAAACTAGTGTATTATTATGTTGAGTGCATTAATTATATTTATATTAGACAATATTGTTATTATTATTCTTGGGTAAAAACAATTAATTACCAGGATTTTAGTATGCAAATTTTTCTTTTTGTAGGAAGAAATTTAACTGTGTTATTCAGATATTCACAGTTTGAAATTTCACTTAGTAACATCAGGTAACTATTGCAGGTTTTTTAGGCATAAAACTGTTAAACATGTAATCGAATATCTATATTCAAAACTCTATTGTGTGTCATTAACCCGTCAGCGCCCAATGTCCTCATTTGAGGACAGCTAATAAAATGGCACGTATATTTTTTGTGGTTTCTTGGAATGATTTCTGCTTTTTAGTGACAGTTTATAGCGTAACTCTAAATGATCCCCGAAAGTTGTATGTGCCTACTATTAATTATTATTTCATAATTTGGATAGTCATTTTATGATTTTTCATTCTTCGCACATATATTTGCTTTTTGTGCAGGTATACTAACTTAAATCAAGTTGAATAATAATATATGTTATAATACTTTACTTTCGAGATCTTTGCATACATATAATAGGAAATTAAACTGTTAGGTTTTCTATCTCGAAGTTTTCTCGCTAGAACACTAAACGTCAATAAATGAGGATAGGCATTAAATTTAAAACTGTCAGAAGAATTGTTTAAATTAATATATTTTACTGTCAGGTGTCTATATTAATTTAGAAGAGAAATAATCAGCTAATAATATTTTGAAAAATTAATTCGGGCGATAACGGGTTAAAATTAATTTTTTAAATGTATTATTCTTACTTTAAAATTTTATGAATTCTTTGTTTGTCCAGCTTTCAAGATGTTTCAATTTTGAATCGAAAGCTATAATATTCGACCCTGCTAACAGTCTAACTAATGTCATATATATATTGAGTGATTAGAAATTTAAGGTTTAGAATTTAAAGAATTATTAAAATTTATATCATTCATATCATTATGTTATAATTACTTTAACATGATTTTTTTTTTTAAGTTTAGAAGCATTTTACTTATAAATTAAAAGGAAAAAGCCGCGGCAACACATAGAACGCATAAAAAAACCAAAATCGAAATTGCATATAGCTATGGGTGAACTACAGCTGTCTGTATTTTCAATTTAGATTTTTTTGGAGGTTCTTCATACAAAAGAGAATTTTGTCTGTACAACAAAAAATTCATTAAATCATCCAAATTCCTTTGTGTACAAAGTTTCAACATAAAATTTTGTTAACCAGAACAAAATTATTTGGTTGTTTTAAATAATTTTGTTGATTTAGCTAAGGACTTTTGAAATCGACAGTTATTTTGCTGATTAAAAATGTTTGTTAATTTAGCACAACGATCGCTCATTGGCTGTTTAAAGAGAGATCTGTGACGTAGCTTCTAGAACTATCCAGTGACAATTCTTGTTTTTTAAACTAGCAATCAAAGCAACTTTTGTTTGTTTAATTGTACAAAATTATTATCAAAAAATAAATAAATAATTAATTAAAAATAAAAATCAACAGAACAAATACAGATTTCCACCCAAAATATTCTTTTCGGTGTATGCGTTGCAGTCTTTTCTTTTTCCCTTATTTATCTACAAGTCTTTCTTAACTAACAATTTTCGTCAAGTCCTTCTTTCACTTATAATTTAAGAAATTGTTAATCATAATTTAATCATTTTTAAAATCAAGTGATATTTGAAAATTAATCAGGAATTTAATAATTAATTAATTAAAATTTTCGTATTTCCATATCTGAAATAAAATCTTAGATTTAATTTCCACCGGAGAATATTCTATAGGCAAAAGAGTCGAAGAGTTTATCATTTATCATATCTTCAATATATTTCTGGTTGACTGGCAGATAATTGAGAGATTTCTGTGACGGAGCAATTCAGTTAATCTAATTAAAACAACATTAATGCAGCTTCCGTTGGAAGATTATTAGCGCTGAGAATATTTCTACAAAGTTAATCCCAAATGAAGTTTCGATATGGTAATTACTGAAGTATAAGAAATCTGTATAATGTATCGCGTATATTATAATTCATATGATTCATATGAACATTAAAATAAGTGTTATAAATATTTCCTGAAATGGAAACAATTGCTGCACATTGAACTTTTCGCAAACTATTTATGGGTATACATAATTTTTTTTAATAAAAAATGTACGAATGGTAGGACATTTACAGAAAAACCTAATGGTATTTTGTATGAAATAATAAAGCCGTGTATAGTGCACGTATTATTTAGTTCTGGTTTATAATATACAGAAATCATAATATATATTTATACCACGAAATATATTTTACATTCGTTTCATGATTGATGACATAAATCAAGACCCATCAATGGATGAAATTTTCTGCTCTTACACCTGACTGACGGATGGTTCCAGGTTCGAAATCATGTCGCGTTTTATTCTTTTTTCTTTTTCTTTCTTTCTATTTTTTTCTTACATAGCTGTTCCACGTTTTCCACAATTTTCGCTGTCGTGGGAATACGGGCTAGGACACCTTAGCAAGACTTTTAGAGAGGATATTTCTCCTCCCAGGCCTACGCCTCTTAAGTAGAAAATCAGCTTTAACCCATATGCATCACGCCACCTGTTTCTTATAGAATTACATCAAATATGTACACGTTGTTACCCACCTCTTGACTATTGATATGATGCTGAAATCAGGCATTATTGTGCAATAAATTTATTAAACATTCGTGGTTGTTCAATAACCATTTGTTTCAGCAAATCTCGGGATGAATTTAAAGTGTTGAGATTCTCAAATAATGCAGAAAGACTGAAGACATGAACCATTAATTTAATGTGAAATTAGACAAAATTTACAGGTAGAATTTCACGAAACACAGGTAATCTGAACTGATGTGATTTGCATAGCAAATAACACTGCTCTGCAAAAAAAAAAAAAAAAAAAAAAAAAAAAAAAAAAAAAAATTCGAGATTTGATACCATTCTTGCTGATTCTTATGTAAAATGGCCTCGTGAATCCGAATATAACTCATATTTTGCCTAGTCACCCACCATTTTCTAGATACGCCACCCCTTCCCTCAATTTCTTTCCCAGTTCGATAATTTTATGACCATGAATTTGATTTAAAGAATGAAAAATAATTAGTTTAACACCTAAAAACAAAAATATATAAATTTTAAAAAGTAACATTAATAACAGATTAAAAGAATATAAGATATGTAATGCATAATTTCAGGGGCAAATCCCCCCCCCCCCCCAAAAAAAAAAAAAAAAAAAAAAAAAAAATTCCCTAGTCGCAAATATCCACGTTTTAGAATTTTCCAACTCTGTAGCTCCTCAGAAGATATCTAACGGTTAAAATGATCCAACCCCCACCTAAAAATCAAATTTATAGCCATAAAATTACCGAAAAATGATAAAAATAGGGGACCATTCCTAAAAAACGGTGGGTGAAAGAGTCAAATGGGCGTCATATTCAGTTTCAGGAGGTCATTTTATATAAGATTATGCTAAAAAGGTGTCAGAGGCAATTTTCATGTCGAGCAATGTAATTTAGGGACCGGTATAAAATTAACTATTTTCATCAAATATTATTCCTTATTAAGTTATTATAATAATTATTTTTAATAATATTTTATTTACATGAAATTTATTTGAGAAAACAAATATGTATTTAGTTTTAAGAGACACAATGTAAGTTTGAACTTTTATACTAGCTATGCGAAAAATGCCAGAGCCGAAAATCGAACCAAGGCACTCCGATTACCTTGTGGATGCCCTACCACGAACCCACCCTGGCTGCTTACCCACAACCCATTTTTCACAGCATTCCAAAATATATACATAATAAAAATTTGTGTTTTGAAAATCCCTTAATAAATAATATGACTAACATCATAATTTCAAAACTAAAATTAATAAAAATTTAGAAGTTACTTCTGTATATTTTCTTTTCTTATTTCAGTTAAATAAAGTTTTATACAAGTTTAATTTGTGCCTTCCAGATATATATGTATCTAGAAATAAAAGTGAAATGTATAATTGGGTTTCGAAAGGATATCAAGAGAAGAAATATTTTAAATTATAATTTTATCATAACAGATTTATTGTTATAATACAAGTTAAGTATTATTTACTTTACTTAGAATAAGTAAAAGATGTTTAAATTCTAATATATTAATATATCGTACTATATTTATTGTTTTAATTTGTTTTTTAATGCTTTTATTTCTAGTACAGTTTTTTAGTATTATTCGAGTCAATACCTATTTTAATACACGTACAGGTATAAATACCGGATAGTCATAAATTATTTGTATTATTTATTGTATTATTTATTTTAATTGTAGTGCGATTGAAAAGTCCAAATGATCCAACATTTATAGCATTATTAAGAAAGAAGAAAAATAGTACAAGATTTAAAAAAAATAAAATAAAATAAAAAAAAAAAAAAAAAAATAGTTGAAAAAATTACCAGTAGAGAATAAATACTCTAAAGTACGAAATCTACCATTTTACAAGAAGAAATATATCTGTACTGATAAGTATAAAAGATTTAAGTCCATATTCTTGATTTTTCAGGAGACTAAAAATAAAGTTAAACTAATTAAAAACTAATCAGAAGGAAAAAGGGATTATGTTGGTTTATACGCTTTATACCATTCAGTGATTGTCAATCTTCATTTAATAAAGGGAAAAAATTGAATTAAATATTTTATACCAAAGATTAATACTAAATTTCTGACTTGAATCGTTTTTTACCAATGGATTTTCTCAAAGACTAAATGACATGGATTTAAATCCTTTATACCAATCGATAGAGAATTTTTTTCTGAGTCTGACTATGTACTTAACTCAAAATCGACATTTTTGGACTTAAATCCTTTATACTTATCAGTACAGATATAAGACATAAAAACTCATGCTACATTTGTTGAAAAACATTACAGCTAATCATGCCTGTCAATATTCTAATTAATATTCTGCCCGCCATTTTTTTTATTCTATTCTTTTTTTAGAGAATTTTCTCTTTATTTAATCGTAATTACATTTGGAAAAAAGTACTCTAAAAATAAAGTGGTGGGGGAAAAAAGGGCGGATTTTAACAATAACATGGAATATTAATTAGAATGTAACGCTGTCGTAAAGCGTTGACGATGAAATTCAGGTTCCTCAATTTACCCTTTATGAATATGGTGTGCCTTACTATGAGACATCGTGATCTCACTGCAATGCTTCGCTTGTGCACGTACACTCACTCACATATCGTACAAAAATTCATCCTTATTTATCGTTGTTTCTGAGCAGTAAAGTTTTTCATTCCTCAGACTTGTTTTATTTCTCAGACTTGTTTTTCTTTTTGCTATTTTAATGCCTTTTATTGTGAAATTTTCAAAAAAGTATATACTAGATACAAGTAGTAGTTTTTCTTCTCTAGCCACTCTGTTGTTTTGCTAATGTCAATGTCATTGCCTTTTCAACTGAATTACAGATTAAATGCGATGTACTGAGTTCTTAACTGTAGATTTTAAAAAGGTTAATGTTCCGTGCATGCTGGGATAAGATAATTTTTAAAAAACTAGTGTTTTGGGACACCTGCATGATAAATAGAAACTGTGCTTATTCCCAAAGCTAAAAATCACATGAATGCTTGTAGAACGAAGAGGCTATACCATAAGAACACTGCCTTATTGCACGATCTTCTAAAAAAAAAAAAAAAAAAAAAAAACGCTTAATATTGGGTGGATTTCTTTTTCTTTCATAAAAATTGCTCAAGAAGGGCATACTCTTTACTGCAATTGAGGAATTATTTGTTTCCAATATATGAGTGTATGTTTCTACAGTAACCAAACATGTAACAGGACCTACTGGCCGTAACTCTTCAAAAAAAAAAAAAAAAAAGTAAATAATAATAATAATAATAATAATAATAATAATAAACAAATTTGTGGTGAAATTTCGATGCACAATGATTTTTGAAGAGAGAAAAAACTATTTGAGTTAAACTTGTCAGTCTTAAGCCGATATTTGGAAATTTTTTGTATTTAATGTTCAATTTAAATGAAAATAGGCTTCAACCCTACATAAAATCTCTCATGTTAAACGATCATGGACCTCCTCAAACACTAAAGCATTAATTCGAATTCAGTCGTTGATCTATATATGCTACTAACATTTGCTGATAAAATCTTACTTTATAAAAATAAAATTGAATAAGAATTCTAAGAATCTTTTGAAAAGTAGAATATGGAAAGTCAAAGTTTGTCCCAACTGCCCGTGAAATAGAACCAGATTATAGACCTGATAGTTCGAACATAACACTGGCATTTTCTTCTTCATTGCAAGCACTGGTGTCCAAACGTATTCACATTTAACAGTAGGAGATCTAATCTTCTCTAATTTTTTTATTCTTCTTCTCGGTGCACACTGTGTCAAAAAACTTTTTTTTTTTTTTTTTTTTTTTTTTTTACGCGTTATTTTAAAATTCATGTAAAACAGTTCAACTTGTTACTGTATGTTTGTTTTAACAGTGGAGGTTTTTTTTTTTTTAACAACCTTTTATGACTTAGTGATTTTCAGGAACAGCATTTGCATATTAAAGTAAACATCATTATTGCATTTTACCTTTATCTGCATATTTCTGTCTTTCTTTTTTTTTTTTTTTTTTTTTTTTTTTTACTTTGCATTGAATTACTTCAATACATTAATCTCATAATAATTCCGCGCCTCGGACACTTATCCTTACTGTAAAATAACCATTAGGTACCTTTTGATTCGAAAAGGTAATTATTTCGTTCTTTTTAATGTAGGAGGTCGATGTTCGTTTATTTTTATTAACGAATACCAATAAAGTAAAAATAAGTTTTAAGGGTGGCAACAATTTCCTGTTGATAAAAAATTCTTTCTTTGCATAGCTTTTTTAAAGATCGTTAATTTATTGAAAAGTTAGCAGATTAACAACAATGGCTCAAATTTTTTAATATTTTGTACTTCGATACGGGAAATTATCACCCTAACGACAAAAATCATCATCATCTTGCAAGAATTTTGAATTTCTCAAAAATGTAATATTTAGACATAAAATACACAGAAAAACTATATCGAGAACCATAAAGCGATTTCATGAGGTAAGGCCATGATGACACGCTTCCTGTAAACTAAAACATCGAACTTCCAAAACATCGTAAATTCTGCAAATTATTTAAAACTTATCGTACAAAATTCAGTGGTTTCTGCACGAAAGGTAGCCAGAGATTATAGTCAATTGAGAAACTATCCGAAAAATTGTGAAGCAGAAGATAGAATACACAATTTTTAAACTATAAAAAATCCAGAATCTATACGAAGATAACAAGGGCGTCAGATAAAATTGTGTGTTCACAAAAGGAAATTTTTTCCCATTAGAACAGACGTATAATAAAAAAAGAAAAAGGACACATGGTGTCTGCAGGGAATTTGATACGTCTACAAGGGTAGAAAATTGCAACAATTTTATTCCGTCTATATCTGTGACGCACTTGAGCATCGGGCAAAACTAAGGCTCCTATATATACGAGCTGGCGCATCCGGCATTTTTTTGCCTTAGGGTTGCCACATGTACCCAGAGCGTTTCTCTGATAAACAAAGGACAAACATTTTTTTTATCGTCTTACGTTACTTGTTTTATTATATTTCATAATTTTAGCTAAGTAAACTATGATATGGAAGTTTGTTTAGTGATAAACTGCTATAATCATTCAAGAAGTGAATATAAAGTGTTCACAGACCTTCTATTGCTGTGTATTTGAGTTTTGGCGACATTTTGTAAAAGAAACAGAATCCCCCCGAACAACAAATCTTACCGCAGTACATCCATAGGATATCCTCAGAATAAAATGACATCCTGAGAATGTACTGTGAAAAAAACGTGTTTTTAGGAATATTATTGTTGCTTATTGCTCATATCTTGACCGGATTAGCTTCAGATGAAGATTTCTTAAAATCATTAGGGAAGTGATAAGGACGCCAAGCGGGAATGCTGTCCTCTTCGAAGGCAAAAAAATGGCGGTGATGCGCCGGCCTATTATTTTATTTAGGGGCTCTAGGCAAAACTGCTCTTTATTTCGTCGAACACACAGTCAAAAATGATAAACAATATTCCGTGTGCTATGATACTTTCCTGCTCTTAGAAAAGTTTCAGATACCAAATATCGGCACTTCTACAGGACTATCGACCCTTCTTAATACCAGAGTTAGACTGCTGCAGAGAAAGTATTTCAGATTTCGTCTAAGCCGAATTTGTCTCTGTGTTCTCCTTCAAAAAATCTAAAGGATTACAGCTTGTGGCCTGTTCTCGAGCCTAAGGCTTTCACTAAACCATACATAAGGCGGAAGTATGGGCTAAGATAACGGTAACACAAATGCATTGATTTGTAGAACATTTAATTCAGTGTTTTATGCTCCGTATCTGTGAACAAAAATGTAAAAGAAAACATGTAATGACGTATTGTGTCGATACTTTTGGGAAAGCACATTTTTATATAATTTAATATACATTTTACAATTTCAAACTTTTGATTATAATTTATATGTGTATATCAACAAAACTGTTTTTATTTATTACCTATCTCACGAATTTTAATTGTATCTTATTACGTTTTTATGTTAATGCAAATTTTATTGATTGTCTAAACTTTTGGGACGCGGTGTATAAAGAGGTAAGATAACAAGTAAAATATATGAATCTATTTTAAAAACAATTCCAAATAGGTTTAAGGATAGTTTTATTTGACAAATAATTCAGTGTGAGGGGAGCTACCGCCACCTCTATTCCCCGTTTGAATATAATATCTAAATCTATAACGGATTCAAGGCTGTTATTAAATTTAAAAGTTTATTTCAATTTGTTTATACACATTTTACCAACACCACTTCTTGAAAATTATAAATCTTGATCAAGCTTTCCAAGTTGTAACTTCATATGAATTTCAAAATATCAAAATTAAATTTCTTCAAAATACACTTTATAGCAAAAAAAAAAAAAAAAGACGCACCAAGAAAGAGTTATTCGAATGGGACAAAAATTGATAGATGTGATGTACATGCAGAAAAAAACAATTGATTAGTTTCAGAAAATTTGAATGATTTAAACAAGAGAAAGGGCCTCACAAAGTAAATAAGTCAATAATGCGTTGGTCCACTTCTGGCCATTATGTACGCAGTTATTCGGCTTGGTATTACTTGATCGAGTTGGTAGATGTGCTTCTGTGAAGTATCGTGCCAAATTCTGACCAATTGGTGCGTTAGATTGGCAAAATCCGGAGCTGGTTGTAGGACCATTTTTATGATGCTCCGAACGTCCTCAGTGGAAGAAAGATCCGGGGACTGAGCTCAACCCCATTTCACAGAGACGCCTATTAAGGGTCTTTGAAGTCATTGGAGTACCAGTTGCAGGTAGTATCGACGATAATGATGAATTGGAGCTTTGAGTACCGCTTTGCGATTGACTGTTTCTCACTTTTTGTCCTCTCTTTAGGTCGACTGCTTCCTCCTTGACGCTGTGTTCGGTCATGGTTCACCCATTCCTGTCAATATCATCAAATAGTGGTACCGATCCTATCCAATTGTCATAAAATTCACAGATTAGACCAACTGGCTTCTTTGCGCCCAACTACACACCACACTCATATGCTGACATCTGTGCATGTTGTTTGTGCACCTGTATGCGAGACATAGTTACTGTCTTTCTGAATAGAGGAATAAATTTCTTGAAGAATTTATAACCTGGAATCAAAATTTCTCATTTTTAATAATCTGCTAATTGCGCAGTTAAGATGCGCTGCAGCATCGTATGCTCATTCGATTGTAGCCAAACTTTAAAATTTGCATTTTCCATCAAAACCTGTATGTATGTGAATTTGTGTCCAATTTGCATTACTCCTTCTTGGTGAGTCTTTTTTTTTTTTTTTTTTTTTTTTTGTTATAGAGTATATTTGTTTTTAAGTTATGGTAATAACATACACACCCACATTTGGAACGCTAATTAATTAACTTTTTCACTCAGGAAATCTCAAAACGCATAATTATACAAAATAACAGCGATGAAATTTGAACTTCAAAAAATGCATGTGAGAAATTAATTTTCGTACCGTACAATCGTCCGAGTTTATTGTTCTTAACGTGAATATTGTATAATATATAACAGAAATATAAAACAGGAAATATATGATAGAGTATTCAGCGGAATTCTTCTATAACGTACTTTTTCAATTAAAATTGAAAAAATATTCATGTTATTAATTTAAAAGATAATAATAATAATAATATCAAAATCTGCTGTATAAAAACCACAAAATTTTAGGTACACACTACTGTACATATTGTAAACGTTTTTTGGAGATTTTTTTTAAATTCCATATCTTCTGACCGCTCTACTTATCACACACATGAAAATTATCCTGTAAGGACAAACTAATGCATATATTCTAAAGGCATATAAAAAGGATGCATAAGCGAATTTAAAAAATAAGAAAAAAAAATCAGTAGAGCCATTTTTTGAAGCATCAATATCATAGATCTAAGTCTAAACTACCTAATCACGACGCCTCTTAATTTCCCTGTAGTAACCAAATAATACATGGGAAAGGACATCTAAATAGGGATTTATATAAGAAAATTGCAAGAAAATTGTTAAAGCCGTTTTTTATACACCGACTTTCTGTCCCACTTCAGATTTTCACCAAAACTTGGCAATCCCATGTATTCACCGGAAAATAACAATTACGTACGAAAATACATTTAAAAGGGAGTTAATGGGGTGAGTTTTAAGAAAATCCGTAGAGCTGTTTTCTCTCTCTCTCTCTAGAAACGCAGTTGCCAGAACTAAAATCGACTTAACCACTTCACCGGCCACCCCGAGATAACTCGGGGTAAGTGTAGTCTTCCACACACTACAGTGGCCGGTGAAGTGGTTAATAGGACGCCTTTCGATTTTCTTGAAGTAACCAGCTAATGAATACCTAAGGACATCTAAACGGGAGTTCAAATAGCAATTAAAAAGATAAACTAAAATAAAACTAGAACCTTTTTTCAGATATGGATTTAAAGTTCCACTTCCGGTTTTCAGTGTTCCACTTCTGGTTTTCCAATTTTCATCAAAAGTTGACAAAAGACATCTGTACACTTGATCCGACTGATTTTTGAAGTTTCTATCTATCTTTATTCATTTTAAAGCATGATTGTCAGAAGAATCTCCAAACATACACAGCAATTACCATAAATCTCATTTTTTTTTTTACTCAGAGTGCCTTAAAACATGTGAATCATGTGAAAATTCGATACTGAAATAGTTTTTACCTGAAAACAATACTTTCATTATCTACGCTAGTCGGTTAATGGAACTAAAAAAAAAAAAAAAAAAGAAAGACATGCATAGTTTTAGAATAATATCGCAGAATATTATTTGTCTTAACTGAAAATTTTCTTTATTCCAGAAATAGTTTTTTTTTTTTTTTTAACTTCAAACTATTGATGACGTAAAGAATATCTGTGAAATTTATGAAGAACAAATGTTACTTTATTGGAGATTTTGTATCTAGTTCCGGGAAATTCTCCTGGAGATGACACAAGAAAGACTTTTCAATATTTATTGACTGTTTCAAAGTAGTCTACTTTTATATAAATGAAATATTCAAACTCATGATTGAACCGCTTGAAAATTCGAAGAAATGTGATTTGCATTTTCTATTTAGATGAAAATTTAGTACACTTCGTTTTATATGCAATGATAGACTTTTACGAAACTTTGTTTCTTTTCATTTAATTTTGAAACGTGTAGGAAATAAAAGGAAATGTATTTCAATAAAGTATGTTTCTTATATCATGTATATATGGTTTTTTATATTATTTCATAAGAATATATTTTATATTTTTTGTAAAAATATATTTTATGAATTTTAATCTCCATGGTAGCGGTTTTAAGAAAATTTAAAGTATGCTTTCGTGTCCCAATTCAGAAAAAATGAATTTTTTGAACAAAAATACTTTTTCCTATGAAATAACTTTTTACGCACAAATTTAATTATTTCTTTTAAAATTTAGAGAAATGAAAAAGACGAAATGCTGTCTAATTTAATCTATATACATAATAAGTTAAATAAAGATGTATATGTATAGTCCTTTAAAAAAAGTAACATGTAATTAATGCTACAGTCTTTTGAAAATAGTTTTTAAACCACTTTAGAAAAACTAAATTTTTAACATTTTAACTAAATTTTTAACCCGAAACATTTTTACCTTAAAACACTACATTCTTCTGTTTTTGCAAATTGAAGGGAAAATATGGACTACAACTGACATTTGTTGATTGAAAATTGTACTTTACACTTTCTGCTAATTAGCTCGATCGTTCATTTCCTGATTTTATTGAATACGACTGTTCCAGATGCAAATATATAAGTGGACGTCGTGGATGTCTAACCCGCACGATCGTACGGCCTGGGTCAAAAAGGGATAGACGGAATATTAAGCATAAGTTAATATTATTAAAATATCAAACTATGACGAAATTACGCAGATAACTAATCTTCGCTTACGTTATGTGTTGATAATATAAAACTATACTTGAGTATACACAGTAACTAATGTATACATAATGTATAGACGACATCAAATAATAAAGCGAAAACTTTATTTTATTTAGAATATAATTGATGGAAGTAGTACTGCTACTTTTTGCCATGTACAGGAAAACTGCTAAGGAATGAAAATTAATTCCTCAAACCCGTACAGTAAATAACCGTAAAATCCCGAAAGTAATCCCCCCCTTTTTTTTGAAAAGCGAAACGGATAAATTTCAGGTGGGGGGGGGGGGGGGGGTATAATCAAGATTCTTTAAAAAAATGAAGAAAAGGGAGGGGAGGTTATATTCGATGGAGGGGGTACTTTCGGGGTTTTACGGTACTTACTTAAAAGGAAATATTAAAGGTAATTTCTTACATTAAAAGTAAAAAAAAAAAAAAAAAACTGTGCAATGATTTCATTGATAACATGCATCCGACACTTTATGAAAAATTAGTTAAATTAGAAATAATATATAAATATTAAAACTTAATTCAATGCCAAACTTAACTTGCAATGCCGACGTACCATAAGTGCGCCCGAAGATTGGATGTAGCTTTGTTGGATGGGGAAAAAAAGGGGGGGGGGCACTTTCAGGATAACGGAGACATTTCACTTTCAGTGAGAAAAGGGTTATATTCGATGGGGGGGGGTTACTTTCGGAATTTTACGGAAAGTATTCTTTGAAGTTAAATTTTCAGCGTTTATTCTTTGGTTCTTAAAAATTGTTTTATTCCCTGACAGTGTTGACAGATAGCGCGACTCAAAAAGGAAGCAGATAATTCAAATTTTGCTTTTCGAAATCAATAAAGGTTGCTGTTTGAAATGTTTGATGAAGATTAATAAGTATCAGGGAGTGGTGCACGGAAAATTTGTGTGATTAATTTGCAATGAATTTTTAAATTTAATAAAGCCCTAAATTCTATATAAATGTAAACACTGCATCCAAACATGGAGTTGGACGGGATTATATATCAAATAAAACTGTTTCTAAAAAAACTATGTTTGATTTTTTTTTTTTTTTTTTTAAGTATGTTAATATTTAGAACTTGTTTAATTAACCCTTAATGGGCAATCTGTCTTTATGATATTGAAATGCAGGGTATGAGAAAGTCGTGTGAGTGCCACAACATATTATTATTATTATTATTATTATTATTATTATTATTTAAGGTCACATAACATTTCTTCTAAAATATTATCACTGATGTGATTCAGAAAATTGTAAAAATAAAAATAATAATAATAATAATAATAATAATAAAAACTAGTATGTTGTGGCCACCACAAGAGTTTCTTCTATATTTTCCTATACAAATTCACTCAGTAACAATATTAAAAAAAAAAAAAATGAAAATACATAAATAAATAATACGATTTTTTTTCAGTTTTTTTTTTTTTTTTTCGTGAATTTTTTTAAAAATCGGCAACTTTCTTTTAAATTATCACACATTTATAGTTCAACCATTCGTTTTAAAGGTACTGATGAGACCTTTCGAAAGATACCCATCTTGAAAATTTACTCCCCCCCCCCACCCGAGGGGGGGGGGTACATCCCCACCGATGCCCCCCATGCACAATTTTTTTTTCTAGTTAACTACTACTATTATCAATAATTCATATTAATTTTACAATCACAAGTTTAAAATAACGCTCATTATGTACATTTATACGAAATTTTGTCCTATACTGCCATGTAATAGTTTACATGAAATGCGATCACAGCACCATCTGCTGGGCGATTGATCCCAAAATCGAATCAGCACAATGCCCCGCCAGGGTCCAACTATATGCCAAGTTTGGTTCAATTTCATTCACTGGTTCGTGAGATACGGTGAAAATTGCAAAATTTTGCGATCACAGCGCCACCTGCTGAGTGATTGATCCCCAAATCTAATCAGCACCATGCCTTGTCAGGCTACAACTATATACCAAGTTTGGTTGAATTTCATTCATTGGTTCGTGAGATATGGTGAAAAATACGAAATTTTGTCCTATACTGCCATGTTAAAAGTTTATATAAAATGCGATCTCAGCGCCACCTGCTGGGCGATTGATCCCCAAATCTAATCAGCCCAATGCCCACCAGGGTCCAACTATATACCAAGTTTGGTTGAATTTCATTCATTAGTTCGTGAGATACGCTGAAAACAAGAAACCACAGACACATACACACACACACACACACAGACAGATACACAGACATTTTTTAAAAACTATCAATTCGTGTTCAGGACATCCCAAAACGTGTAGATCCGTCAAAAAACGGAGGTCGAAAATTTTCCCGAATCCAATACTTTCTCTATATTACATATTGAAGAAAGTAATAAATAAATAAATAAATTATCATACTGAAATTGGTGAAATGTGACCTTTGTTATTCTACGGTTGAATGTCTAACTCTTCTTTCAAAGTGACACACTGTTTTTTTGTTTTTTTTTTTTGTTTTTTTTTATCATATGGATATTCATTTTTAAATGTCAAGGTACGACGATAAATGAACAAAAATAAAGTAACCGTCAGTAGCATGAAAAAATTAAGCAGCTGATGTTGTCAATGAAAAACTTGATACCGGACTATTAAAAGATATGAAAGAGTGTTCTAGAAATTTATTAGTATGAAGTATATATGTTGCAAAGATATTCAAAATGTACTGCAATACTGTATGTAAAATCATTCTAAAGGGAAGCAAATTTATATTAGGTATTGTTCATTAAAATGTATATTTAAGTTATAAATGAGTCTTAAATTATAACGTGTAGATACATAAAATTTTATTCAAATATATATACACACATATATATATATATATGTTGTTATTTAGTGGCATGTTGCATTAAACAATATATATATATATATTGTCGTCTAGTTGCAAAACCGACCAACTCCTTAAAATTTGAAAATGCATTTTTTCTTTCTTTTTAAGTTATAAGTAAACATGTCCACTATCTGGAAACAAGAAACCACCCAAAAGGTGATCCACCATTCTGTCATTTGCGTTTGAAAATCACGATGTGCTGCAAAACCAGTCAAATTCTAAGGCTGGTGAGATTCAAAACCGATCATCTCCATATATGCGAGATCGCAATTTTTTTCCTCCCAACTACAACAGAACACTTGTTTTTTAGGCTAGTGTTATCGACTTTCTCTCGCCTGTAATTGTTCTTGCTTGGCGTATACAAAATTTCTATTCATTATATTCTGTGTTTCCTTCGTCTATGGAGAAGTTTGTAGAAGAAGTATCTTCTAATCAATCAAAGAAGAGAAAAAGTGACCATATGACGTGGAAAAGAAACAAAGCCAAAGTTTAAAGGTAATGTAGTATCACTTTGTAATTAATATATATAATGATCCTCATCTGTCATGAACGAATCCGGTTAGTACCGCTTCAAAACAGAAACTTTTGGCAGCCATTTTTTTCTTCCGTTTGTTCAACTCACTGAGCTGGTTCAACTTACGGAAACATACATATAATATGTTTTGTATCGCACGTATTCTTATTTATTTTCACTAAAACCTTGAAAAACTATTCAATTGTAATGTTTAAAGATCTAAACTAAATATAATGGATCACTGGCTATTATAAACATGAATCTATAAATAGAATTATGTAACTTCATGATTCATGATTGTAAGCAACGGAATACCAAATAAAAACAAACCTAAACTGTTGCCATTCAGAAAATAAAAATTCCAATTGGATTCCGAATGAACGATTCTTTGTCTGTTTCTACGAAAAAAAAAAAAAAAAAAAACGCTTAAAGTATTTCTAAAACATATTAAAGCCTTAAAACTCTTAAAATATTTGTTAAAGCATATTAAAGTCTTTAAATATTTTTATCAAGCTTCATTGTTTGTTTACATTGTAAGGTATGATTGGCGTCGAGTTCAGTACGTAAATGACGCCAGTTGATTTTAGTTTTGAAATTAGTGTAAATTTATAGTTGGGATAGAATGTTTGGTTGGGCAAGTAAAGGTCACCAGTTGAAATGAGTATTGAAAGTAGAGTAGTCTAAGGTGATAATGTCGAGTCAAGATAAAATGTTCGGTTGAGAATGAGAAAGTCCCTATCTGGATCCCGGATATTTTGGCGATGTTGCGGGTGAGATAGCCATAGAATAATAATAAAGGAAGAAGGAGCATAAGGTTTCTACATAAGCTGTTGTGTTGCCACAAAAAACAGCGATTATTAACAAGCCTTTATTAACAAACTTCAATATTGAGAGGAGCAAAAGTAGCTTTCGCTGGCATTTCACTAGAAGGGGTTTGTAAGCATTAAGACTATTGGCGTGCTCCTTCTTCCTCTATTATTATTCTATGGAGATAGCTGGTTGGAAGTATCGAGTAGAGTTGAATTTGGGTTAGCATGGAGTGTCTGTAATTATTGGATAATTAATTAGAAAATACGCAAGCAAAGTGATGACGTCACTGGCCGTCAGTGGATGCAAAAAAAAAAGATTTCCTATGTTAATCGCCCATTGGATTTTTTGTAAAAAATTATTAAAAATTGAGGCAAATTATTTCTCGATTTTAATCCCCATATTTCGGTATAAATATGTATTAGTTATCGTCTGCATGCGTTAGATTAAGTTGTTTTTGCTGTAAAATTGATAAAATTTAAATTTTAAATTTCAAAACTCCAGAAAAAAAATGGCAAACTTCCATATTCGATTCAAAACATAAACATTTCATTTCAAAGGATGATATTTACACAATAAATATCCAACTAATATACTAATTAAAAGGAAAATGATAAATATTCTATCATAATTTGAAGTCAAATTTGTTTTCAAATGTCTAAATAAAGTTTCTGATATAAGATACTCATATGTTGCAGCGGAATAGATTTAATATATCTGTCATCCTTGGCGGAAAAAAAAATATCGCCAAATTATTTTGGCGAACATATTTAATTCCTTTCAAAAATCATGGTTATTTTAACAACTTATATTAAGAGAACGATGAATTATATGAAACAATATTTCGTACAATACATATTACGAAAATAAACATCTGTCATGTATATTTTCGTATTAAGTTTTTAATCGCCAAATACAAAAAACGCCAAAGATGACACAGTTTTGAAACTTAAAATTTTGTCAATTTGACAGCAAAATAACTCAATCTAACACATGGATACGATAGCATATCTATACCCAAATACAGGTATTAAAATCGGGAAATAATGTTTCTCGATTTTTAATAATTTTTTACAAAAAATCCAATGGACGATTAACATAGGGAATCTTTTTCTTGCATCCACGGAAGGTCAGTGACGTCACACTTCGCTTGCGTATTTGAAAACAGGATCTTCGATAGTCTTAAAAAAAAGTATTTTGGTAAAATGAAGTGAATAGTTTTTTACTTTCTCTTATCCATAGGGTCGAGAAAGTATTGTTTTAGGGTCAAATTTTCAAACGTGGTTTTTTGCTATACTTACATGTTCTGAGGTCCCCTGAATACGAAAATCATGTTTTTAGCGAATGGTCTCTGTGTGTGTGTGTCTGTCTGTCTGTGTGTCTGGATGTCTGTGTGTCTGTTATCAGCATATCTCAAGAACAAATAGTAGCAGAAATTCCAAACTCGGTATTCTAAATGTGTATCATATAGGGATGCTACAGTAAGATTTCGTTGAGATGAAGCAAATGGTTCGTGTACAGGGGCATTCAAAAGTATTTAAATACATTACGTCTATGGGGGAAATTGCAGGTAAGTAGAATTTAACATCTATAGACTGCGCTAGACCAAATAAAACGAATATATATTTTTTGTAATAGAGATAGTCAACTGGGAAATATTTTTTTTGTGTATGTAGGAGCCTCGCCGCCCCCCCTCTAGGGGAGTAAATTTTCATGAGAACTCGACAATACGTTTAAAACGAATGGTTGAACCATCGATCTGCGATAATTTAAAATAAAGTTATTGATTCTTTTCAATTTTAACAACAACAAAAAAAAATTTTTTTTTTTTTTTAACTTTAATATTGAGAACATATTCATATTTTTTTTTTTTTTTTTTTTTTAATATTTAGTGTTATACTACTTCTCTAATATGGAAATCGTCTGTATTATCATACAAGATAACTTTTTTAAATAAAAATTTTAATAAATAATTTTTTAAAAACAGAATAATTTTTTAATAACCGAATTAAATTCTGTATAAATGTAGGTGCATTAATGAAACGAGGGGTTGAGGAGGGCCAGAACTAATTATCATATAAAACTCTTCCGAAGCCAAATTTGAATTGTTCAACATAGGTTTACATAACAGTACTCGTTATTAACCGACTTCAAAAAAGAAGGAAGGTTCTCAATTCAAACCGTATGTTTTTTTTATGTTTGTTAGCTCATAACTTCTGAACGGATGCTCCGATTTTTATACTTTTTGTTTTGTTGAAAAGGTCTTGGTCTGAAATAGGTCCCATTGTAATATCTTTACGATCTAAAGAAAATACAGGGTGCCCAAAAAAATCAGTCCCAACTCTTTTAACTGCTAAACGGCTTCAGCTACAGTGATAAAATTAGTATGTAAATATAGCAAAGTGGCCATGCAGTACAAGGTTAAACCGCTTGCAGCGCCACCTGGTGGAAAATAGCGGATTTAGTGTTCAAATCTCGAAAACGGTTCTAAAGAAAAGGTGAATTACAAAGCTGAAGAGTATCACCGATTTAGTACAAAAAGATAGTTTAGACATTTATGCTAACGTTCCTATATCGGAAACGGTTCAAGACTGTGGGGAAAGTGAATTATAAAATTGCAGAACATCATCGATTTAGTACGAAAAGAGAAGTTTTGACATTGATGCTAAAAATACAAGGCTAAAAACGTGCATTTTTTTGTTCGCAATTTCTTACACTATACACACTTGATCTACATTACTCACGTTGTAGCGTAGCTGATGAGACATACGCTATATAGTTCAAAATACTGTTACTTGATACTTTTTGCTTTGTTGTAAAGATCTTGGTCTGAAGTAGGTCAAATTGTAATATCTTTACAATCTAAAGAAAATGAAGCGCCATCTGGTGAAAAACAGCGGAATTAGTGCTCCTATCTCAAAAACGGTTAAGATGGGAGAAAAGTTAATTTCGAAGTTGTAGAGCATTACCGATTTACTACGAAAAGACAGTTTTTAGACATTATTGCTAAAAATAGAACACTTAAAACCTGCAGTTGTTTGTTCGCAATTTCCTACACTGTGCACACTTGAACTACGTTGCACACTTTGCAGCGTAGCGGATGACACGTATACTCTGTGGTTCAAAGCACTGTTACTGTAAGCGATCACATGTTTACAACCAACTTTAGAAAGGAGGGTGTTCTTAATTCAAGCTATGTGTTGTTGGTGGTGTTTGTAAGCTTATAACTTCGTGAGAGATGCTCTAATTAACAGACTTAAAAAATGAGGAGGTTCTCAATTCAAAGCGTATGTTTCTTTGTTTTTGTTTGTTAGCTCATAACTTCTGAACGGATGATCCGATTTTCATACTTTTTGTTTTATTGTAAAGGCCTTGGTCTGAAATATGGTCCCATTGTAATATTTTTACGATCAAAAGAAAATACAGAGTGCCCAAAAAAGTCAGTCCCGACTCTTTTAACTGCTGAACAGCTGCAGCCATAGTCATAAAAGTGGTATGTAGGTTTAGTAAAGTGGTGCTACTCGATTCAACTGCCTACAGCGCCACCTGTTGGAATACAGTGGAGTTAGTGTTCCTATCTCGGAAACGGTTCAAGACAGGGTGAGAACACAAAAGTGAATTATAAAATTGCAGAGTATCATCGATTTAGTAAGAAAAAATAGTTTAGACATTAATGCTAAAAACAGAACGCTTAAAACGTGCATTTGTTTGTTCACATTTTCCTATTTTGTGCACACTTGAACGACATTGCATATGTTGTAGCGTAGCGGGTGATATTTATACTAGGTAAAATTCAAAGTATGGATATTGTAAGCGGTTACATCGATTAACACATAGACGTTTTAAACCGACTTCATAAAGAAAGAGGTTCTCAATACAAACCATGTTTCTCATTGCTGTTGTTGTTAAAATTTGTTAGCTTATAACTTCGTAGGAGATTATTTAACTTTAACACTTTCTTTGTTGTCGTAATGATCTTGGCCTGAAATAGGTTTCATTATGATTTCATTAAGATATAAACAAATTACAGGATACTCATAAAAGTCTGTTCTCACTCTAACTGCTGGACGCATGCAGCTACACTGGTAAAAGCAGTATGTAAGTATCGATGTTGAAACAGCTGCAATGCATATTTTGCTCTTTGTTTGAATTTTACGCTGCGCAATTTCCAGCGCAGCGGGTGACACGTATTCACTGTAAAGTTCAATATACATGCCTAACAGAATTTTTGGCTATGAATACAGCGTATCCTTTCTTTACATTTCTGAAGACTTTTTAACTTAACCTAGGTTCATTCAATAGGTAGTTTTCTGCTCATATCCGGTAAAGGCAAGAAAAGTGACACAACTTAAAAATGCAGCATTTTAGAAAAAACAACTTAAAAATAATTTGACTAGAATAAAACTGGCACATCTGTCTCTCGAGTGGATAACTTTCTAGATGGAGATGTCACTTTTTTGTTCACATTGGGTGCATTTCATGTATTTTTTAGTGACATAAACCCTTTTTTGAGTTATGTCACTTTTCTTGGAAGTTGTGATTTCTGAAACTGCCGTCGAACGTCTTCTGATGTTCTTCTATATGATTAAGTTTTCACTGAAAAGAGAAAAATAAAATCTTTTTGTAAAAAAATAGAACCGACTCCAAAAAGCTGTAAACTGTAAACTGCGCCTAAAAGTATAAAATAATTTCTTTCTCCAAACAATCTGTAACACTACAATTAATCATAACTTTTGAAGTCGGCGCAAAATTAAATAAAAATTGATACCTTCATTCAATACAAAAATCAAATCCTATTCAAAATACACATCTCACATTGTCACCTGCAAAACACAGCCGAAAGCTACTTTGATTCAAGAAAACAAATAATATTTCGTAAGCAGCAAAAGTGTGCGAAGATGCTGGTATCTGACGTCCTCGATGAAAGAAAAATCGCAAAATTATCTGGCAAACATATTTAATTTCTTTGGGATATCATGATTATTTTGATAAGGCACATTAAGAAAGTAATCCATAATATGAAACAATACTTCGTACAATCTATATTATGAAAATATACATCTTGCATGTATATTTTTGCATTGCGTTTTGATCGCCAAATCCAAAAGTCACCAAGGATGATAGTCATCAAAGTTATACCAAATTTGCACAGGAAACTCTAACTTCGTAGAAACATAAATACCGCATTGTGAAGAATGTTTACTGTTCTATGTAGATGCTACTAATGGACCAATTGTATACAGTGATAAAATAATAAAGGAAACATGAAAATGGAACATTCGAGACAACGGCATTTGTTGCTACCGATCTAAAAACAAACCTTTAAAAACTAATTAAATTTTACTTAATTTTGCGCCGACTTCAAAAGTTATGATTAATTGTAGTGTTACAGATTGTTTGGAGAAAGAAATTATTTTATACTTTTAGGCGCAGTTTACAGTTTACAGCTTTTTGGAGTCGGTTCTATTTTTTTACAAAAAGATTTTATTTTACCTTTTAATCTCCAACCTGTACTTATAGTATTAAATTTCAGGGTAAGAGAAAGTCGTGTGAGTGACACACCAGATTATTCTTATTATGATGACTTTAAATAGAGCACTTAACGGAACACTGGGATGTGTTGTTGCTGTTGTGGTTGTCGGGCCTATACTTTTTGTCAACGAGCAGTTTTTCTATTGTCATTTTTTATTGTCAGCAGTTTTTTTATTGTTCACATTCCGTCATTTTTGACGGGGTTATACACTAGTAATATAATATTTATTGATAACATAAAGCATCATAGTATATTATGACAAATTAAAAATACTGTTATGAATTTTGTAACATAAGTGTGATGATTCAGCAGGTTATAGCGACGTATTTATGTAAGTTTGTTTACAATTCGAATGATTTCGCTCCGTATTAAAGATCAGCTCTTGATTAATGAATTTGGGACGGTTTGAAATATATTTTTATGGAGCTATTTTATGTCATGGATATCAGTTATTATTATTATTATTATTTTTTTTTTTTTTCTTTTTTTTTTTTTTACCAGATTTTTTTTCTTTATAATTCTATCAGTTTTTCTTTTCTTTTCTTTCTTTTTTTTTTTTTTTTTCTTATCACATAACAGAAATTACTTATTTTTTAATATGATTTAATTGAACAAAATATTTTGTGTATTCACAAACCTAAGTTCCAATATTTACATTAATTTCGAAATTCAAGTTCTGGTTTGTTACAGAACCGGCCGACTCCAAAGTAAGTTGCAGAGGCGGTCAAATACAAAATAAAAACTTAAATAACCCTTCTCTTCGAATGCCCCTGCCACCATATTTAGAGTTTTTAAACATACTGCTCTAATGGCTAGAAAACTAAAGAATTTTGTATTCTGAATAAGTGTGGGAAAAAATCAACTTTTCCCCAAAATTATAATTTTGGGGAAAGCTGATGGCCGCTTTTGCATTCAGTCGACACATGTATATTCTTTTAAACGGTGCTCAAAGTAATTAAACGATATTTTCAGTTTTCTGTTGAAATGTCTGTTAAAATCTTCTTCTTCTTTTTTTTTTTTTTTTTTAAGAAAAGCAAACTTTAAAAGTAGTCTTAAAAATTCAAAAATGTATGAATATGCAAAGTTTGTTAAAATCATAGAACTTGACGTGTGAATGACTGACAAAGAGACATTTAAAAGGTGTCGTCTTCGAAAAATATTGGAAAAATATATGTGATTCTACTCTTCATAAAACACCAGAAAGCGAAAAAATTACCGGTTGAAATGAATTACAGCGACCACAAAAAATTATCAAAAGTAAGCATATTTGGCGATTTCACACTGTTAGGCGATTGATTTTGAGTACTTGGCGAAGAAACAAAACACGGTTCTGTTCGTACACGGCAATCTCGGTGCTAGCGAACTCATCGCCTAACAGCGCTAAATCGCCAAAAATGTTTAATTTAGATTTTTTTTTTTTTTTTTTTTTTTTTTTTTTTTTTTGGTCGCTGTAATTCATGTTAGTCGACAATTTTTTCACTTTCTGTTATTTTATGAAGAGTAGAATCACACATATATATTTCTATATTGTTTGAAAAGGACACCTTTTGAATGTTTCCTTGTGAGAATGAAAATAAGTTGTCTGCGTATTCAAAGGGAAAAGTAAAGAGAAATGGTCGGCTTTCTTTGAGTGCTTGATATGACGAAATCATTTATTTGAATGAAAAGATTGAATATTCTGGAGAATCATTAGTCGTTTAGAATGACGGCAAACACAAGTCATTGTTGTGGAAATCATGGAAGTGTCCCAAAGTGGAATTTTTCCTCAATGGAATTTTGTTTTGGAATCTGAAAATTCCCGCTCTAAACCAGGTTGCGATCGTCAACAGTCGATAACGTTAAATGAGGACCTATAATTAAAACTGACGGCCAGAAGAAATCGAGCTAGTACTGGCATAATTCCCCAACAACGAATTCACTTAGCGACAAAGCACCAGAGCTTCAAGTCAAGTCATCCACCTGTAGGCTCGAAGATGCATGGTATATGTGAGTCCTTATGAAGACTCTAAATATTGTAGTCGACGCCGACAGCGAAACCCTATGCTATTCTAAAGAAAAAATTGTTAAGAAAATTACTCATTACTGAACAAGCGCATTTTAATACCGTTTTCAAATTCAGAAAATTTTCAGTCGTTACATTTGTTTTACAAAAAATTAATTTTTTTTATTTTTTTTATTTTTATTTTTATTTTATTTTTTTAGATTTAAATAAAAATTAATAAAAAAAATTAATAAAAATTTTTGAGTTAAAAAAAAGGAAAAAAAAAAAAAGCATTCATAAAATAGTAACAGGAGACTTGGCGTTGGAATATTAAAACCCGAATAAACTACTACGTCAGAAACGCCAAAGAAAAATATTGGAAAAGCATACGTTTCGGTTCTTTTTACACTGAAGACGGTACGCTTTAGGCTACCGAAACAGCTGTATGCATTTCCAATATTTTTCTTTGGCGTTTCTGACGTAGTAGTTTATTCGGGATTCATAAAATAGGCCTTAATCACCTAAGTCCCAACTGCATTATTATTATTATTATTATTATTATTATTATTATTACTATTTAGGAATTAGGTCCGATAGACAAACAGATTATGAAATGTTAAATGATCGGCATAATTAAATGTTAAAGTGAAATGATCAACACTTGACAAAATATTAGAAAATGATTTTGGAAATAACTTTCAAAAATTCATGCTCTCTCAAAATAATGAAAATATGAAATGTGAAAATAAGCTCTTGCTAGACTCTTAATTACAGTGCTGTAGTAGTTCTACAACTGAAAAAATACAAAAAGTAACCCATTGGATTTCGGACGTGAAATGTATTTTCAATTACTAGTATTATTGGACCACATTGTGTGCAAAGATAAACGTTCGGTTTTGTGACTTAAATAGGAAAATCTAGCATGACAAAGAACGAACATTCATGCATCTAAAAATATGAACATTCAAAGATAATATATATTTTTTTATTTCCAATAACTAGGCAAAAGTTACAGAGGACTATAAAGTTACAAAACAAATTATAGACAATATAACATAGAACAAAAGACCGAAGTCATTGTCTAAGGAGCGATCTTGCCTTCCAATATCTCGACTCTTCTGTAGAACATCGAAGAGCCCTACAACGGGACAGGTGGTCCCTTTCCATTACTTCTCCAGAGTCAGAAAGTGGGCAAATAGGATCGTTTAAGATATCTATGCGCTTCAAATGAGCGGCAAGGCAATCATGTCCTGTAGATAGGCGGAAAGTCGCAACTGTCTTACGTCCTGGTTTATCAGGAATAAGAGAAGGACATAAATTCTTCCATTTCTTGTGAACTAGATCTACCTCCCCTTGGTGCACCCTGGTAACGCTTTGCGGCAAAGAGATATACATTTTTGGCTTACAACCTCCCTACCTTTAGTCATGAAACTCGAGGTTCTGCAGTGGTCTACGGGTGGTTTTTCCCAGTCCAAGAAAATCCAGTTACAACAATCTCTACAAAAGTATAATATTGACCTTTTTGCAATTATGGAAGCTAATTTGACTGAGGACTTAAAGATAATATAAAAACGTGCTTTTCACTCTTCTGAAAAGAAGAGGAAAAAACAACTAAAATAAATAAATCATAAATAAAATAAATGAATTCCATACTTTTATTTTTCATCTACAACTAAATCCTTTTCTATGATGAACCCTTGGGGCCCTTTTCCGAAAATTTGCGCTATCCATAGATAAATAATAGATATTACTTATTTGTAGTAATTTTTATATGAGTATTAATAATTAAATCGTTAACCATTTGCCAGTTCAAAAGCCCTTTCTTTTAATTTATTATTTATATTTATAATGTATATACTAGCTGGAACCCGTCGAATTCGACGGTCACTTTATCGACTGTAATGTTTCAAAAATTGTTGCATCGTTATTAAAATGTATTTCAAGTTAAAACATCTAATATAATTTACGACATTTCACTTAAAAAAGAAATTCGGAAAAAGGCTTATAAATAGAAATGAACCTTAAATTTGTACGATTTCATATCTTTAACTCGATTTTGTTTGAATTCCTATTTTTAAATAAAAACATCTAAAAAAAAAAAAATAATCAGCTGTAACAAAAAACTTTCAAGATTTTCCTAATTTTACTCTAAAAATGATCAAAAGAATGTTAGGAGTAATTAAAGACAGAACGGGTATTAAAAACTTACTTTTTTATAAACAGCATAAGACTAAGATAATGACTCTACAAATAATTACTTAACAAAACAGTATTAGACGCACATCGTTTAAATAGGAATTATTGCTAGTAGTTCAATAATTAAAAGAAATGATAATAATAATAACTATATAACTCCAAAACTTACCAATTACTGCTGCCTTTGTTGAGTCTTAAGAATTGTTTAGTACTTTTTTTCTGCATCTAGAAGTAAACTCTGAAATAACCACTAAAATAACACCCCTCCTCCTTTTATACCCGGGCTTGGGACCGGCGTTGGCGGAGTTACACTCACACATGCAAAATTACACTCATTCATACAGACAAACAGTAAAGACATAAATAATCTACTAAGGTAATATAAAAGGTAATCTACTAATATAAAAGTTACAGATTTATACCAAAAAAAAAAAAAAATTAACGATTCTGTTTGGGAAAGATTTAATGTAATCCACAGATAGCATTTTTTTCAAAATAGTACCAAAAACACAACAAAATTACAGTGCTTTTTTTTTTTTTTTTTTTTTTTTTAAATAAACAAATTGTATTTTTAATTAAAACATCTAAATTCTAAAACTGCAATACATACATATATATATTGGGATGCACTGGGGGGAGGGGGGGGGCATTAACACCCCTTAAAATTATATATATATATATTAAAATGTAAAATCCTCAGACACAGGTATTACAAAATAGCCATAAATGTCATCACAGGAAACTAAAAAAAAAACCTGAAAAAGAAAAAATATTGCATTATTATTCAAATAAATATACACAGATTCAAAATAAGGTGGCTAATATTAGAACACTTCTAAATTTCCTGACTGTTTTTACCATTTTCCCTCACTTATGCTGTTTATTTCTGCATTTTTAAAATAATGTTTATAGGTATAAGAAAACTGAAAGCAACTGGCGACTTATTTTAAGACAATCTTAAACTCCTCTTATTTAACGTTAATGATTTCTAAGAATATATTTAAATAAGGCTTCCCCTTAATATGACAAGTTTTCCGAAATATAAATATAGTCAAATAGAATTGGAAATCTGCTTACCAATCATCCTGCAGCAAAGTATTTTAAACATGTCGCCACTTTCTTTAGAATAAATTGATATTACAACCGGTTACTGAATCTACAAAATTTAGACTTTAGTTTCCCCTCCCTCTCCACACAAAAAAAAAAAAAAAAAATCCATTGGATGACCTTTATTCATATTTTCTTTTCTCAAATTTAGACTCACCCACTTATGCAACAGGCACACGCACTGTTTGCATAAATATAAGTATCAAATGAGTATAAACAAATACAACAGGCAAACGCTCTGCTTGTGTGAATATACTTTGAAATGAACGTAAATAAATGCAACAGGCAAATGCACTGTTTGCATAAATATATACGTGAAATAAATATAAACAAATGCAATAGGCAACGCACTACTTGCATGAATAAACTTTGAAATGAACATACAGAAATGCAACAGGCAAACGCACTATTTGCATAAATATATGCATGAAATGAACATAAAGAAGTGCAACAGGCACACGCACTGTTTACATAAATATAATGATCAAATGAGTATAGACAAATACAACAGGCAAACGCACTGCTTGCATGAATATACTTTAAAATGAACATAAAGAAATGCAACAGGCAAATGCACTGTTTACATAAATATAAGCATCAAATGAGTATAAACAAATACAACAGGCAAACGCACTGCTTGCATGAATATACTTTGAAATGAATGTAAAGAAATGCAACAGGCAAATGCACTGTTTGCATAAATATGTACGTGAAATAAATATAAACAAATGCAACAGGCAAACGCACTACTTGCATGAATATACTTTGAAATGAATATAAAGAAATGCAAACAGACAAGCGCACTGTTTGCATGAATATACTCTGAAATGAGTATTAAAAAAAAAAATGCAATAGGCAAACGCACTATATGCATGGATATATAACATTGCAACACCTCCTTATATTTTAGTACTGTGCGAAACCTTAAATTTTGAATGATCGAATTAAAAACACCCTTGCCTTATAAGTTTCCATAAATAAATATGCACTAATGGTTATTTCAACACTTCTTTACGTACAACATTAAGAGTTGTATTACCTTCTGGAATTATCTGAACTTTTAAATTGCTAAATGATCGCACTCTAGACATCGCTACATACAATTGACCATGGCTAAATACAGGCTGTGGTAAATAAATGCCTACACGATCTAATGTTTGCCCTTGTGCTTTGTTAATAGTCATGCAAAAAGCCAAACGAATAGGAAATTGGCGTCTTTTAAAGGAAAAGGGGAGCGTTGTTTCAGATGGTGATAAGTCAATTCTAGGAATTAAAACTCTTTCTCCTGTGATAATTTCTAAATCTAAGGAACTGTCATGCATATTTCTTACAATTAACCTTGTTCCATTTAAAAGACCCTGTGTTGGATCTAAGTTTCTTAACAACATTACAATTGCGCCAATTTTTAATGTAAGACTATGTGGGGGCAAACCACTTAATTCTAAGCTATTTAGGAATTCTGAAGGGAATTGAAGTACTTGGTTTTCATCTTCTGTTATGAGGTTATTTATACTAATATATGTCCTTTGAGTACCAGGTATTAGGTTCAAAACTTTAGAACTAATTTCATTACAATGTTCATTTTTGGGGCAAGAATAGCAAATTCAGAATAATTAATTACATCATCTGGTGAAGTAAAGTTTTTACCAAAAATATCAAATACAATAACTTTTTTTGCAATAATGTCCAGTGGTAAATCAATAACAGAACCACCATTCGATGGTTCATCATTGACTGAAGGAAAATCCCCATTTCCAATTTTAAGCAGAAAATTCGAAAACTCTATTTCATCTGATTTAGCTCTCATATTTTTAAATAATTTAAAAACTTTGAAATATGGCCAAAGAGGCGAAAACTTAATGCAGTTTTGAGTAATTCTTTGTCGAGAAGCATGTGGAACTACTGGTAATACCTGCCTAAAATCTCCCCCGAGGACAATTACTTTCCCACCAAAAATAATATTATTGCCCATTATGTCCTGTAAAAGTCTATTAACGGTCATTAATGCATGAACATTTGCCATCGGTGCTTCATCCCAAACTATCAGCCTCGCTGCATTGATATCAGATGCAGCTGCGCTATTAACTTTTATAGATGATACTGAAGTTTCATGCAGAAGCAAAGATAATTTAAACTTACTATGCACAGTGCGACCATTTGGTAAAAGCATAGCAGCAATGCCAGTCCATGCCACAGGGATCACTTCTAGACCTAAATCAAAGCATTTTTGTATAAGACATTGGTACACAAATGTTTTTCCGGTGCCACCTGGTCCATCTATGAAATAAGCATTGTTTTTCCGAGTATTGTCCTGTTTTATCACTTTAACGATTTCATTGATGATTAAAAGTTGTTGATCATTAGCTTGCTGAATCATTAAATTATAGTCCAGGTTTGGATTTTTTGAAAACTTTCTGTTGTGATCATTTACTAATAAGTCATCAATAACGGGCAAGTTAAATGTTGAAGGAGAAAAACCATGTAATTTAAGCGTTTTGTTTATATCTTTAAGACTAAATTGATAAGCTTTATTTTGATCATAAAGCAGAAAGTAATCCTCACTAAGAAAATCTTTAAAAGTGTCCCACAAATGAGCGGCATTTGAAGGTTGTTGAAAAATCAAAATAAAAGAAAATAATTGCCTTAATTGAAATAGCATTTCAAAAACTTATGCTTCATGCAAACAACGATGCCATTCAGTATCATCCTGAACTAACCCATGCTGCATTGCTGCTTCTTTGAAAGAAGGAAACACAACATCATGAACAGTCCTTAAATCCTCAAAAGATGTAGCTCCTACAATATGAAGCAACAGTAATCGAAGATGATACCGTTCAGATTCAGCAGGGGAAACATTATACATTCTGCCAATTACTTTAGAAAATTTAACCCGTTTTTTCCAAATACGCTTAGATTTATCCCAAACATAGAAAAGAGGTGTTTCTGGATAAACGTAAGGGCTTTTCGTTTGTGGATTTTTATTTAAATTAAACCATGCAATAAGTTGAGTATTTCTTAATTCTGATCTAAGTAAAGCTTCAGAGGCATTGTCATCTTTAAAATATATTTGCTGTTCTTCTGGTAAATGAACAGGCAAACGAATAACTGTATGAGATTGTTCATGCATTGGATAGGAAAAAATTCGATATGCAACTTCACATGAACTAACATATCGGGTGTTTAGGAAATCAGAAACTTCATCATGATGAATTAGACCCCCTTCTGCAGTTATTTGCACGTTAGCGCAATCATGACCCTTGTAAATATATTTATGTATGTATTTTATACTGTGAACACTTGCACAAATTTCAACATTTATATGGGCTTGAAAATAAAGTAAGAGAAAGGGATTATAAGGAACTATATAACGGTTGTCAACCTCAACATTATTACCTTTAATACATTTTGTAATAGTCCGACTATTATTTCTCCTTTTATAAAGTGGATAACCATTAACATTTTCTTTTGTTTCATGGACAAATTCTTTTGGAAATTGTTTTATACATTTACCATCAATCATGCAAACTGAGTTTGGATTAAGACTGCCGCAAGGACCATGCACCATATGAGTTTTTACTAAATTATACAACATTGTGTGATTGGGGTCTGGAATTTCTGCAGAAACTACTTTGTCTATATCTGTTACTTCCCTAAACTTACAACTATCTTGAAGACACAATAATAAGTGAATATGAGGCAAACCCCTCTTTTGAAATTCAACTGTATATAAATATGTTTGTACTTTGCCAAATATTTGTGTTTGGTTAATCAAACGTAAAAGTTCTTTAACTTTTGTATAAAAAACACGCACAGTAACATCTGGTCTGTTATTAGCAGTTTCAAACGAATGTATACTATTTGTGATTTCTGGCCATAAAGGGTTGCATGTAAATGTCAAGAAAAGATCTGGCTTACCAAATGTTCTTACCATTGCCATAGCATCTTGATAATTTTGAATCATGTTTCGAGGACTACCAGTGAAAGAAGAAGGTAAAATAACAATGCGCCCCGCTTTTAATTTTTCTTGCTCAGCACGTGCAAACAAAGCGTCTGCAAGGCCAGCATATGTGTCGACTCGTAATTTTGCCTGTTGATTACGAATATATTTTAATCTATCTCCTTCGATGCGACAGTAATAATCGACAATCAGTTGTTGAGTTAATTTCCCAGCCTTAATTATTGGATTGAAATTTCCTTTAGGGGAACATCCTCGAATCATAAGCCTATAAGATACATATTCTCGCATTGAAATATTTTGACGAACATTAGTTTTCCTTTCTCCTCCAGCTGGCATTGAAATATGCCAGCCTGGTTCTCCGCAAGGCCAAATTAGTACATATGACATTGGATCACAGTGCATACTATCAAAATCCAATTTTTTCAACCCACCATCTTTAGCATAAACATTTATGTACCTATGAGATGGTGGAGCGCCATCGTGGGATTCAAAAACTGCTGCAACTTCCGAACACGTTGGCTCATTGTAACGGCGATGATCAGACTGAGGTTCATGATAAAACCGCATGACAAAATTGATTTCCTCTCTATTTTCCTTTAAGGCTAATTCCCGTTCCTCACGTATTTTTTGGTGCATTGTTTTGTAACACTTTACATAAGGGTTACAATTAAGTAAAACCTGATTTAGAAATTCAAGAGTGTCTGTTCTTAAGGAACTATTTGCAGCCTTTTCTAATCTAATCTCATTGGCTTCAGAAAAGTCTAAAATGTATAACTGGCCATAAGAAGCTTGGCACAATTTTTCTGGATACAAAGGTGAAATTTTATGGTGCACTGTACCAAGAATTTTAAAACAGTACCCAAGTAGCACGGGAACGTTCTGTGAACGTCTAATAACGGTTACAATCGTTCAAACACGGTGTTTCGTGTCAAAAGAACGTTCTATTAGACGTTCAGAAATAGTATTATTTAGAACGTTTTGAAAAGGTTTGCTTTGTACCATCTATAAAACGTACAATTATAGTTCTAAGAAAAACGTTCTAGTATATCACCGTCGCAACACGTTCTGTCTCAGTGTGGTTATAACGAATATGACAAAATGCCTTTTTCTCTGTTTATGTTGCCTTATTTTTAGTTTTACGTTTTGTTGACATGTTAGTGAAGAATGGTAATAGTGATGAGGTAATAGGGAAAAAAAATTAAAGTTTAAGTACTGTATTTATAATTTTATTTTTTGAATTTAATAAAATATATTACTCCGGATTTTTTTTTTTTTTTTTTTTTTTTTTCAGATACTAAACATTATTTGTTTCATAAAATTTTAGCAGAGGTATATTAAGTTAAAAAAATAGTTTTTCTACTTTTTTCTGAGAAAAAAGTATTTTATAATTGAAAATTTCTGACTTCTGGTTTTCCAGCAGTTTATACAGTATTGAGATATCTAGGACACAATTCGACAAAAAAAAATTCAGAAAAATTCAATCTGCGTGTCCGTCTTTTTGTGTGTGTATTGTAAGAATTTTGTGGACTCTGTATCTCAGAAACCAATGAACGGAATTTCACAAAATTTGGTATTTAGTTGGATCTTGACTTAAATTGTTGATGATTTGTCTTTGGATGTATTGAATGAAACGTGGCGATGCTATTTTGTAAATCGGGGAAGTTATATCTCAGATTCTACGGTGTATAAATGTACCAAACTTAACATGTAAGCAAGATATTATGTAAAATTACACTGATCTAATTTAGAAGCGTATATTGGTCAGCTGGTGGCGCTGCTGTTCTGCAATTTAATCCCGCTAACATAAAGCAATTTTTCAGATTTTGTGATATAAATTATTATAAATACAATAACACTTACAAATGCACTTCATTATAAATACACACACTTGATATGGAATATTGATATCATATAAAACTCTGCTGATTCCATTTGGGTGCATATCGATCGACAGGTGGCGCTGGTATATTGTAATTTAATTTCGTTAACGGAAAAACAATAGCTTAATTTCTATTACTTTATATATATATATATATATATATATGCGTGTGTGTGCAATAGCAACAGCCAACTAAAAAAAAAAAAAAAAAAAAAAAAAATCTGGGGGTGATTTGTGTAGGGCATCGCTTTTTCCTATGGGTTAAAATTTCAAAATGTGTGTTTTGCAAAGAAAGTCATCCACACCTTTAAAACGAATGCTTGAGCCCTAAAAAATCTGTGAAAATTTAAAACAATATTATCAATATTTTTTTTACGTTTTTTATTAATAAAACACATTTCCTAAGATATCTTCTGTATACCACAGATTTTTTTTTTTTTTTTTTTATTTTTTTTTTTTATGGTATGCTTAATGTTTTACTTCTTTCAGATGAAAATCGTCTGTATTCATCATAGAAAATAATTTTGGTAAATAATAATTTTAATAAATATCATGTACTTGTACAAAAAAGCATAAAAGAAAGATTTGTAATGGCCGCAATATACTAGTTTAGAAAAAGATTTAAGGTTTAAATAGTATAAAATTTTCGAATCAAAAGCGGATGTTATTGCATGAACTGTATTGTATTTCGCAGAATCAGCAGATTATCCCGCCACTGCGAACATCTGCTAAACTAAGCGGGAGCAGGAATGTATACCATTTTGGCATACGTATTGCGATTTGGCAAAATAAAACGTGTAGAATATGCTATGATTAATATTAATGATTGTTTTAAAGGGTCTCACAAATATTTTCCGAAAAAATATGATATATAATTCGGAATTGCTCATTGTAAATATTCAATAGTATGAATTTTTTTTCTTTCTATACTTTTTGTTACACAGCATATAATATGCACGAAATTTTTATACAATATAAGAGCTATTTAAAAAATAACCTATTTTAAACTTTTATATAAAGCTCTAAAGATAGATTTCAGGAGATTTCTTCTTCTTCATTTGAAATCAAGCATATTTTAAGGCATTAACTGTAGGGTTTATCACTAAATTAAACAATATAGTGAAGAAGAGATGGAAACTTTTTTATAAACAATGAGATTCGAATTATTTTCTCTTTTGTTAATTACGGAATTTATCATAAAAAAATAAATAATTTCTGTTTTTTCTCGTATCAATAAAAATATAACTATTTTTTCGTTGAGTGACACAACTATAATACAAAATTAGTTATGCTGGGATCATCACAAAACTTTCTTTTATATCATTCTATATGAACAAAGTTAGCTACGATTAGCATTTACAGAATTTTAATCAACTTACTATCATATAATAAACTTTTTATATATGTAATTTCGTGTAACTTTCTGCAATAGATGCTGAAATGTGGACATCTAGAAATCGTAAAAAGTAATAGCAGCACAACTTGTTTGCCAATTTATATCCGAATTCAATCAGAATAAATTTTAATAATATATTTTTCACATACCAAGTTTGTGGTGTTTAAATGACAAACATTGAAATAAAATTTTAACTAAACGGGTAAAACTTCAACGTACCACCTAACATAGACGATATGGAAAATTAATTTATTTAACTTTACAATAGCCATCTCACAATCGAAATGTGATGCCTTTAAATATCATAGAAACTGATATACTGCCTCCCCGTTAACAAGATTAAATTGCAGCATAGCAGAGGCACCTGTCGACCTATATGCACCCAAATTGAATCAGCAGAGATTTACATAATGCTGATCTCATATATAACTTTAGTGAATTTATGTATCATACAAGTTGTGATACAACCTTTCCTTATATGGGATCACATTATATCAGCGCCACATAATGCACGATAATATCTTAAAAGCTAATAAGCACTAATTTAATTCCCGGTCCATTCAAATGTTATGTTACTTTGCGTTTATTGCTTTGTGAGAAACCGCGTCCACATTTATTTATTTTTATATATTTCTTTATTTTTTAACGAACTCACAGTCATTTTCAAGTGAAAAAAATACCGAAGTCACAAAACGTGTATATTTATCGAAAACCGGAAGTTAAACATTTTACAAATCTACTGCTTTTTTCTTATGTAAGTAACAAACATAATAATAATAAACAGTGAAGTGATCATACGTTGTAAATAATCTATGATATTGTAAATTTAGAAGCTGAAACAATAAAAAAAAGTAGCTAAAAATTTTGTTTTCCTTATTTATTTATTACTTTCTTCTATAATAAAAAGAAGAAAGGTTTGATTCGTAAATATTTTTGGCTCCCGCGTTTCGATAGATTTTTCCCTTTTTAAGATGTTCTAATAAAAAATTGATATTTCTTAGAAAATGCCAGTTTGTCTGTGTGTTTGGATATGTGTGATAAGAATTTTGTGTCAACTCTAGGTCAAAAACTAATGAACAGAATTTCCTGAAAACTTATATTTAGCTCCACCTTGATATCAGTTAGTAATTATTACCTCTTTTTAATACTTTCTCTTACCCATAAGGTAGAGAAAGTATTGTTTTTGGGTCAAATTTTCGAAAGTGAGATTTTGTTATATTTACACGTTTCGAGGTCCCCTGAATATGAAAATCATGTTTTTAGCAAATAGTCTGTGTGTATGTCTGTGTGTGTGTCTGTGTGTGTATCTGTCTGCAATCAGCATATCTCAAGAACAAATAGTAGCAGACATTCCAAACTTCATATTCTAAATATGTATCATATAGGGATGCTACAGTAAGCTTTTCGTTAAGATCAAGCAAATGGTTCGTGTACAGGGACAATCAAGAGAATTCTAATACATTATGTCTATGGGGGAAATTGCAGGAGACGTTTAACGTCTATAGACTATAGTTTAACGTCTATAGACTGCACTAAACCAAATGAAACGAATATATATTTTTTGTTTTGAGATAGTCAACTGAGAAAAAAAAATTGTGTATGTAGGAGCCTCGCCTCGCCCCTGGGGGGAGAAGTCCCCCCTCGAGGGGAGTAAATTTTCATGATGGGTATCTTTCAAAAGAGCTCGCCAATACCTTTAAAACGAATGGTTGAACCATCGATCTGCGATAATTTGAAACAAAAGAAAAAAAAAAAAAAAAAAAAAAAACTTAGAAAATATATATATATATATATATATATATATATATATATATATATTTTTATTGAGGATAAAATGGACTTTTTTTTGGATATTTAGTGTTATACTACTTCTCTAATATGGAAATCGTCTGCATTCAAGAATCGTCTGGAAATCGTGGAAATCGTCTGCATTATCAAAAAAATTATCTTTTATGATAATAAAAGATAATTTTTTTAAATAATAATTTTAATAAATTATTTTTTAAAAACAGAATTATTTTTTAATAACCGAATTAAATTTTATATAAATCTTGGTGCATTAATGAAACGGGGGGTTGAGGCCCACACAGAATTAATTATCATATAAAACTCTTCTGAAGCCTAATTTGAATTGTTTAACATAGGTTTACATAACATCGTTATCTTACCTCTTAATCTCCAACCTGTATTTATAGTATTAAATTTCAGGGTAAGAGAAAATCGTGTGAGTGACACACAAGATTATTATTATTTTTTTTTTAACATATAACGCTCAACAGGTCGCGCTGTCATTTATTTTTTCAAAATTTTTAATATTACAATAGAGGAGAAAATTTCTTATAATAGACGCACAATAGGGATTTCTTTAGTTGAACATTGTGAAACTGATTTTTTAAAAATATTAACGGTGAACACGAAGATTTATAACAAGGGGAATAGCAATCCTCCCCCCCCCTCCTCAGGTGCGTAAATTTTTATAATATTTTTTCAAAATTACTCTTTGATATCTTTTAAAACGAACGGTTGTATTAATTATCTGTGATAATGTAAAACAAAGTTATCGATATTATATATATATATATATATATATCCCATTGAAAAGTAAAATATCCCATTGAAAAGTAAAACCGAACTCATATTTAAACATAATATATATATACTTTATATATATACATTATATATATATATATATATATATATATATATATAAAGTTTATTATTAATGTTATTTATTTATTTATTTTATTTTATTTTTCAATTTTACTATGTAAAATGCGTGATTTGATCTAAACTATGTGAATTGTATTAGAAAATAAAGAAAAGAATTGTGTGATAGTCACAAGACACTAGTTTAACATTTCCTGTAATTTATTGTAATTGATTCATAAAAGGAAGCATGCGATTATTTTAGTTACGATCAAATTTTTATATTTTACTTCATAATAAACGTCAATTATTTTGTAAAATATTATTAAATAGATACACAATACCACGTAATATTTAAAAAAAAAAAAAAAAAAAAAAAAAAAAAACCGGATTAAAAATTTTGAGTTTTGTATTTTTCATAAAAATAATAAATGTAACTAAAATAAATTCCTTTCCCAATAATAATATAAAAGTGACATATATTTTGCTGAATCTTGAATCTTAAAGAAAAAAAAAAAAAAAAAAAAAAAACGAAAACACTCGCCAAACTGTGAAATTTTTATTGGGTTGCCAGTTAATGACTACGGAAGCACGAACTCCAAGGTCCAAGTCTAAGATAGATAACGGTAAATCTTTGTGCCTTCAATCTTCATTGCGTTTGGTTTAAGACTTCTTAATGACATTTGGATACACTTGATAATCCTAACAGATAAGTTTCTTTTAGACAATTTTCATATGTCGAGCGTAGGATTTGTTCAGTTTTGCCCAATAGTTTTGCATAACAACAATAATAATAATTTAAAAACTTTAATTTTTTTTAATTTTTCATGCTAACTACCTTTTAATTTTTTTTTCCCCCATTCGATTTTGTATTATTTCAGCTTAATGTTAGATATATTTAAGTATACTTTTTTAGATTTTATTGTTACACTGTAATATTGTAAAATGAAGGAAAAAAATGTTAGCAGCCGGTTCTCTAAAAATTTATAAAATATTTTAAATTTCAAAATTTATTTATTTTATATTTAAAGGATTTTCAAGAAATTTTATCATATTGTATATTGTTATATTTCAATGAATTTGTAAGTAAAATTCATAAACTTTAAATCAATACTTTAAATTTTACATTCGCATATTTTGAGAAATGAAAATGTTAAGTATATTAAAACTTCACAAAATCAATTTAAATTAAAAAAATAAATAGATTAATTAATTAATTAATAATTTTTATTTATTTATTTATTTATTTTATATACTCCTCTTAAATCTTTTATTTTCTCCCATCATTTGTACATTATTACTCTTTATCAATAGACTATATAACATATCTAGAATATTAATTTGTGAAATCATTGATAAGTTAAAGTTTTAAAAATAGTTCTAAGTTTGAATGCCAAAAGTTTGCAGTAAGTTTCAAAATTTAGACATAAAATATATATATATGTATATCTTTTTTTTTTGCTTAACTTATTAAAATTAATATCCAAATATAGTATATTGTTAAATTATAATAATGCAAAATCTAGGGGGGGGGGGGATAATAATTGGTTAGCAGGAGGCATATATCTTAAAATTTTTCAAAATATTCCAAATCTTGAATTTATTTATTTATTTGTTTTTGAAATCAAATATTTATCCAGAATATTCAAAATACTTTATCTTTTGTTATACCATATTTCAATGCATGTATGTAAAATTTCATAATACTAATACAATTTTTTTCATGGGGAAAAAAAAAAAAAAAAAGATAAAAATTACACACACACAAAAAAAAAAAAGAAAAGAAAAGATAAATAAGATAAATAAGGAAAGGAATGAAAAAAAAAAAATAAGTAAACAAAATAATAGACACAGATAAAATTGAATAGACACTATAAAATTCAAGAACTCGAAGCAATTGTTTCGGGTCGAGAAAAGACACAACCCTTCATCAACCGAACAAAGTAGGCACGAGTGCTGCAAAAAAAAAAAAAAAAAAAAAAAAAACTGCAGTGTAGCTCTTGTATTTGCAGCACTCGTGCCTACTATGTTCGTCTGACGAAGGGTCGTGTCTTCTTTCGACCCGAAACAATTATTGCGAGTTCTTCCATTTTATTATACATAAAATTCCTTTTTAGCACGTTCAAAAAACGTTCAAAAATTGTTTACATAACGTTGTGAGAACGTGTGTATAGAACGTTTTCAGAACGTTTCTACACTATTTAAGAACGTTTACAGTACGTTTTCTAGAACGTTCTGAAAATGTGTATAACGTTTTAAAAACGTTTAGAACGTTCTGAGACCGTATACATAGAACGTTCTCAGAACGCTTCTATAACACCGATTGTGATAGTTACACGTTCATTGAACGTTCTCTGAACCGTACTATTGTACGTCTTCAAGATGGACAAATAGACGTCTATAACACGTTCAGAGTGAACGTTCATAGAACGTGTTTGCAGAACAATTTTTGAACGTTCAGAGAACGTTTCGGTGCTGCTTGGGAGGGACCATGACCAACGGGTAATTTTAAATTGGCACCAAATGATACAAATGATAATGAATTATTATATTGTCGAATGTTTTCCCTGAAGTTTTTTGACTTGTCACAATTTCCCATAAATAAATTTCTAATTTCATCCAAAATACAAACTTCAGGTAATTTAAATTTTCTGTTGCAACAACATAGACTAAAATAGCCAGCTGAATTCTTTTCGGGTGAAAAATACAATGCATTACAATAAGCACATTTATTATCTAAATCGCCTAAACTGAATGGGGGTAAATAAGAAATATCTTCGGAAATAGCACAACCATATTGAATTTTATATGGTTTGGGATTTAACTTTTTTCTTTTAGCATAATATGTTTGATTTTTTACTCGTCGTTTCTGTTTCTTGTCTTTTTTAAGCAAAACTGTATAGTGGCCCTCATATCCATCTCCTTCATACAAAAAATTTACTAATATTTTGCCTCTATCATTTACACCCAACTCTGTAACACTACCATCATGGGAGTGAAAAATAGTGATAAAAATATTATAAATTCTGGTAGCTGCATTCAGTTCTACATGACTACCATGCGTTCCATCTTTGGTCATAATACTAAAATAGTCACTGGCATTAGAAATCGCTTCGCTATATGATTCATCTCCGATAATGAAATCACCATACGTAATCCAGTTGTCAACTACATGTTTGACAACTTTGTGGCGAATAACTGAATGATTATCTTCAGTGCCATTAATAAATACAGATAGTGCTCTAAATAAGCAATTCCCGTCAGGAATGATCTCGCGAATATCGTAAGAATCTAACATCGCTATACGAACTGTAATTCAGAAAAGAAAAAGTTCTGAAACTAAAAATGAAACATTCTAAATAAACGAAATAATCTAATTAGTATGGCTATTACCATCAGGAATGATCTCGCTGATATCATGAGAATCTAACATCACTATACAATTTAACGTAAACAGAGCATGCGAGAATTAGTATGGCTATTACAATCAGGAATGATCTCGCTGATATCATGAGAATCTAACATCACTATACAATTTAACGTAAACAGAGCATGCGAGAATCTAACATCACTATACAATTTAACGTAAACAGAGCATAAAAAAATTAGAATGCAAACGGTAAATACAGAAGAAAAATGCTAAAATAAAAAATAGAACTTTCTAAATAAACAAAATAATCTAATTAGAATACCTACAAAAGCTAATACCTACAACAGAGACGGCTACTGAAATTCAATGTCGGTGTAAACACGCGTCTCGAGTCTCGAGAAGGCATGAGCTAAATCCGTATTCTGATTGGTTAAGTCGCTCGCTCTAGAAATCCGAAGAGACTCTCAGCGATTGGTCACCGGTTTCGTCTAAAAACAGGAACAGCCTCCGCGCATGCTCAAATCGTGCGATTTTGGTCTTACAGAATATCGCTTGTGTTTTAATATATAAGATTGCCTACATTATATACCAAATTCTTATAATTACATAAAATCTATTAATTAACATTCTTTCTTTCTTCAAAATAAAAGAAAAGTACGCTAAAATTTTAATGTTGTGTCGATTGCAGTGACAAGTAATTTTCCATATTTTGGAAAATTGGAATAAAATTTGTTGACTGTTTCCAGTATTACGTAGATGACTAAATTCTCTTTTAGATGTAAAAACATTCATTTTAAGTGTCAAAGAAATGACTGTTCTTTTTTGAGAGCTCATTAGCATGACTTCGAAAAAATTTCAGAAAACTAATTCAGCAACAATTGTTATTCGAAACTGTTATTCTAAATATAGATTTTTTTTTTTTTTTTTTTTTTTTTTTTTTTTTAACGAGAGATGTTTTAATTTTTGTTTGAAAGAATTTTTTTTTCTTTTTTTCATTCCTTTTATGAAATTTTTAAATATTAAATGAATGTATGTACTGAATAAGAAGTTTAGTAAGATTGTCAATAAAACATGCTATGTATTGATTGGGTATAAATTCGAATATATTCACTCGAATATTGATTTCTCTAAAAATTAAAACATGAAGGCAATGGCTATATAACTAGTGGGGTTTCCAGCAGTCACTATTTCAAATACTACTTTTTACATAAACAATCTCTGTATTATTCTTTCGAAGATATGTACTATAAACGATTTGTGAAAATTACTATTAAAAATGTGGTGTTTAATATAGTGACTGCTTAATACCCTGTAATTAATTAAATAATAATTAATTTCAGTTTATCTCAAACATAATACACAATATGCACAATTTTAATTTAACATGATATTTCCTTTTTTATAGGAACTGCACTAGCCCGGTTGATAGAACACCGAGCTCATAATTGGAAGATTACAAGTTTGATACACAAACCGGCCAAAGACCGTCGTGTAAACCAGTGTTGGGCATAATTGATTAAACAGTAATTGAATTACAATTGAATTACAATTAAATTACAATTATTTTACTGTTAATAAATTAACAAGTGATTGATTAGAAATAAATTGAATTACTTATTCAATAAATTTAATTTCTTATTCAATTTATTTGTAATCAATTACTTGTTAATCGATTGACAGTAAAATAATTATAATTTAATTGTAATTTAATTGTAATTCAATTACTTTTTAATAAATTATACCCAACACTGGTGTAAACTAATGATGGCTGGTGCACGTAAAATCTGTCATGCCCGCAATGTCTTCCATGTTCCCATCCAAAATTATACCTCTGTGGGTCATCGATGCGGGGAAGCTATCCCCCCCTTGGAGGATCAAAATTGTTACGGCTTGTCTCCGGACAATCCTTAGGGGGCGTCCCAGACAGTTGTCAATTACCCACTATGCAGTACGAGTGCGACGTTAAACCCAGCCAACCTTTTTTAAAGATCAATAAAAAGAAACTTTACATAAATATTAAGTCGAAACATATTATTATGTCGGATTGTAACAAATATTAAGTCGAATTTTTTTAATGAAAATATAAGCAGGAGCGAATTTAAGACGAAAATGATTTAAAAGGAAATTTAATGACAAAAACTCAGTCGCATCTAGCGAAATGAAGTCAAGAATATTAATAAAAATAGAAAAGAACAATTAAATTTCCCAGTTGAACAAATGACATCCTGAGTTTTACATTTTAATTATAGAATTTGTTTAATACCTTAGCATGTGATTCTTACAGAAGCCGTCTTTATCATTTATGTATTATATTTGTTTATACTGCTACAGAAAAATGTTCTAGAATAACTGTTCTTTTAAACTGTGGCAATCTTTAAAGCTGATTCATTAACGATATTTAATTTAATGCTGATACATATCTTGAATTTGACTTCTTGCTTTTGAGACAAAATTGCTTATTTCTAAGCATATCATATACTCAGAATAACTACGAACCAAAATTATGTTGATTTGAAAAAATAATTGTCTTAGTTTTTAAATACACCCTATCTTCAGAAAGGGCATATCATGTGTTTACTTTTAAGACATTTCTTATCTCAGGAAGGATTCGAGATATTTTAATTTTTGAGAAACTATTCCACTCGAAAATACGGAAAGTGTTAGATATCGAACGCTATTTTTTCCCCATAAAGAGACGATATTCTACATCCATATTTGTGTTTAGTGTAGTAAGTTTTGTAAAAGAATCGAAGAGGAGACTACTGAATTGTAAGTGATACATTTAACACTAAACAAAAGTTCAATGCCGTTTCTAAGTTCCCATATTGTGCGGTTCTCCTTTTGAGAAACCACTCTACTCAAAAATAATGAAACTGTTAAATACTATGTGTTCACTTTTGTTTTCTACTTCTCCATACCAGATAGTCGTCTTGCAGAGTTTTTAGTTCATTCCTGGTTTTGCTCGCCCTAATATGACTGCTCGGTTACAGTTGAAGTTTCCGATTTAGAACCGTCTTGCCGGGGCTAGTTGATTCCTTAGTCTGTGGGTAACTCATTCAAAAATGAGATTTTTCAAATTATCTCTCTCTTCATTTATATATACAATATGTATATATATAATATATATACTCCCTAAACATGTCGCATTTTAGCTTAGTGTGCAGCCTTTTTCATTATGGGAAATATTTTATTTCATTGAGTAAGATATACTCAATATATCGATATTTTAAGCTTTATAAGAAATATTTATATTTACTTTTTAAAAAATTGCTCGGTAATCTAAAAGGCGACATATTCGAAGAATATTGTTAAAAAATCAGACTTCAGAAATCTTTATATTTGAATAAGATATTCTGATAATATAAAGCAACAAAAGTCTCATGGGATAACATGGGAAATTAATTAAGGGGGAATCTGTCTGATGTGGAAACTAAGGCACCTATAATAGTGGAAACTTATATCATTCTGACGTCACTCGTGATAGGTACATCCTTAAATTTAATGGAAGTACAATTGTTCTGTCATTAAATAATAATAATAATAATAATAATAATAATAATGAATATAATGTTGATTCATAAATCCTTAATTGATTCCATTTAAATTAATATTTACCATTTCTGTAACTTTTGGTTTTTAAGAATGTATCAGTACTTAAAACATTAAAGAGTACATATTCATTTTGAAATCTAAATTATTTGTAACAGTAAAACAAGAGTAAATTGTTTTTATTTTGAAAGACAATTTTTTAGTTTCTTCTATATCAGAAGAAGAATGTATTGGTTTCGAAAGAACTTCGACTTCCGTTTTTCAAGGGATTTACACGTTTTGAGGGATACATAAGTAAATCTATTTTAAATATGAGTAATCAGATGAGCACAAGTAAAAGTATATATATATATAAAAGTATAAAGTAAGTTAAAATATTAATTGTTTTTCACAAAAAAGAAAAAAAAATCTAAACTAATAATTTCGTTTTCATATTTTATTCGTATATTGGTTTAAAAATACACAACATCCAAGAAGCAAATATTAAATAACTTGTAACAGACATTTTAGACAAAGAAAAACATAGAAAAAATAAGATTTAATTTTGAAGAAATGCAGCATTTAGCAAAAAAGCTGCTGTGTACATATTAAACATTACTTTAAATTTTCTTTCTATTTCTATTTAATTTTTTGTTTATTTTAATTCATTTCGGAAGAACTTATTATTTAAGATATGATTTAAATTTAGCACTCACAAGAAGTGAAAGCAATTCTTGGAGAGTAAATTCTACAGATTAAATGCAAAGGAAGCATCTGAATTTCTATCAAAATAGAAGATGAAAGTACTATTTCATAGAAGTTTAAGACTTGCTTTTTTTTTTTTTTTTTTTTTTCCCCTAACGGTATATTAAATTTTCAAAGAGTACACTTCTTCGGATTTTTTAAAAGAAAAAAGTAACAAAGTTTTAAAAATAATAATGATTTCTAACAAGTTTTTTCTTATATTTTTAAGAATTCCCGATTGCTCATTAGTAAATTCTTGTAAAAGCTGCGCTATATTTTGAAACACCCTTTAAATTATTTAAAAAAAAAAAAAAAAAAGTATTTTTTATTGCCTAATAAAATGTCGATAAAATTTGTTCAAGAAAAAACGGGGAAATATAAAAATTAAACCTCTTGAAATAAGGTGAAAAAAAAATTACTTTGTTGAAAATAAATATTAGTTTTTTAGAGCACTTCAGCATGTTTTAAATCGTATATGCATGTTTTCCTTATAAAATTAAAATGATATTAGTCATATTTACAATATTTTCCTTTCCGTTATCTGTAGGTGTAAGTCTGTTTTGGGAATTTTTGAATAAAATGTTAATATTGAATCGATATTTTGAAATTAATTCTAGGAATTTTAGTTATCAACTATTAAATATGTGCTTTCTATTTACAAGCTTTTGAGTATTTTTGATTTTAGAAGTTTCGTCAAATATCTAGTAAAATATATATTTAAAATATTAGATTCTCTAGGAACTTTAAGGCCATAATTTTTTTTTTAATGCTACATGTTTAAGAGAAGGTGTGCACTGTTAAAACTGATTTCTTAAAAATGAGCTAAATTGTCTCAAACTGGCTCCGAAACAATATATACTTAAATTTGAGAAATCATGTACTCATTTTCGAGTATATTTACTTGCACAAAAATGGGGTTGACTAATAAGAATCACAATATCTTCATGTTTCACATGTCAATATACTCAAAAATGAGTACATGGATTTTCAAATTTTAGTATATATTGTTTAGGAGCTATTTTAAGAGAATTTAGCTCATTTTTAAGAAACCATTTTTAACAGTATGAGGACGAAAGTAATTTGGAGACCTGCAACAAATTGAAGAAAAGTTGGTAATATTAACGACCTCGACTTTTTTTTTTTTTTTTTTTTTTTTTTTGGGAGGGGGGGGGGCATTTTAGGGGATAAGAAATTTACGCCTTTTTTACTTCTTTTATTTTTATCAAAAAAAAAAACTCTATCCTGTTTAAACATGACACATTACTATTAGAATGCCTTTAAAAAAATCTTTAAAAAATAGTGCTAGTAAAAATGTCGGAAATTTTCGCCGAGAAAAAATTGTATACAATTTTTTATTAAAATCACACAATCAATTGTGGAAGAAAATCATATTTGTTGAAATTTTATTTTTCCGACTGAGTGAAAATAACCCGGTCCAGGCATTATTTTCACTCGGTCGGAAAAATAAAATTTCAATAAAAAATTGTATGACTGACATCTAGAAACAAAATCGTGTCACTAGTAAATACAATTCCATGTCATCCTTATGAAATCTAGTCTTCTTTGCTAGTGAGTTCTAAAGACCCCTATCAGAATTCGTTTTACTGTGTTACTATCGTCAAACTTATTTAAAATTCTCCGCAAATAAATGTGAACTCAAGAGGCGAGTATTAGTAACTATAATCTTGATTTATCACCCATTTCTAGGAAATCAAGCGAGAATTTCTCGCAATACAAAGGATTTGTAATCTCCATAATATTCATAATATTGTTTAACCATCCAGAAAAGTGTACACTACAAATTCTCGATCATTTCCTCTATCCAGGTTATTAATTTACCTTGTAAGCACTGTACGTAAATCTGTATTTCTAGTTTAGGGATTCAGAAAATGACTACTTATTCGTTCTAAATCGAGGGGATATATATTTTTTTTTCTCAGTTTTGCATTCCCGAAAGTTCCCTAAAAAAAGGCGGAGAATGCGATCTGTATTAACATTATCCTGTTAAAAAAAAAAAAAAAAAAGTTTTGTAAACTCTAGTATTGAATTATTTTGTTCCTTATATTTCCTTTGCTCATTTGTATATGAATATAGCACATGTATACATAAAAATATTATTTATTAAAAAAAAAAAAAAAAAAATCGAAAAAGAAAAATGTTTTTTTTTTTTTTTTTTTTTGCAAATACAATGCCTCTGTCTTACACTTAATCTAAAAAAAGTTATTTACACTTTTCCCTTGAAACTTAGGACAGCTGTATACGTGTGTGGAAAAGAAGAGTCAGCGATAAAAATGTAACATTTGTTACAAAAGAACATTGAGCAATTATACTTTGTGGGACAGTATTGAAAGCGATTTCCCAGTATAATCTGTCACTTTCAGTCATATTTCAAAGTAATTTTACTACTCGGTGATACGTAGACAACATCTCAAAACCAATGGTATTGCATTAATGTGTTATAAGTCATGTTCTATTTTCGATCAGGAATACATTTGAATTAATATTGGTCTGTTTTTGCAGCAATACCTTATACATGTTACGGCTTTTATAAGCTCTGGCTTTGAAGCCACTAAGAATTTTCGACTAAGTATCAATTTATGAATTTCGAATTAGGATTGATTAAATTTAGAATCTCATATTAAGAAATTCTAACTCATTTATTTAAATTCAAATTCTGCAACTTTTACTCTATCACAAATAAGGATAACATGCATATTAATCAAATGAGAATAAGTTTAATTCTACTTACCCCCTCTGCCAGTATTCCGAATATTAACGACACACCACACCACTAAATTAGAAGACTATATTCCACATTTGAAGAATCGTTTATTTGACTTGAATAATTAATTACGACTTTTATTCATATTTAAGAATTATTACTGGAACTATAATGAATACGATTAGAATGTTTTAATAGTTCTGATTTTATTTTAAAGTCTTGAGATACCTTGTACCTCGTTCGGATTCGAAAGGCGACTTAAACAAAACTGCTCAGCGCCGTTCTTAATCAGTTCCGATGTGCGCACCTTCTCCTTCTCCTCCTCCCCGACATCCTCCGGGGGGGGGGCTGAGCATGGCAGACTGGCGACTCGATTCACCGGTCTTTTGATGACTCCAGATGGTGTCTTCAGAGTGACGATTCTTACGATGCCATCATCTCCAGGATGCAAGTCCAGAATTCTGGCCAAGTTCCACTGTGCTGGCTGAGTAGAGGGCTCCATGACTAGGACGAGCTGACCAGGATGCAGATGTGTGACACCCTTTTGCCATTTTGCTCTTGACTGGAGTGAAGTCAAATAAGACCTTGCCCATGTGCTCCAAAATTTCTTCTTGATCTGCTGGAGGAGTTTCCATCTGGAAGAAAAACTGGTACAAAATTGATTAGTGGGGTTGGGGGATTGTTCAGGAAGCTGGAGAAGCGGAGCCCCAATTAAGAAGTGTCCTGGTGTAAGTACTAAGAAATTATTGGGCTCGGTGGAAAGTGGGACTAAGGGGCGAGAATTTAAGCAGGCTTCAATGTTAGTTAGAATCGTAGCACACTCCTCAAACGATAGGCAACTGCCTTTACATGCTTTAATTAAATGGCGTTTAGCCAATTTAACGGAAGATTCCCATAGGCCGCCAAAGTTAGGCCCGTAAGGTGGCATAAAATGCCAATGAATTCGTCTATTTGCGACAAAGTCCTAAATAGTGTTGGTTTTTGAAAGTGTCACGAGTTTCTTCAAATGGGCATGGGCACCAACAAAGTTGCGTCCGTTGTCAGAATAAATGTCAGTAGGATAGCCTCGACGCGCTATGAATCTTTGTAGGGCATATAAAAAATGTTCAGTTGATAAACTCGTGACTAATTCGAGATGAATTGCCTTGGTGCTCATGCAGATGAATAGACAAATATAGGACTTAAATTTTGTTTTTGTTCGTTTATGTTCACACTTTGTTTGAATAGGGCCTGCATAATCAAGGCCAACATGTTGAAATGGTCTACAAGGGTTGACTCTTGCACTGGGAAGGTCACCCATCATTTGTTGAATTGGGGTCGGTTGGACTTTGGCACAAGTGACACATTTACGAAGCTCTTTTTTCACAGTGGATCTACCATCAGGAATCCAGTAAGACTGGCGAATGAGATTTAATACTAGGTCGACACCTCCATGAAGACTATACGTGTGAAAATGTCTTATTAATGTCGATGTAAAAGGGTGATTTTTAGGTATGAGTATTGGATATTTAGTATCATAGGGCAGAGTGATGTTTTTATCAATTCTACCTCCCACTCTCAATAGATTTTCTGAATCAAAAAACACATTGAGATTTTTTAATTTACTGCTGTTTGCCACGGGTTGGCCGCGCTGCAAAAGGGCGATTTCTGAAGCGAAGGACCTTTGTTGGACGAATTTAATAACAATTTTTCTAGCTTCTGAAATTTCTTGTACTGAGACTGGTCCTTTCAATCTTGTAGCATTTCTGCAATTATTAATAAACCTCTTCATAAATGCAATTTCACGAAAAAGTTTATTACTTGATGAAAATTTTGAAACCAACTCCTCTATAACGGATTCATGCATTGGTGTTGACTCTATTAGTCCAGGAATTCCCACAACTGTACATGGGACTGAGGTAGCAATCTTGGACTCGTGATCTGAGACCGGGATCTTTGACCAATCAGGTCCAGACCACCACAAGTTAAAGTGGTTTAATTTGTCGGGTAACAGCCCACGGGTTGCACAGTCTGCTGGGTTAAGTTTGCTTGGTAAGTGATGCCATGATGTGGGGTCTGTGAGAGCTCTAATTTTGTTTACTCGGTGTAGGACATATGTGTTGCCCTTTAAGGGTGGATTTAAGATCCAACTACGGGCGATTGTTGAGTCTGTCCATAGGAGAATGTCCTCAACCTGATAATCCAGCGAGCTCTGGACGACTGACAAAAGTTCCGATAGTAATACAGCCGCGCATAGCTCCAACCTAGGCAAGGTAATGGGTTTTAAAGGAGCTACACGGGTTTTAGCTGCAATCAATTTTAAAGATGAGTTCTGACTTGGGCGTATATAAATTACGGCAGCATATGCCTTTGTTGACGCATCACAAAATCCCAGAATCTGGTAAATAGGTTCGGATTTCAGGTCTAAAAATCTGGGTACTGACATGGCCTTAAAGGATTCAATTTTTTCAAAGAATTCATTCCACCTCATTTGAATGTCTGGTGGTAAAGGATCATCCCAACCAAGTTTTAGCTTCCAAACATCTTGGAGAAGCAATTTTAAAAGAATAGTGGCAGGGGATAACAGACCCAAAGGGTCGAAGATGCGTGCAATTACAGACAATAATTGTCTTTTGGTTTTGACGTTTTCTTCTGTGTTGACGCCAACCTGCAGTGTATCCGATGTTAAATTCCAGTTTAGTCCTAAAATACGTTGGGATTGATCGGGGTTTAAGGATAATTCCTGATTTGTTGATTTTAAAGGTTCTGGGACTTGAACTAGAGCTTCCACATAATTTGAAGCCCATTTTCGCAGCTTGAAGCCCCCAGCATTAAATAATGCCTGAAGGTCTGTGACCAAAGATTGAGCGGCTTCGATTGTTTCAGCCCCTCCAAGGAAATCGTCCATATACAGGTTGTTGCGGGCAGCCTGCACAGCTACAGGAAAATTGGGTTCTTCATCGTTTAATAGCTGTAATATGGTACGCAGGGCTAAAAATGGAGCACAGGCTGTGCCATAAGTAACAGTGTTCAATTTATACACTCTGAGTGGATCTGAAACATTGGCCCTCCAAAATATTCTTTGAAAGTCTGTATCAGGCTCTGCGACAAGAATTTGTCGAAACATCTTTTCGATATCACTCGAGAGGGCGACTTTATTTAAACGAAATCTGATTAAGTTGCTGAAAATACGGGATTGGAGTTTGGGCCCTTTATGCAAGTTAGAGTTCAGGGATTTGCCATTTGTAGTTACGGCCGACGCATTGAACACTACCCGTAGTTTTGTAGTGCTACTATTTTCATTTATAACTCCATGATGGGGCATATAATAATTGGGTTGGCGATTAAGCTCTTCAGCCCTTAGTAAAGTCATATGACCTAGATCGGAGTACTCACACATAAACTGAGCATACTCCTTTTTTAGGTTGGGATTCTGCGCAAATCGATTTTCCAGTTTCTTAAACATTTTTAGTGCACAGTTGGCACTTTCACCCAAATCTATCTCATCATGGAGGGGTAATTTTACAACATAGCGGCCTTCGGGGTTGCGCTTGGTGGAATATTTATATAGTTCCTCTGCCGGATCGGCTTCGGTTTCACTCTTAGAAGATATTATGGGCTGATTGTCAAAAAAATCGTTCAAGTTAAGGCAGTGTAACGATGAGCTATATGTTGATTCTGGTTCCATTCCATCCCTTGAGAAGGGGCCACTGAGTAAATACCCAAGTGAACTGGGAATGGCAGATGGTTCTCCTAGCCTTCCCGATACTGGTGTGCCACAAATTAGTGACGCAAAAATATCTGCGCCTAATAATACTTCGATTGGTTTTTGCTTGAAGAAATTCATATCAGCCAACTGCAGATTTTTTGTATGTGGCCAAGACGTCGTTTGCACCCGGAAATTTGGCAGAGGGGTAGTAACCCTATTTACTACTAGCGCTTTCAAGTTCCTATACTCGTTAGCGAAATATGGCGAGAATGAGAATTCCGTAAAATTCAAAATAGTTTCTGCGGAAAGACCGTTTATGCCTATAAGTCGATGAGAAGTGCCAAACAAAGGCAAATTTAGCTTCTCAACGCACTCCTTTGTTATGAGACTATTTTGTGAGGCACTATCAACTAACGCCCGACATTGAATAATTTTGCCGTTAGGTGACCTAACCTTTATAAGGGCAGTAGCCAATAATACCTTTTGGTTACTAAAATTTGCATTAGATTGTGAACTATTGGCCACCGACGTAGTAACAAGGCCGCCTCCCTGATCTGCAGAATTCTGTGCATAAATGTGCAGAAGAGTGTGATGTGAACCTGCACATACTTTACATTTAATATTAATTCTACATTGACGCACTTGATGATTAGTTCGCAAACAATTTTTACACAGTGATTTTGATTTAACTAAGTCCCATCGCTCCTGAACACTAATTCGATTGAATTTGGGACATTTAAACAGTTGATGTACTTGAGAACAGGCGACGCATTTATTTTCTTTGACTAGTATTGAATTATTGACACAAGATTTTTTTTACGCTACTACCTTCTACTGGCTTCTTAAACATGCCTGGTTTATTTTCAAGTTTTGTTTGACTCGACGCCTCCCTTTCAATGAATGTACGAAACGAATTTAAATCGGGAATAGTGTGCGTATTCTCTAGACTGAGCTCCCACCTATGCCTAACGGATGAGTCCAATTTTGAAATCATGAAATTTATAAGAATAAGATCGCTAAGAGGATTAGATTCCAATCCGAGGGTCGATAAATTTCGAACCGCTTCGTTACAAGTATCTATTAAATTGAAAAACGATTTAGGATCATCCGCTTTGTTTACTTTTACTGAAAAGATTTTATTTATTTGAGTTATAGCTAATTGACGTTTATTTTCGTAGCGCTGAGTAAGAATTTCCCAACAGTGTTTAAGCTTTTCCGATTGTAACGAAAATCCACGAATAAGTTTTGATGCACTACCTCTTACACACGATTGGAGGTATTGTAGCTTTTCAACCTCACTAAGGCTGTCATTATCCAGAATAGATGATTTAAATAAATTTTTAAATGACAACCAAGATTCATTATCCCCATAAAAATAAGGAATTTCAAGTTTGGGAAGACTAATATGCGAATTAACAGAAGTCCCGGGTTTGGTACGTGCATCATTATTTACATTTGTAGTATTTGATTGTGATTTACCCTCTAATACAACGGATAATTCTAACAGAATGTCCCTATTCTTTAACACCTCTTCAGAGTTTTCATCGTTTTCCTCTTCGGAAAAATTTGTAACTCTTTCCTCGAATTTAACCTCCAGTGCATTTACCTTATCTTTTAAGATCTTTAATCTGGCTTGATCGCTTTTATCGCAATCATTGACCTTCGATTTTATAAATTCTATTTCTCTAATTACATTTTCAAATTTTATCACTTCATTAGATTTTGGGAACAATGCACTCTGTTCGGCGTCATTCGCCCTTGTTTTTCCCTTTCTGCCCATCTTATGTGCAAACTAATTACAAACAATTAAATTTAAATATGAATTAATCGATTGAATTAAATTATTATTCTGCAGATCAGGAAGTAAAACAAAACAAAAATATAAGAACAAATGAAAAGAAACAACACATAATAGAATAGTTCTTTTTTTTTTTTTTTTTTTTTTACTGATAAATAAACTAATAAAATATTAAATGCACTTTTTTCATTCTCATACACTTTTTTTTTTTTTTATTCAACAATTATTTACCATGAATAGCTATTTCTTTCATTCCCAAACCGCAATTGTTCCGGTTTGAAAACCAAACTATTTTGAACTACGTTTTCTCTGAAACCAAAACTTTTAAGTATGCATGAAAACGAAACTACTTTGAATTACGTTTTATATCAAAACAATTTAACTTTGTATTAATTATTTATTTCAACAAATTAATTTTAATTTACTTTAAAGTTCTTATACAGATAATTTAATCCTACGTAAACAAAAGAATTTTTTCAATTTTCAATTTTTTTTTTTTTTTAATTTAACGAATTACGATTAATTATATTATCTAATTAAATTAATAGATAATTAAACCTCCGTGAATCGACGGACCATTATGGCTTTGAAGCCACTAAGAATTTTCGACTAAGTATCAATTTATGAATTTCGAATTAGGATTGATTAAATTTAGAATCTCATATTAAGAAATTCTAACTCATTTATTTAAATTCAAATTCTGCAACTTTTACTCTATCACAAATAAGGATAACATGCATATTAATCAAATGAGAATAAGTTTAATTCTACTTACCCCCTCTGCCAGTATTCCGAATATTAACGACACACCACACCACTAAATTAGAAGACTATATTCCACATTTGAAGAATCGTTTATTTGACTTGAATAATTAATTACGACTTTTATTCATATTTAAGAATTATTACTGGAACTATAATGAATACGATTAGAATGTTTTAATAGTTCTGATTTTATTTTAAAGTCTTGAGATACCTTGTACCTCGTTCGGATTCGAAAGGCGACTGAAACAAAACTGCTCAGCGCCGTTCTTAATCAGTTCCGATGTGCGCACCTTCTCCTTCTCCTCCTCCCCGACAAGCTCTACCAAGACATTAGACCTTTCATGAATCACCGATTATCTGCTTGCATAACCGATTAACAATCTATTAAAGAGAATATTCTTCGTACTGTAATACGTTAAAAAAATTGTGTTTTGCTTCATTCTTTACATCTTTTGTTCATCTATTGTAACATTATTTACAAGCCAAGTTTCGTAGTTGTGGCTCATTTCTTTTCGGGAACATGGTGTGAGTCTCTGATACGATTTAAACTTTAATATAAAATCAATTCTTTGATGTACCAAAGTGAGATTTAGTCCACTCTTTTTCTTACAGTAAAAAGTTTTGCTTAAGAAAATAAAATGTTAGTACTAAATTTTATTCGTAGATGGCGTTATAACGCAAAACATCAAAACGCAAGGCAAGCAATTAAAAATAATTTATTTTTTGAAATTCACTAATATATCTCAATATCTTCACTATTTACCGTATATCACATCCAAACTATAATTCGATCCACGTGCTCTCGAGCATTGTTTCTGGAAGGTACGAGGTGACTCTAGTTTTTCGAGTCTTCAGTACTTGAATAACAGCCAAGAGAAACATGCATTTTGTCCTTCACATTGTCTAATCATTGTCTAAAGAATGTCTGGATATCGAGGTGGCTATAGCAAAATCGCAAGACACACTGTGTAAATATAACACAGTCAAAAAGTAGCGCCATCTGGAGAAATTTTTGGAGCTAAATATTATATCTTTAATTACTTTTTTTTTCCCCCATAGGAAGCATTTTTGTGCAAATCGCAATCTCGTACGCTTTTTACTTCATTTTATATTATTGTGTAAAATGAGTCAGTGACTTTGCTTCACCGTGTATTTCATTCAACAAAGTATATTTTGAAATATTTACAATTGTATCATTGAAAAATATTCATAGAAGCTTTTGTAACTTTTAATACTTTTAGAAAATGAAGACACTATGAAAAATAATCATTGTTCGTTTAAAAATGAAACATTAAAACCGATATATGTATATTTGCTGAATTTATAAATATAACATAAACTAAATTATACCTATCGTCAAAACTGAAAAATAAACTATTTATGAATGAAAGTAATTTAAATTTGAACATCTACTTAAAAATTTAAAAATAATTCTTAGCGAAGGAAAAAATTAATGTGTAATTATTCACTAGAGAGTGGGATGGAAAAATAATTAAAATTATAACCTCATAAATATTTGGTGTTAAAACATATCTTTAGCAAAAAAATATTATCCATTTTAAATTAAAATATAAATCTTATTATGGAATTAATGCTACAAATTAATGCTGCGAAGATAATTTCGGCATTTTTCTAAAACTAGTGATTTTTATCAAGATGAAAAATTTAAAAAATATACTTTCAAACTATTTTAAAAATACAGAAGTGTTTACCGAAAAGATTTACCAGAACAGTAATAAGCTTTTTAATTCATGACATGCTTATACTAATTTTTCAAGCAAACATTAAAAAACGAGTTAACAAGTTAGATTTATCGGTTAATTTGTTTGAAACACAATTTCTTTTTTAAAGATCAAGTTATCTTTAACTTTACGTATTCTCCTTATTTACTGCTTAATTTTCGTATTTTAAGAAAGATGAAAATAAAAACGCTTAACAGATGTCGTTTTAAACTATTAGAACATTTTAAATCTTTATGCTGGATTTGCTTAGTAATATAAATAATTTTTGACATTAATAAATAGAATTTATAATTAGATCGTTTATATATGGATAGAGTTTTCATACACATTTAAAAATGTTCTATAAAGTTAAAAACTAAATAAAAATGCGTGGGAATTGTAATAGATATCATACCTGGTAATATTTATCTACAAAAAAGACACTTAAAATGTACAAAAAAGCCAAGCTCAAAGAAAGAGAATTGATTAAAGTTGTGTCTAAAAAGGGTGTGATATCAAATTCCCAAGCTTACATTCAAATACTTATTTAATATTCCCTTTTAACTAAATTTTCACATGTGAATCAAGTGCCTTATGATAGGTTGATAGAAATCCTTCTTTCCTGTACTAAATACATCATAGCGTGTTTCTGAAAAATATTATTATTTTTATTTATGTATGATGGGCTTGGCGGCCATCTTTCAAAGATTTACGTTAGTTTGAATTCTATAAATCTCATCAATAGAGCATTTCCTCATGACGTCATGTGGTTGGCAAAAAAGCGCGCTCGACTTTCCCGCGCCCCGCCCACCATTGATTTTCCGTTGGTAGTAATCAAGTAATCGCCATCGCTATGCTTTTCCCAAGCCTTTTTGCCAACCACTCATAAAAGTTGAGATGTTTGTTTACAAACAAGGAACTGCCCTATTATAGGATGAGTTGGTTGATTGGTTGGTTAATTGAGTTTTATATCGCACTAGTGCTGCGCAATGGGAAATAATTATAGGATGGGAGGATGGGAGTGCGCCAAACTTAACACTGTTAAAACTTAAATTGATTTAACTTGTGTGCTTAACGGGGCTTTTGCGATGTTTTTAATGCTTTTTTTTTTCTTTTTTAATCTGAATATTTCAACCCCTGTTGAATGGAATAACCATATTATTTTTACGAGATATTTATTCCAAGAAGCTAAATTCAAACTGGGTAAATATAACGGGGGGTGGAAGCTTCTATGCTTCACCCCCCTCTCCTTCATGTTTTTACGTTAATTTAAATTTTTATATTCTTTTATTCCCGGCATTTATAGGATGGTAGTGCACTTAATACTAATAAGAAATCATGTTATCGAAATATTTCCGTCTCTGCTGAATGGAATAGCAAAATCAATTTTATATGAGATATATTTTAAGAAACTTCTTTCAAATTGTGTGAATGTTTATTCATTACTTGAAAGATGGCCGCCAAGCCCATCATACATAAATAAAAATAATAATATTTTTCAGAAACACGCTATGATGTATTTAGTACAGGAAAGAAGGATTTCTATCAACCTATCATAAGGCACTTGATTCACATGTGAAAATTTAGTTAAAAGGGAATATTAAATAAGTATTTGAATGTAAGCTTGGGAATTTGATATCACACCCTTTTTAGACACAACTTTAATCAATTCTCTTTCTTTGAGCTTGGCTTTTTTGTACATTTTAAGTGTCTTTTTTGTAGATATCATTTATTTTTTTAAAATAGTTTTTATATTTACTGGAATTAACCTGATACTTTACATTAGATATGTCCTGGATTTCAACTCAGCTTTTGTGCGATGTTGTTCTTTGCGTTAAACTGTATTACAAAGTTTTCTTTGCGTTAAACTTTCCATAATTCTGGTTGCTAGACATTATCCATGGGTTTTCTATGCAGACTAGTATGCCGTGTCCATCACAAAACTTTCTTCTACATTTTCCTATACATATTAACGCAGCACAAATTATTTATTATTTTTTTCATTATGAATGCTGAATATTATCAACTCAGAGAGGTATTGTTGCAGAAAATGTCCAACGGAAGTAAATTTTCACCATGCAGATGGCATCCTTTCAGTTCAAAAAAAAAAAATTGTAGTATATGAGCTCCACTTATCGGCCGATAGGCATCGAGATTCAATCAGCATAATGTCTCATAATGGCCTTTTCAGATATTAAGTTTTGTTTCATTATGTGCAACAGAACCTTTCCTTAAACTGCGAAAATCGCTGTATAGCAGCGCCACATGTTGAGATATTGGTACAAAAGTTGATAAGCACTATAATTTGTAACAATGTAAATTTATTTGTAAATTTATGCAATTCCATGTATTAGTTACTCAGATATAGCCTTCTCTGAAATTGCGGCAATCACTGTATAGCAGCACCATGTTGAACAATTGACACCAAATATTGATAAACGCTATTATACATCAAGGTTCAATTGCATATAAATTTATATGTAATTCTGAGCAGTAGCTCCTGATATCTAGTTGGAACAAAACTTTCGCCACACACATAGAACACACACACGCAAATAGAAATTTTCTAAAAATAGTCAAATTGTTTTCAGGAGCTCTTACAACGTGTAAATCCATTAAAAACCGAAAGTCGAAATTCATTTCAATAAAATGACAAGCGAAGCGGGCAAAGCCTGCTAGTGTACTATATAGAAGGAAGTAGAAATCTTTATGCATCATAATTATCATTGCCAGATTGAATTGAAGGATACTAAAATTGGATACTATATCGTGTACTGACTTTCTTATTCTAAGGTATGAAAAATATTAAAAAATCAGCAATTCAAGCTATAGATTTGAAACAAATGTTATTCAAAAAGGTATTCATTTCTGTTTTCAGGGATATAAAATTTAAAATTGTACAAAATAATAAAAGCAAAGATTCTTTGGTTAAAAACATAACTTATAAAAAGAAAAAGCAGCTCAATTTGAAATTAATATTTTTCGGGTAAAGTGGGATGAAGCAATTTCATATTTGGCGATTTATGTCTCTTTGGCGATATTTAACAGTTTTTCAGCAATTAAGATAGGAAATTTTGATTTTTAAAAGCTAAATTTTATAAAAGTTCCTAGATTAAGTAATTGTCTATCTGAAAAACCAGTTTTCAAAGAATTCTGCACATTTATGAATTCTCTAGCTTGTTTTAAAAAAAATTTCTTGAAGAAGAAATTTTTTCAAAAAGTTGTCAAAACATCTAATTTTACGCTAAATTGAAAGTGCTCCCATTTTTTTACTTATTAACTTAGAAAGTTCGTTTTTATCTCAAATTAAAGATCTCGTTGATACGAATATTTTACTTTTTGTTTCATTTTACTGCGATATTTGATTCGTCCAATATTTAAAACTTTACGGGAAAAAAATTTGCCGATTTAACATGGGAAAGTTGGTTTCTGTATAATAAGCATTTAACGATCTTGGGTTATTTCTGTCGATTTTATTATTGGCGCGTTCTGCTTTGTGTTAGTGGTAGTTTGCTTGTTTTGCTTTTCTCTGAGCTTGGCTTGGCAAAACGACCGTTTCTGCTTGATAACTTATTCAGAAGAATTGTTAATATACGCCTTTTTTCCCACGCAATTTTGCTTCTAGAAAAATTTTCTTCAATATATAATTACGATTATATAAGAAGAAAATTTGTCTTTAAAAATAGTGATGTGAAAAAAAGGCGGGTATTGACCATACTCCAAAATAAATTACAAAAGCTACTAGGTATGCATATAATTTGAACCTATCAATACCGTCTCGTGAACGACGTTTTGGGCCATCTCTATACGGGTGACTAGAAACAGTCATCAGGAAAAGCTCATTAATCTGATTGACTATTGAAAATAACTTGCATATGAGAACATTTCAACAGTCAATCAGATGAATGATCTATTCATTATAACGGGTACTGCATCATATCCAGTCACCCGTATGGAGATGAACCAGAACATCATTCAGTATACGCTCCTGGAACCTATGAATATTAATAAAAGATGCATTGCATTAAAAATGTCGATAAATGTCGATTTTTTTTTAATCAAAATTTATACTTAAATTTGCTTATACTTAACAAAACTAAGCATACATACTGATTTCGCCAGCGTCGGATTTAGTTATTTAATCAGTTAAATATTTACCATTTTTTCCATATACTAGGTGATTCTAGTTTTATAGAACATCGTTTGAGGGTTAGTGTTGCTTATTAAAACCTATTTTTTGTACAGTAATATATTATCGAAAGTGACGCGTTCAAGTAAGAATACAAAAATGAGCCATGAAACTAAAAATATTTATTTACAGTATCATTGTAAGGTAGTTCTTTCAAGGAATATTTACTATAATTGTTCATATTCAAGACCACCAACTGTAATATAGTCTTAGTAGATTATAAACTAGTAGCGGCAATATTTCTTTGGAAGTGGTGCAAGCTAGTAACTAAAAACTGTGTTAGCATGGAAAGATCTTTGACTGACTACTGAAGTGTCATCATCTCTAGGTTGTTACTCACGATAAGTGAATCTGCCAATAAGATGCTAAAAGATTGTATTATATGTTTATTTATTTTTTTTCAGACATTTGCATTCAGCACCCCCACAACTTCATTCACGAATTGTTACTTGTCGAAGGAATATCGACGAATGGTTCCAATTATTGCACGAATTTCGCCCATGCTTGTATCGCAATGGATAATCGAGCAATGAGATTTTAATTGAATCAGTTGGAGTCACATAAATGATGACCTCTAAATTCTCCCGATGCTGCACAAATTCGAGGATTAAGTTGGTCATTGGACTGTTTAACCACACCAGATCCATTGCTTCGCAAAACTGGAATCGAGATAATTTCGAAAAATAAGTTTGAAATAAGCTAGTGTAGCATCCTGTACCACACATATAGTGTGATTTCACCAGTTGGAAAAATTTCCTGTAAATCTGAGAAAACCTTTTCCAGAAAAATGGGATAACTTTTGAGACATCGACAACCATTAAAAGAATAAGTCAATAGTGGTCCATTGTGATGCGCTACATAGGATATACGTGTCTTTGAGGTAACTGTTTACAATATCTGTCCAATAATTCCCAGAGAAATGTATCGTAGAGATGTGTATCGTAGAGATGTGTATCGTAGAGATTTGTATTGTATGGATTTTCTATTTTCCAGATATAAATATTCTAAATACTGAAAATACTTTCCTTTGTATAAGGTGAATCATCTCTGAATAGTATATAAGTTTAGAAATATGGCTGAAACTCTGTTTACTACAAGAACATTTAGCAGAATTCTGTGCCTACAGAGTAATCAATTGCTTGCAAAATTTTAATTCTCTAAATATAAAATGAGTGTATATGTTTTTTATTTAAGACTCTCAAAATGGTAGCTTGATTTACATGTGCACGACCTGCAATAGCAATTATATTTGTGCGCGGTACTTCATCCACAATGTTCAAGACGTTTCTTTCATGTTGGATTTCATACAGTTCTTATTCCAGTTTTCCCATTAGAACTAGTTATAAATTAATTAATTTCCCAAAAGTGTCAATGCAACAATAATTTTAATACGCTTGTTCTGAAACCGTATCTCATACAATCATATCAATGCTCTATCGTTCCTGTTAGTAGCACCGAACATTAGATGTTTGTCTGACATTTTTTATATTCGTAAAATCTCGTATCATGCATTCAATTAGCTGAAAATGACAGTTTCCTGCAGATGCATAACAGCACAGATGGCTCATAACGGACCGGCTAGACTCTTGCCTGACTTCTATCACATCATTTTCAGCCAATCTGAAATGCCTAAATTTTATTAACGCGTTTTAATATTATGAGGGTACGAAAAACGATAAACACAACAAAAGTCGTTACAGTATAGTTGTTATATATAAGCTATTTTATATTGGCATTAAAAAAGTGTACAATTTGGAAGCTATGCACATGAGGCTCGTGCTTTCGGCATCTAGTTAGCCGCTAAGTTCCACTAAGAACAAATAAATTAATGACATAATGTTAAGTAATTGCGAAAAACTTTTTTAAAACGCCCCTTTAGGGTGCTGTTTAAAGTCCGATACTTAAAGTTTAAATCTTAAAGTCCGTCATAAATAATCACAAAAAATAATACTAATACCAATCTGTTATTATCAATCATTTTTACTTTCTCTTACCCATAAGGTAGAGAAAGTATTATTTTTGGGTCAAATTTTCGAACGCGAGATTTTGTTATATTTACACGTTTTGAAGTCCCCTGAATACGAAAATCATGTTTTTAGCAAATGATCTGTGGTTATGTCTGTCTGTGTGTCTGTCTGTTATCAGCATATCTCAAAAACAAATTATGGCAGAAAGTTCAAACTTGGTATTCTAAATGTGTATCATATAGGGATGCAACAGTAAGCTTTTCGTTAAGATCAAGTTAATGGTTTGTGTACAGGGACAATCAAGAGAATTCTAATACATTACGTCTATGGGGGAAATTGCAGGAAAGTAGAGTTTGACGTCTATAGATTGCACTAAACCAAATGAAACGAATATATATATATACTAGCAGGCTTTGCCCACTTCGCTGGACATTAAACTTAAATGAGTTGTCAAAATGCCATATCTTTATTAATAACCTATGTTCTCGCTGTGAATGGTAGAGGTTTTCTCGCTCGCAATGTGAGGAGTCTGGGTCCCCACTGTCTTCGGCACAACTTACTTCCCCACCCTCAGCGGGTGAGTTCGAAGTTTTGCAAAATCCCACTAATGTACATAATGCGTACATTTAATCAATATCCACACACCAAAATTCGCCATTCTAAGATAATTCAAAGCGAATTCAAACGGAAAAACATGTTTTTACATATGTTTATTGCCCTCCGACTCCGAGAAGGTGGGGGGGGGGTATTTCGAATTTCGTAAAATGCAGTTACAATAAGTGCCGCATACAAACAATTTACGCACCAAATTTCGTGACCACAGAAGTCTTTAATAGACAATATTATAAATAAATAAATACAAAAAGCACAGCTTAAATATCGGAACCCTTTGGTGACTTTAAATATTTTAAGCCATTTTTGCGATGAACTGAATTGGCTATCTCAATTCCACAATTAAAGATCTTGGCGAGAAACGTTCGAGCTACTTCGGTGCCGAATTTCAAATTTTGCCAAAGGGATCCAATACTAAAGCTGTTCCATATCGAATCTGGGTAGAAAACGGAAAAAGGGTAAAATAAATTAGAAATATCAGACCTATATTTATAAATTTGATACCGAATGAAAGGGGCGATTTTGCTGAATCCAGGGGTGCAAACAGTTTTTCGATGCGACAATTAGATTTTTAAAAAATAACTAAAGTATGAAATTTAAGTAGCAACGGAAAAACGGAAAATGGGAAAAATAAATTAGAAATATCAGACCTATCATTACAAATTCAGTACCAAATGAAAGAGGTGATTTTTCTGAATCCTGGGGTGTAAACAGTTTTTCGATACGACAATTAGATTTTTTAAAATTAACTAAAGTATGAAACTCAGATGGCAACACTTCATTTCAATCTTTTCATAATTTGTAGTGCGAATCACGCGAATACAAAAGTCTTTAACATAAAAAATTATTTTTATATTTTATTTTTTTATTCAAAGCATTTTAGTGAAAACATATTTATGGCATTATGGCGCATGCGCAGGCGTTTTTTACCCACAATTTAAACACTAATCATAATTTTGAAAATTTCTGTAGATATAATTTCAAGTTGGGTGAAGACCTAAGTTTCTGTCAAGCGCCATTGAATTCCGTCCGGCCGTTCTCGAGTGATGCCCGGACAAACGTGTTTTAGTCTTTTACCCCCTAGGGGGGGAATGGGGGGGAATTTCTGAAAAGTTGATAGATATAATTTTAAGTTGGGTGAAGACCTAAATTCCTGCCAAGCGCCGTTGAATTCCGTCCAGCCGTTCTCAAGTGATGCCCGGACAAATAAAAGCGACATTCGGACACAATGACACACACACACACACACACACAGGCAAAATTTTCTGAAGTCATTTTCGGCTTTCATGGGGTGTAAAACGTGAAGATATCGCAAAACTTTTCAATTCCGACAAATTTACAGACAAAACTCTGATTTTATTAATATAGATTAGCAGGCTTTGCCCGCTTCGCTGGACATTAAACTTAAATGAGTTGTCAAAATCCCATATCTTTATTAATAACCCAAGTTCTCGCTGTGATTGGTAGAGGTTTTCTCGCTCGCAAAGTGAGAAGTCTAGGTCTCCACTGTCTTCGGCACAACTTACCCACTTCTTACTTCCCCTTCCTCAGCGGGTGAGTTCGAAGTTTTGCAAAATCACACTAATGTACATAATGCGTACACTTAATCAATATACAGTCTGGGTCCCCACTGCCTTAGGCACAACTTACCCACTTGTTACTTCCCCTTCCTCAGTGGGTGAGTTCGAAGTTTTGCAAATCCCACTAACGTACATAATGCGTACACTTAATCAATATCCGCACACCAAAATTCGCCATTCTAAGATAATTCAAAGCGAATTCAAACGGAAAAACATGTTTTTACACATGTTTATTGGGAACGACTTCAGTATAAACCCACAACGATATTTGGCGATTTTTTTTGTTGGAGATTATGGCTAAATCATAAATCTAAAAATCATAAATCATATATGATAAATGATAAAATCATAATCTAAATCATAAATCCAAAATAAACAAAATATTAGGCTGCCATATTATATAGCAAACAGTCCAGAACGACATCGTTATCCTTCAAAACAACGCCAAAGAAAAATCGCCAAATTCAGCTGTGGGGTTATACAGAAGTCATACCGTTTATTGCCCTCCGACTCCGAGAAGGGGGGGGGGAGATTTCGAATTTCTTGAAATCCAGTTACAATAAGTGCCGGATGCAAACAAACAATTTACGCACCAAATTTCGTGACCACAGAAGTCTTTAATAGAAAATATAAATAAATAAGTACAAAACGCACAGCTTTAGTATGGGAACCCTTTGGTGACTTTAAATATTTTAAGCCATTTTTGCGATGAACTGAATTGGCTATCTCAATTGTGCAATCAAAGATCATGGCGAGAAACGTCCGAGCTACTTCGGTTCCGAATTTCAAATTTTGCCAAAGGGATCCAATACTAAAGCTGTTCCATATCGAATCTAGGTTGAAAACGGAAAAAGGGTAAAATAAATTAGAAATATCAGACCTATATTTATAAATTTGGTACCAAATGAAAGAGGCGATTTTTCTGAATCCAGGGGTGCAAACAGTTTTTCGATGCGACAATTAGATATTAAAAAAATAACTAAAGTATGAAATTTAAGTGGCAACGGAAAAACGGAAAAAGGGGAAAATAAATTAGAAGTATCAGACCTATCGTTACAAATTCAGTACCAAATTAAAGAGATGATTTTTCTGAATCCTGGGGTGTAAACAGTTTTTCGATACGACAATTAGATGTTTTAAAATTAACTAAAGTATGAAACTCAGATGGCAAAACTTCATTTAAATCTTTTCATAATTTGTAGTGCGATTCACGCGAATGAAAAAAGTCTTTATCTTAAAAATTTATTTTTGCATTTTATTTTTCCATTCAAAGCGTTTTAGTGAAAAAATATTTATGGCGCATGCGCAGGCATTTTTTACCCACAATTTAAACACTAATCAGAATTTTGAAAATTTCTGTAGATATAATTTTAAGTTGGGTGAAGACCTAAGTTTCTGCCAAGCGCCGTTGAATTCCGTCCAGCCGTTCTCGAGTGATGCCCGGACAAACGTGTTTTAGTCTTTTACCCCCCAGGGGGGAACGGGGGAGAATTTCTGAAAAGTTGATGGATATAATTTTAAGTTGGGTGAATATCTAAATCCCTGCCAAGCGCCGTTGAATTCCGTTCAGCCGTTCTCGAGTGATGCCCGGACAAACGTGTTTTAGTCTTTTACCCCCTAGGGGGAGAACGGGGGGAATTTCTGAAAGGTTGATAGATATAATTTTAAGTTGGGTGAAGACCTAAATTCCTGCCAAGCGTTGTTGAATTCCGTCCAGCCGTTCCCGAGTGATGCCCGGACAAAAAAAGCGACATTCGGACACGATGACACACACACAGACACACACACACACACACACAGGCAAAATTTTCTGAAGTCATTTTCGGTTTTCATGGGGTGTGAAACGTGAAGATATCGCAAAATTTTTCGATTCTGACAAATTTACAGACAAAAGTCTGATTTTGTTAATATAGATTGTAATAGAGATAGTTAACTGGGAAAATGTTTTGTGTATGTAGGAGCCTAACAACCCCCCTGGGGGTAAGTCCCTCCTCGAGGGGAGTAAATTTTCATGATGGGTATCTTTCAAAAGAGCTCGCCAATACCTTTAAAACGAATGGTTGAACCATCGATCTGCGATAATTTAAAACAAAGTTATCGATTTTTTTTACTTTTAACGAAAAAAAAAACAGAAAAAAAATCGTACTTTTTTTTTTTTTTTTTGATTTTGAGAATAAAATGGACTTTTTTTGGATATTTGGTGTTATACTACTTCTCTAATATGGAAATCGTCTGCATTATCATAAAAGATAATTTTTTTTAATAATAATTTTAATAAATTATTTTTAAAAACAGACTTATTTTTTAATAACCGAATTAAATTCTATATAAATGTAGGTGCATTAATGAAACGGGGGGGTTGAGGGGGGCGGTAGCCCCCCTCACACAGTACTAATTATCATATAAAACTCTTCAGAAACCTAATATGAATTGTTTAACATAGGTTTACATAACAGTACTCGTTATCTTACCTATTAATCTGCAACCTGTATTTATTGTATTAAATTTCAGGGTAAGAGAAAGTCGTGTGAGTGACACACCAGATTATTTAATATCAAATCATTCTAGGTAATAGAAACTTAGTTGGTTTACATATATAAAGTTTCATTTTGCATATGCGGAATTTATGTATTATTTAAAAAATCAGGCTTTACGGCATGAAAACAAAGTTTGTTCTTTTTAGCAAAACATAGGATACACTATCATACTAAAATGTTATAAATTTAACAACTATTAATTACACTTGAGTAAGGTATTCTTTAATTTTCTGCGCAATATCACATTCGAACTACAAAATTCCAACCTTTAAATAATCTCTAATACCTGTTCGTTAAAAAAATGTAAAATAGCTTTAAAACTAATAGTAGGAATGATATAAATATTTGTCATGTTAAATGTTCAGTATACATTTCATTTGTGAAACTGAATTTAGATATTTCAATAACAATTTTTTTTATATAAAACACATATTGGTTTTAAAATAGCTCTCAAATATATTTTTTAAACCTTTCTGCCGCATTAAATACTATTGAATACTGATTCCTGAGGAAATTTTACTTGCTATTAACTTTTAGTAAAGTGAGGTGCGGTGGTGGTCCATTAGTATAGAAGAAATATATGCGCTAGATACAGGGACATAAACCTGGTGGATTTTCCTACGCGGCGAATCTTTTTAATTGACAGTACCATTTAAACATCTGTCTTTAATTAAGTAATAAAAAAAAAAATTACAGAAAAAAATTTAATCAAAGGTTTTATTATTTAAAGGTAATTAAAGGTTTTATTATTTAAAGGTAATTAAAGGGATTAAATCGAAAAGAGAATATCTGACTCTCGGAAAATAATAGGAATACTAAACTCAATTCTATGGATCAGAAATATTATTGAAAAAACAAAAAGAATCATCTTCAACACCTTGATAGAAAGTGTTCTGCTGTATGGAGCAGAAACATGGACAATCAAGTCTGCAAGTGAAAAAAAAAAAAAAAAAAAAAAAAACAGGCTCACACCGGAAGTAATAAAAGGACAAAATTGACTAGAAAAAGACATTGAACAGCGGGAACGGGGGAGCTGGGGCGTTAAATATATCGCCTAGTATGTGTCTACAGAAATGGACTTCTGGCGACGATCGGCCGGAATTTCAAGACTTGAAAATAAGACCAATATTGAAATAAGAGCAAGGATGGGTGTTAAGACGGATATCATAAGAAAAATAGACAAGAAGAGGCTACAATGGTACGGACATGTACAACGGATGAATGCGAATGGAATACCACAGCTTGTACTTAACTGGAAGCCTGAAGGGAAAGACCTGAGAAAACCTGAGGGGAAGACCGCGGAAAAGGTGGAAAGGAGGGACATGACAGAGAATGGAATGGATGAGGAAGATGCTCAAGACAGAGAAAGATGGAGACAAAAATTTAAAGCTGTTTTTGGTTAAAAGAAAACCTCAGCATTGAGGAATCTCCATTAAAAAAAGGGATAATTTCTTTAAAATTTTGTTTACATTTAGCAACAACTACAATACTCTGATTCTTTAAAAATTAAAATATATTTTGCATGATAAAAATATAAATTATTATTATGCAAATACAGTAGTTGAGAAATAATAACATTATGTATTTCTCAAATTAAATTTAAAACTTCGTTGAAACTTGAAAAGTGTCAAGTTTAATATAATAATATAAGTCAAATATAAATCTCATATTTTTAAAAATATGAGATTTATATTTTTAAAAATATAAATCTCATCCTTATAATTCTTTTCACAAACAATAATAAACATTTGCCTCCGTGATAAGATTATGTTCTTTTTTCCTAATAAAAATAGAAAATTGGGTTAATGAGTCTTAGTCATTTGTTAATTTGTTCTGATCTTAAGGTTTATAAAAATGCTCAAACTGGATTTACGTTTATGTGTATTGTTTGTTTTAAGTTTAAAATAATCCCTTTTGAAAATAAATGCAGTACTTAAAAATATTACCACGTCTTTCTATGAACAAATTTAGTAACATATATGTACTATGTTGCATTAAGAGTTTAATTATCTTATTATTCCTCGAAAAAAAGAAAAAGAAAAGAAAATATTGATTTTTATATTAAAATGTATTCATTAAGAATTATTTTTCTTCTTTCAAATTCTAACTAAAAATACATGGCAATGCAATTTTTAATTTCGTTAACATTTAATACAAACTGAATGTGTGCGTTTACATAACGTGCATACGATACAGAGAAGATAAAGAGATAAAGTAGATTATACTATCCTTCCTTTTCTATAACTTGCATTTAGAATGATATTGCCCTTGGTATTAGAAGAAAAAAGAAATTCCACCTTTTTAAGGGAAAGATTTGCTGAGTTATTGCAGCTCGAAAATTCAGGCATTTTTCGCCTAGTCTTAAGGTCTGTTTCAAAAATGAGGAATTTTAATTACATTACAGATTCAAGTAATCTTCATTTATATTTGCTGTGTACAAAGTTATCATTCGACAGCCATTGTTCACCATTTTAAGTTTTATTTTAGCTAGAATTATATTCACAATGCATTTTTCAGGTTGACAGTGTTTTATTCTGAATCACATTGAGCATTGTCGTTTGTACGTTGTTATTCTTGTGTAGGTTAAAACGTTTCACTAAGCTAAGGTTCTAGATCTGGGTAAAATACCCTCCGTGAGGGTTTTTCTACGAGGTACTAGCACGTATTTACATAATTTTCGAAGAAAATCACGAAAAATTTCAAGCGGCTGAACCATAAATCGAACTAGGCACCTTATGTTTCCAACTTTGAGAACAGAACCTCTCAGCCACTCTGAGGCGATATTGAATGACGAATAAATGACTTTTTTAATACTTATCAAAATATATAAAAAAACGTTTATGCCATTAATTTATTCATATTCTGTTTTTCGTAAACATTTTTAAAATGCCTTAAACCTGATATATATGTTATTTAAGTTTCCTAAGACATAATCCCTGTTACAAAATACGTATAAAGGAACTTAATCGTTTGTGTACAGGGTTTCACAAAAAGCTTTTAACATAGTTCTAGATGAGAGGTATGATTTTGAACATGTTTTTATATATTTAGCCAACACATTATAGAAAATAATTAACATTGGTTATTCAGATACACAAAACCATGTTTTTCTATAGAATAGGTTAGCATTAGCGTTATTAATTCGTTTACAGGGTTACATCAAAATATTGAGATTCGCGAGGGATATCAGTGCCAATTGCTCATGCATTATTAATTAGGTTATGCAGCTTTATATTTTCTAACAAAGTTTAATAAGTATTTATGGCTTTGGTTCATCTATTTTGTGAAGTCTCCGTTCTGACTTCTGCTTGATTCATTATACTTTTATTTAGTGTAGGAGACAATTAAGAGACTTATATTAAAGAAACAGCCAATTTTATTTTAACTTTGGTGAGAAGAGGGGCGTCGGATAAAGAAAGAACTCACTAATAACTTAACTAGGTAATTTTAAACTATCATAGGAAAATATAGCTCACCACTTGTAGCTTACAAATACTAATAGTTCAATTCGTCAAGGACATTTTGAGAGCAGCAAGAAACACTTTATAACACCAGCATCAAACTTTATGTGCCAACGGCACATTCGTCAAATCTATATGAACACACAATACTTCAATATCGAAAGAGTTCATCTATCAACACAATACATCACAACTTCACACCAGTGCTCCATTAATTGCTCTATTTAAACTCCTCAAAAATAGAAAATACGATCAACTTAATTTTACCCAACTACTTCTTTAAAGACTATCCACACTCAAATCTTTAACAACTTTCGCAATCTACGTAGATCCTGTTTTCAATCTATCCAACAAACTATCCAATAACTAGATACTCTATGCTAACTCAAATTCACCACTGCTCGACACCTTCAACTAGCTATCTCACCCATAACATCGCCGAACTATGCTTGATCCAGCTAGAATGTTTATCAATCTCAACCAACATTCTACCCCAACTCGACGCTATCACTTTACGCTACTTTCAATACTGACTTCCCTCGGCGACCTTTACTTCCATAACTCGACGCTACTCCTACCTCACTCTTTGTCTGTCGACTTGTCTGGCCACGTTCTTATTTCCATAAATAAATTTAGAATTAATTGAAATTGACATGTATTATTTAGATTGCTCAAATTTATTCTAGAATGTAATCATCGATGTGGCAAACACATTACCAAAGTCCTAAAATAAGGACTTTGGTGTCAAAAAATAGATGCAAAAAGTGCAGGTAAATTGACGTCAGTCGCCATTTTTTAATTTAAATAACTCGGAGACAATTTCACTTAGAGATATGGGTTTTCTTTTCTTTTCATTTTTAGACCGAAGGCAACATTTTCAAAGTATAAGTCATAGAAAAAAAATGAAACCATATTAAAATTAAATTTCGCATAAATTTTAAAAGGCTTTGTACAAAAAATACCATATCTCAAATTTATTATTGATTTGAACCAAATTTCTAGTTGGAGGTATGTTTCAATGACTGAAGTATAAGAGATATCGCTGTAGCATCTATTTTTAAATCATCGACTATATATTATATACTCGCATCATACCTGCCAACATCCTAATTAATATTACGTAGTGTTGTTTCTCCAGCCCTTTTTCTCACACCAGTAAATTTTTTAAGTAATATTTTCAAACGCAATTACGATTAAATAAGAAGAAAAATACTCTAAAAAGATACTGGTGTCAGTAAGAAAGCGGGACTAACAATACTACGGAATATTAATTAGTATGTTGGCAAGTATGCTTGTATACACGAAGAAAAATAGGTGGATAGAAAAATATGGTTTCACCGTAAATTATTAAATTAATGTCTAAGTAAAATATATGTTAAAAAACTAGATCTTAAATTTACAAGAAGTTTATCATGCACACCGGATTAATTTTCATAACGTTTTATTTAATATTAACTATTCATCTGTAAAGGCAGTTTTCTGAAAGGTAAAAATCTTCACGGGTTTTGTTGTATTAATGTAAGAAGAAACGTAAAATGTTTTCAGCAAAATATCAGACATCTCTCTCTGATGGAAGAAACGAGTGTACTGTGTAGTGCGCTCAAAGAAGATTTCTTTTTCAAAAAATTTCAGATTCTGCTATAAATAATGAAACTGTTAACAATATAAAAATACATAAAAAAAAAAAAAAAAAAAAAAGCATGACGCTTATTTTATTACAAGTATTTTGAGCTTGCATGTTTAATATTTGATATTGTTTTATTTCATCTTTATTATTTATGCGTAAAAACATATTCACCCATTTTATGTCAAAAAATAAATAAATAAATAAATAAAAATAAAAATAAATTCCTATGTAAATTCAAAAACTTCAAAACTTCATAAATGATCACAAGCTTATGCTTATGAAGAAGAGTCTGTGATTGGAGCAGGCCAGTAATTAGTTCTTTAAAAGAACTAGCATTCTCACACTAAAAGTAAATTATATTTACTAATATCCTAAGGTTTTCATTCTCCCTTTTTCCCTTTCTTTTTAACAAAATTGTTCTGTATTTTATTATTTTTAAATTAATTCAGACTTTATCAATAAATATATCCAAATGGGGATTCGTTTTTAATAAGTAGGTACTGTTGTTATTGTTAACAATATTTTTAAAATCACAAAATTTTGTCACTAATAATAAATTAAAAATCAAATTACAATTAAAGTAAGTTAAATCGAAATCAAGCACGAATGAAACTAGTTGGCAGAGGTGGACTCTGCTCAGTTCCCCATCATATATATGTTGTCATAAATTTCTAGTGGGAGACATATTATAATAATGTTAAAAGAAATGAATTTGACCAAAGCTTGATACAGTGACAGAATGAAATCCCCGCCTAATAGGCTATCCACCGTTCACTTCAATATATTTATCTTATTCTAATCTATTAATTTATTTTATCAGGGTCGATTCCGTTGTTTAGTTTTTATGCTACTGTTTCCAATGCAATAATCCTGAAAATTCATATTTGAATGAAAAATTTACAATTTCGCAATGTTGATAAAATCGTAATTTACAAATAATTTACGAAATTTTCCTATTAGAATATTTGTATTCAATCATGTTCAAAGAAATATCATAAATGTGATTTTTAAGATGTCTAATGTATTTATGATCCTCAAAATGGAAGTTTATGCTCAATTTTGCCTCATTCTGACATGTTAAGTAAATCGTAAATTCCAAATAACTTACGAATTTTTTAAATTGGAAAAATCATAGTCTATGATATTCATGCCAGTATCCTATATAATATTTCGAAAGTGGTTTGACATCTTTATGATGAAAATATCCCTCAAGATTGACGTTTATGTGAAATTTTGCTCTATTCTGCCATGTTAAGAAATTCGTAAATTTCCAATAACTTAAGAAATTTTTATATTGGAGAATTCATAGTCATTAATATTCATGCCAGTGTCCTAAATAATATTACAAAAGTAGTCTGACATATTTACCATGAAAATATCGCTCAAAACTGACGTTTATGTGATATTTTGCTCTATACTGCCATGTTAGAAAATTCGTAAATTTCCAATAACTTGCGAAATTTTCAAAGTAGCGTATTTATAGTTACTGATGTTCCTTCCGGCATCAAAACTGATATTTTAAAACTGGTCTGACATTTTTACAGTAAAACGTTTGCATTTAATGCATGTTTAAGTGAATTTTTGTCCTATTCCCCCATGTGAAGTCGTTCCTTCACATATGTTAATTTTAATTACAGTAAATAATTATTATATTTTCAATAAATTAAATAGCTAATAAAAATAGATAACTAAATTCTAAATTACTTTTATTTATTCGCTTTTGTCTATAATAAATATCTTAATTCTAATAATACTTTATCCCTTATGCTATTTTTAAATCGTCTGAGAACAAAAACATATTCCTTTTAAATGACATCTCTCAAAATTATAAGCTCTTCTAAATCATTTAATAAATAAAATATAAAAAAATATTATTTCCATGTTATAAACCGTTGGATACATAATTACATTTTCATTCTTTTAAATTGCGTATGTTTATTTATTCGAGGCTAAATTAAGCAATACATTTCCGTTCTAATATCATTAAAGGGTAATTTAGATTTTTTTTATCACAGGATGTGCAATAAATCCTAGTCTGAGTGTCTCCCTTAAATAACGGTCTTCTGGCGATAAAACTTGGCATAAACTACTGTAACGAAATTAATAAATTCAAAATATTTATATTAAATTATTCTACAAACAAAGGATTATCTTTGGCTATAAATTTGGCACTTTTTCAAAATTCTTGGCGTAATTCAACAGTTTGATTTTAATGGCAATAGAGTCAACTTCAGAATTCGCTCTACAACTGTTGATTGAATAACATGTAACCCCGTAGCTCTCTCTCTCACCCCTATCTTTTGCATTCTCGTAACTTATGGTCATGCTGAAATTACACTATTAATGTACTGTTCATTTTATTATGAAACCTCTACAAAAGAAAATAAATATGTTTTGCTGCGAACTATTAGTTCTTTTTGTTTCGACGGCCTTCTTTTTCAGCTATACGGACCTGGACATTAAATTGGAACTTTAACAGTAGAATCCCAGGATTTCTACTGGACACATATTGGTGCTAGACCAGCGACCAACCAGTTCGAGATGCATTGGTGAGAGAGAGGGGCATTTTTGTTTAAAATGACTTTATGAGTTAATATAAAATCATAGCAATTTTTTTAAGAAGATGGAAACTTATTTACCGCGATGGTTTTTAATCTCAATTGAAGGATTTTGATCTACATGACTTGTCGTCGCTGTATTATTTTTAAATTGTGAGAAAAATCATTGTGGATGTCACTGATTGGAGCACACTATGGATTGGACGCATCGTATCGGCAGTTTGTCCTCTTCTGATCCTCTCATCGTGAAATACTTTTTGCTGTGTATGGGACAATACGCCGAGAATAGCAGCTTGTGTTTATAGGTTGCGCTCGACCCATCAGCTCTCCGATATTTCTCTCTGGAACGCAATATGTTTGCGAGAGCCATACAGTGTTTCGTCTATCTCCTTTAATGGATTACCGGCGCTGGTCCTTTTCGACTCTAGTCAGAGAACTTTTGATCTCATTTTCCGCGACTCTGTGCTGGCCGGCCGCTGTTTCTGCTATTCGCAAAAAAATGCTTTGTGATGCAGTCCCCGCCGCTTTTTCTACTGTGGCCTTTGTGATTTCATAGCTTGTTGTTTCATCCTGTGCTGCTTCATATGTTCTCTGCTACAGTGTCTTCAAATTTAGTACTCGTCTTTTCGACAGTTTTTGTTTTTTTCAAGTCCTGCTGAGACATAATATTCATACGGGAAAGATCGATGTCCGCTTATGATGTTTTTTAATAAAGAACATATACATGAGATAACATTTCCGTGGACACTAATGGACTGTTATTTTTGTGCATGGCGAATCGAACATTAATTTTCGTGAGGAGAAATATCACTTAGAACTAAGGCCTGAAAGATTTGTAAAATTTTGCGTCAAGTGAAATAAATCATTAAATATGCACCTATTCATCAGGACACAAGGTCTTGCTAAAATGAAGGGGTAATTGGAGAACCGAACGCGGAGAAAATCATTTCCTATCTTATTAAAATTAATAAAAATAAAGTTTTATTTTCAGGTCAAGATTATGAAAGGTTGGTGAGTGTTTTGTATATTTTTTTTTCACTCTTAAGTATCCTTGTTGATACATAATTTTTTTCTTGGTGCATCATTAATTAAAAACTTTTTAGATAATACAAACAACAAGGATGCTTAAATATTGTCGGATTTCTGTATATATATTTTTGTTTCTGTTTCCATATAATATATTTTTGTTTCCCAATTTTAAAAGTAATAATAATAATGATAAAAAAAAAAAAAAAAAAAAAAAAAAAAAAAAAAAAACTTGCTTTTTTAAATTTTATGTGTAATATATATATATAAATTTACATATTATAGTATTTTATATTTCTCATATTCATATTTTCCTTTTTATGCTAATACCGATATACAATGCGTGATGATAAATTTTTAGAAATTTCTTGATTTTTCATTCATAATGCAAAAAAAAAAAAAAAAGAATAAAAAAAACGGAAAATAATAATAATAATTTTTTTTTTTTTTTTTGTGCAATTTTTATACAAATTTGCATTACCTTTCAGTATATTTTTTATTTTCATATTCAGATTTTCCTTTTGAAAAATGTTTATTATTCTGTTTATTGTCAATAATTGAATTTAATTAATTTTTTTAATTTTAGAATTAAATTTTGAGTTATTTCTCATATTGGTGTTTTCCAGGCAGGTTGGAAATACACATACATATACTTTTGGGAGATGTGTCGCAAAATTTTGCTTTGATATCAGTCGGTATCTTGACACCTATTTCTCCTCTTTTTACACACATATATTTTTTTTGTTCACTGATTTTAGCCTGCTTGGAACTGCCATTGTATAACAAATTAATGAATAAATAAAATAACTAGAGTGATAATTTCAGTTATTCTCATACTTTTGTTCCATAAATTTATATGTTTTTTATTACTTTTTAAGGTCATAATTTAAAGCAAAATTTAGCAATATATTTTAGAGAACTTAGTTGATATTTTTTTTACTTAATATGTTACATAACTTTCACACCTTTACATAAATTATTGAGATTCATTTTTTTTAATTTTAAAGATAATGGGTTTATTTTTCTTATCATGGTTATATTAAATCAAGTTTTTTTTACAATTGGTTTCTTAAAGATAAGGGCTGTATAATCTTATGCATCACTGTGTTTCAAAACCTAACTGTCAAAACACTACACTTTTCTCTAAATACCATTATTTATCCTTTCATTTAAAAATAGTTAAATAAATAAATAATTTAGGTTTATACATTTAATTTAAGTCCTTGAATTAAAAGAGGCACAATTAATATGTTAGGATTTAAGTTTATGTAATTTTGTGCCACAATGTGCATTAGTAGCGCTGCTAATTGCACTTGTGTTGTTGGCATTCAGTGCTCTTTTCCTTGTCTTGAATTACTGGCCAAATTTTTCTTGGTGGGGTGATCTGCATTGATTGTCTTTGTTTGCATGATTTTACATTAAACTTCATTTAATTTGAGTATTCCTATAATTAACTTACATTTTTACTATTTAAATTTTACACAAAATTTAACATATTTTACAGAAATCGAATGATATTATTTTTCTTTAGGGTACATTTTTTTTCATTGTTTACTAATATTGTTTATATAAAAACATCTTTCTCACAACGCATAGGTACATGCTCACGCACACAGTGACAGAATAAATAAATAAAATAAAATATTGAAGATTAATATTATTTAATTGATTGTATCTCCAACAATTTTCATTTTTTAACACTATATGTATTCAGGACAATACGTAAATCCAGTACATAATATATTTTATGAATCTATACTGGCCGTATCTTGTTGCATGCAAATGTCCTGAATAAATTTAACACACAATTTTTCAAATTTACATATTTCTTTTCTAATTTTTTCGGATATTATGTACATTGACTTTCATGTAAACCTAACAAATTTGTTAGTCTTGAACATAAGGTTCAATGTTTTATTTATTATACTTACCAGGCATTCTTAAATAATCATGTACAATCACTTATACAGAAAGAGAATTGGTTATATATCTTGGATACCTAAACACATAAACATAATTTTATTCTAATATTATTTTTGGTTGTCGAATTTTTTTTTCAAGTTTTAATTTTTATAATAACATAACACAGTATTTTCTTTGCCCATTTTAACTAAAATATTACATTTTAACACAAATGTTTTAATTATTTTTTTCTAATTTCATAAACTTTGAGAAATTTTATAACACATTATATTTTTTTGTCGGTTAGATGTTATCGCATAAATCCAGGTATTATGCTGGTCGTGAACATTGACATCTAATGTAATTTTTCATTTCACACATTTCTTTTCCACATTCATTCAATTTTGTTAGATGAAACCTATCATCATTTTCTAAAATTTTAACCCTTAATTACATTTCATACGAAATTTATTTTATGTGCATAATAGTTTTATTTCGTTCATTTACGAAAAAAAAAAAAAAAAAAAAAAAGAAAGAAAACAGAAACGGAAGACTGCTTAATTTTTTTTTTTAAACAGAGATAAACTCTCGCCATTCCGCCTGAGTTTGTTTGTGTTCTAATAATAATAATAGTGATATATTTTTTTCATTCAGTTCAAATACGTTGATTGCAGAGTTTTTTTTTATTTTTACTGTACATATGATATATTTTATCGCATTTATTCGATATTTCATGTTTGTTTATTGGTGTTTATATTTAATATGTCTATCTTATATATATGGGAATATTTTATTACTATTGCTAGCAAATAATTATCACACCAAAATATATAGTAAGCTTACTTTAACATCAAATTGGGCCCACTGCTGAATAATTGCAGTATTTTTTTAAGATAAAAAAAAAAAAACATCTTTTGCACGTGTGTGAACAGATTTATTTTACTGTTCCTTTTATCAGCTGATTTGGTGAAATTCTTTTTATTCACCTTTTTGAAGTGAGATTACACTTCTTGTACTCGAGTTTTTATATTATTATTTTGCTGAGCAATTTTATAGCCTTTGAAGCTATTTATATATTTACTTTATGCGCATTTTTTTTAATTTTTGAGGCCTCATCTGAGCTCATCTCACCTCAGCTCAGCTCATCTCAGTTCATATATGCTCAGTTCAGTAGATAATACTGTTATTTTAGTCATGACTTTTTGCTTTTACTGTTTGTTTATAATTTTCTGTGCACGTTAAATTCGCAATTTTAGCGCTTTCATCTGCGGCAATGGAAATTTATTTTTGTGGCATTTTTTTTAATTTTTTCAATTTTAATATTTCTTGGAACACTTACAGACATATACTAAATTTTTAATAGTTCAAATTATTTCAGTTGATATTCCTTTTTACAATATTGTTTAAACATTATAACATATCACCCGTTTGATTATATTTTTAATTTTCACATATACACATTTACCCTCTAAGCACAATTGTGTTGCTCTGGTTGTCAGTATATTAATGACTTCTATAATCTATGGATTTTGACCATTATATTGGTTTCAACACTTGTAATTGTGTAGGGGATTTCACACTTTCACAACAATTTTTGAAGGTTATGTTTTATTGGTTTCCAAGTACACTTATAATTCATTAACACATGTTCTATAAATACTTCGGGTGACAAAAATAAATAATGAAAATAATGAAAATAATAATAAATAAAAAAGATATTGATATAAAATTACTTAATAGATTTTAAATAAATAACATGAGGATGTATGTGACTTTTGGAAATATTTGGATTGTATAATTTCCTAATTATATTTTCATTGGTTGTCAAAGATTCTTTGCGTGAACACATCGCCTCTTTCACAAGATTCATTTTTAACAAATTCACACTATTTTTTTTATCTCATTTGAATAACATGATCAGTTTATTTTAACGTTTGCAAACACTATAATTAATAATTCTCTTACACACACACACAAAATTATAATTTTTTTTTTCCCTATGTTTCTACATGTGTTCCTGTATATTTTTTCTTTTGGGTTAGAAATTTATTGTATTATTGGCTGGTTTCTCAGTTTGTCAGTCATAATGCAAATTTATCCAATAGTATTCCATTATCTTTCACATGCATGTTTTCCATGCTTTTCTTCATTATTCTCAAACTTGGCCTCACAACCCAATGTTTGACACACACACACACTCACAAAATTTTATCTGACCTATTTAGTTGCTATTTAATTGGTTCACATGTGGAGATAATTACATTTTCTTTTATTAAATTTTCACGCGATTTTTTTTTTTTTACAAAAGACTAATTACAATAATAATACACACATACACAAAAGTAAATAAATTTTTGTCAACTTGCAATAAACTCTGTCATGTTTTTAGAGCCTATTTGTTTTTCAAAGAAATACATAAAAAGTGAAATTTCCGTACATAGTCTGTACGTTTTAAAATTTTGTTTTTATCAAAATTTTTTTTTTCCTTGTGTAATGAGTAAAACTCTTGCAGAAAGTTTTCTTTCAGCTTAAATTAAATATTTAATTATTTAAAAATTTCTCAATCAAAATAATTTCTTTTTGTAAGGTTTGCACCACAGATGTATTTTATATGGCCGTGAAATCATCTGTGCGTTGTAAGAAGTAGTCTGTGCAGAAGTATGTGGCTGGTTCACTCTTCTTTTTTTTTTAAGACTATTTCTTACTGAGCAGTATTATGGAATTATCTGTATAACATACAGTATCCTTTTTAAGAAAGATATTGAATATTAATTGGGCTCGATAAAATAATAGTTCAATTGTAATTATAAAACAATAGTATATTTAGATTTTTTTTTTTTTTTTTTTTTTTGCTGTTTTTGGCAATTTTTATGAGTTGTATTCTTATCATCTATTCCAGGTCTACTCAGAGTTTATGCATTAAAAATTATATTATTATTGAGATCATATTTTTGTGAGAAATTCAAATGCTAATTCATTTAATAAAAATTTTGTTCAGGAAAAGGAAATTATTTCATACAAGTAAATTTTAATATTTTTTTTTACCAACACAAGCTATTGAAATAAAGTTGGTTCATAAATTTATGCAAAACAAAATAAATTAGAAGGCATAAAAATAGACAAAAGTTAAAATAAAATAGAATAAATAATTTTTCTTGAACTCTTACATGTGCGCTTTTATTCTGACATAGGGCTAGATTTTTTTTTTATTGCACATATTTTTACACATACAAGGGACATTTCATTATGTCACTTTGCAGAATGCTGGTTGTCATTTTTGCACAACATGAAGCCTCTTCTGCTTTTCACATATTGTTCAGTACGCTATGTTCAGTTAGGCATCACAAAACCATCATATCTGTCATAGCTATTGTTCTATTACACACTCTCTGGCTCACTTTGTTAGAATTTAATTTTTCACGTGTACGATAATGGTCTTCTTAATCAAAAATATTTGATTTTTTTTTCATATTAATGCAATATTAATTTTTTTTTGAAAATTAACAAAATACAAAAATTATTTGATTTTCATATTTCTGGTTACTGATTTCCTTTTCCTTATTATCAAACATACATACACTGTAATAAATGATTGTTTTTTTAATATTTTACACATTTTATATATCATATTTATATAAATTATTGATTATGTAATTTGTTTCAGATATGTCAATTTGGCATGACAATGACTGAATATGTCTCATGATTTCATAACTGTCATTATAATTGATTTTTTTTTTCGAATTTATTGTTATATGCCACAATTTTTTTCCCTTGCTTAGCAGAAGGTTACTTTACATTTCTCACAATTGGATGCAGATTTTTTTTTGGAATTGTATTACACTGTTGTGAAGGTGAGAGAGAGCGTTCCATATTTTTATAATTTTCGTCCATTTTGACGATTAATTTTTTTTCTTTTCCCTCGTCGATGGGGAGAAATATGTGAAGTCGTTCCTTCACATATGTTAATTTTAATTACAGTAAATAATTATTATATTTTCAATAAATTAAATAGCTAATAAAAATAGATAACTAAATTCTAAATTACTTTTATTTATTCGCTTTTGTCTATAATAAATATCTTAATTCTAATAATACTTTATCCCTTATGCTATTTTTAAATCGTCTGAGAACAAAAACATATTCCTTTTAAATGACATCTCTCAAAATTATAAGCTCTTCTAAATCATTTAATAAATAAAATATAAAAAAATATTATTTCCATGTTATAAACCGTTGGATACATAATTACATTTTCATTCTTTTAAATTGCGTATGTTTATTTATTCGAGGCTAAATTAAGCAATACATTTCCGTTCTAATATCATTAAAGGGTAATTTAGATTTTTTTTATCACAGGATGTGCAATAAATCCTAGTCTGAGTGTCTCCCTTAAATAACGGTCTTCTGGCGATAAAACTTGGCATAAACTACTGTAACGAAATTAATAAATTCAAAATATTTATATTAAATTATTCTACAAACAAAGGATTATCTTTGGCTATAAATTTGGCACTTTTTCAAAATTCTTGGCGTAATTCAACAGTTTGATTTTAATGGCAATAGAGTCAACTTCAGAATTCGCTCTACAACTGTTGATTGAATAACATGTAACCCCGTAGCTCTCTCTCTCACCCCTATCTTTTGCATTCTCGTAACTTATGGTCATGCTGAAATTACACTATTAATGTACTGTTCATTTTATTATGAAACCTCTACAAAAGAAAATAAATATGTTTTGCTGCGAACTATTAGTTCTTTTTGTTTCGACGGCCTTCTTTTTCAGCTATACGGACCTGGACATTAAATTGGAACTTTAACAGTAGAATCCCAGGATTTCTACTGGACACCCCATGTTAAGAAAATCGTAAATTTCTAATAACTTGCGAAGTTTTTTAATTCGAATGTTCCAAATAAATAGGGTTCTTGCCAGTACCGAAAGTAATATTTTAAAACTGATCTGACCACTCTGCGATTATTTGTTCGTGAGATATCGTTTAAAAAGACTAACAAACTAACGGACTAACACACTAACGGACTGAACCACTAACAGACTGACACACTAACAGACACCCTACAGACAGACACCATGCAAATTTTGTCATTTTCGGATTCCTCACACCTGAAAACTTATAAAAGAGTCAAAAAACCGAGGTCGAAATTTTTCATGATTACCTAAGTCGGGGCCAGCGCGAGGAAGCTAAGAGCTGTTTTAAAACTGCTCTGAGCATCCTCGCGATGGCCCCGCCTAAGTTCCCCATACCTATAGTATGATGGGGAACTAAACTAGTTGGCATAGGTGGACTCTGTTTAGTTCCCCATCATATTTATGTTCTCATAAATTTCTAGTGGGAGAAATATTATAATCATGTTAAAAGAAATGAATTTGACCAAAGCTTGACACAGTGATAGAATGAAATCCCCGCCTAATAGGCTATCCACTGTTCACTTCGTCATATATTTATTTTATTCTAATCTATTAATTTTTTTTATCAGGGTCAATTCAGATGTTTAGTTTTCATGCTACTATATTCAATGCAATAATCCTCAAAATTCATAGTTATATGAAATACTTTAAATTTCGCTATGTTGATAAAATCGTAAATTACGAATAATTTACGAAATTTTCCTATTAGAATTTTTGTGTTCAATCATGTTCAAACAAATATCATAAATGTAATTTTGAAGTTGTCTAATGTATTTATGATCCTCAAAATGGAAGTTTATGCTAAATTTTGCCTTTTTCTGCCATTTTAAGTAAATCGTAAATTCCAAATAACTTACGAATTTTTTAAATTGGAAAAATCATAGTCTATGATATTCATGCCAGTATCCAAAATAATATTTAACTAGTTGCCATAGGTGGACTCTGCTCAGTTCCCCATCATATTTATGTTTTCATTAATTTCTAGTGCGAGACATATTATAATCATGTTAAAAGAAATGAATTTGACCAAAGCTTGATATAGTGACAGAATGAAATCCCCGCCTAATAGGCTATCCACCGTTAACTTCGATATATATATCTTATACTAATCTATTAATTTATTTTATCAGGGTCAATTCCGTTGTTTAGTTTTCATGCTACTATTTCCAATGCAATAATCCTCAAAATTCATATTTATATGAAAAATTTACAATTTCGCTATGTTGAAAAAATCGTAAATTACGAATGACTTACGAAATTTTCCTATTAGAATATTTGTATTCAATCATGTTCAAACAAATATCATAAATGTAATTTTGAAGTTGTCCAATGCATTTATGATCCTCAAAATGCAAATTTATGCTCAATTTTGCCTTATTCTGACATGTTAAGTAAATCGTAAATTCCAAATAACTTACGAATTTTTTAAATTGGAAAAATCATAGTCTATGATATTCATGCCAGTATCCTATATAATATTTCGAAAGTGGTTTAACATCTTTACGATGAAAATATCCCTCAAGATTGACGTTTATTTGAAATTTGGCTCTATGCTGCCATGTTAAAAAATTCGTAATTTTCCAATAACTTACGAAATTTTTATATTGGAAAATTCATAGTCATTAATATTCATGCCAGTGTTCTAAATAATATTTCAAAAGTAGTCTGACATCTTTACGATGAAAATATCTCTCAAAATTGACGTTCATGTAAAATTTTGCCCTATACTGCCATGTTAAGAAATTCGTAAATATCCAATAACTTGCGAAACTTTCAAAGTAGTACATTTATAGTTACTAATGTTCATTCCGGCATCAAACCTAATATTTTAAAACTGGTCTGACATTTTTACAGTAAAAAGTTTCCATTTAATGCACGTTTAAGTGAATTTTTGTCCTATTCTCCCATGTTAAGAAAATCGTAAATTTCTCATAACTTAAGAAGTTTTTTAATTCGAATGTTGCAAATGAATAGGGTTATTGCCAGTATCGAAAGTAATATATCAAAACTGATCTGACCTATCTGCGATCATTTTTTCGTGAGATATCGTGTTAACAGACTAACAAACTAATAGACACCCTACAGACAGACACCATACAAATTTTGTCATTTTCGGATTCCTCACACCTGAAAAGGTGTAAAAATGTCAAAAAACCGAGGTCGAAAATTTTCACGATTATCTAATTTCCCCATACCTATAGTATGATGGGGAACTAAAAAATATTCACGATTACCTATGTTCCCCATACCTATAGTATGATGAGGAACTAAAAAGTGGTTTGACATCTTTTCGATGAAAATATCCCTCAAGATTGACGTTTATGTGAAATTTTACTCTATTTTGCCTTGTTAAGAAATTCGTAATTTTCCAATTACTTACGAAATTTTTATATTGGAAAATTCATAGTCATTAATATTCATGCCAGTGTTCTAAATATTTCAAAAGTAGTCTGACATCTTTACGATGAAAATATCTCTCAAAATTGACGTTTATGTGAAATTTTGCCCTATACTGCCATGTTAAGAAATTCGTAAATTTGCAATAACTTGCGAAATTTTCAAAGTAGCATACTTATAGTTACTGATGTTCATTCCGGCATCAAAACTGATATTTTAAAACTGGTCCGATATTTTTACAGTAAAAAGTTTCCATTTAATGCACGTTTAAGTGAATTTTTGTTCTTTTCTCCCATGTTAAGAAAATCGTAAATTTCTCATAACTTACGAAGTTTTTTAATTCGAATGTTGCAAATGAATAGGGTTCTTGATAGTATCGAAAGTAATATTTTAAAACTGATCTGACCTCTCTGCGATCATTTGTTCGTGAGATATCGTGTTAACAGACTAACAAACTAACGGACTAACGGACTGACACACTAACAGACACCCTACAGACAGACACCATACAAATTTTGTCATTTTCGGATTCCTCACACCTGAAAACGTATAAAAAAGTCAATGGGGAACTAAAATGTATGTGCAGTGTATTGTTGTTTCGGAAACAAACAATTTTCTTCTTTATTGAACATGTTGACAGAGTTATACGTCACATCTTAAGACACATATTATGTATTCGTATACCTCCATCTTTAATGAAAAGGTACTGATGTCAAAAACTTTTAATGACTAAAATTAGAATTAAAAAATCGATAAATGTGTTATGAAGGTATAGTTTAATAACATTCACAGTTGGACGTTAGAAAAAAATTCTTAAGAGAATATTAAAATTATATTTTACAACATGATTTTGATATACATCAACATTAAAGTAATTAAATGAAATTTTGTATTTTGTATTTTGGGCATAGTTGCGAGAAGCAGAGAAAAATAATATTAAGGACTACGGAATATTAACTAGAATATTGGCAGTTATGATTAAATGAGGAAAAAATTGATAAATAGTAAAAATTATCTCGTTTGAGAATGGCTAAGAATAGTTAATTAAGCAGTACATATGTGAATATGTGGCGTTGGTTTAAGCATTACCTCCTAAACTAGATGCCTTCCGCGTGGCTCGGAAACTTGGCAGCAATTCAAGCAATAGATAGCGCCACCTGGTACAGATTGCGTTCTTTTTTATTCAACTGTCTCAATAACTTAATGAAGTGATATATTATATATTTAATTGACGTTTCTTAAATACTATTCGCCTTTCATGTATATCAAATCCCACTTTTAAAAATGCTTGGTGGCTGTTGAATAAAAAAGTCGCGCAATCTGTACCAGGTGGCGCTGTCTACCGCCAAGTTTTCGAGCCAGGAATCTAGTTAAGGAGGCTGTGGTTTAAAATATTTGTATCTAACCCTTACGATCAATCCCGACACGTTCCAATTCTGACAGCGACAAAATAACTGTGTTGCCTTTTTTTCTTTTTTTTTGCGTACAGCAAACAATTACAACAGATTCTGCCGCTAAAATTGCGTTTCCTTTTCTTCTCGCGGTGCTCTGTTCTATTTATACAAGGCTGTAGTAAAACACAAAAAAAGTAAAGTTCGAGTACTTTTTTTTTTTTTTTTTTTTTTTTTTTAATCATTTGATATTTAATTCAAGATGAGAGGGCATGCTACTTCTGGTGAAATGAATTGAAATTAACTCAAGTTGAGGTAATTTCATCCTTTAATTTTTAGGGAGTTTTCGATTAATAGAATATTTATTTTTGATTTATTATTAGGACAAATCATTAAAATATTAAAGAAAGAAATTAAAAGAGACACAGATATAGACCCGTAAAAACCAGGTTTGAAATACTAAATAAAAAGTATAATTTAAAAATACGATAGTAGTAGTTAAGTTGTATCAGAGCTGCCAAGCTAAGAGGTAATATTCCCTCTCCGTTCTCTTTTCAGGACACTCTCGTTTTAAAACAAATTACTGCCTTTTTTGCCACCAACAATTTCATGCAGAAATCTTTATGGTATTTTTTTTAATATAGGATAGAGATTATTGTAAAAAAAATAGTGGAAGCAATAATGGTAGAATTTCTCTAAAACTAATTGACATAGGTGGACTCTGCTCAGTTCCCCATGATATTTATGTTCTCATAAATTTCAAGTGCGAGGCATATTGTAATCATCTTAAAAGAAATGAATATGACCAAAGCTTGATACAGTGACAGAATGAAATCCCCGCCTAATAGGCTATCCACCGTTCACTTCGATATATTTACCTCATTCTAATCTATTAATTTATTTTATCAGGGTCGATTCCGTTGTTTAGTTTTCATGCTACTGTTTCCAATGCTATAATCCTCAAAATTCATATTTATATAAAAAATTTACAATTTCGATATGTTGATAAAATCGTAAATTACGAATAATTTACGAAATTTTCCTATTAGAATATTTATATTCAATCATGTTCAAACAAATATCATAAATGTAATTTTGAAGTTGTCTAATGTATTTATGATCCTCAAAATGGAAGTTTATGCTCAATTTTGCCATATTCTGACATGTTAAGTAAAGCGTAAATTCCAAGTAACTTAAGAATTTTTTAAATTGAAAAAATCATAGTCTATGATATTCATGCTAGTATCCTAAATAATATTTCGAAAGTGGTTTGACATCTTTACGATGAAAATATCCCTCAAGATTGACGTTTATGTGAGATTTTGCTCTATTCTGCCATGTTAAGAAATTCGTAAATTTCCATTAACTTACGAAATTTTAATATTCGAAAATTCATAGTCATTAATATTCATGCCAGTGTCCTAAATAATATTTCAAATGTAGTCTGACATCTTTACGATGAAAATATCTCTCAAAATTGACGTTTATGTGAAATTTTGCCCTATACTGCCATGTTAAGAAATTCGTAAATTTCCAATAACTTGCGAAATTTTTAAAGTAGCATATTTATAGTTACTGATGTTCATTCCGGCATCAAAACCGATATTTTAAAACTGGTTTGACATTTTCACAGGAAAACATTTCCATTTAATGCACGTTTAAATGAATTTTTGTCCTATTCTCCCATGTTAAGAAAATCGTAAATTTCTCATAACTTACGAAGTTTTTTAGTTCGAATGTTGCAAATGAATAGGGTTCTTGCCAGTATCGAAAGTAATATTTTGAAACTGATCTGACCTCTCTGCGATCATTTGTTCGTGAGATATCGTGTTAACAGACTAACAAACTAACACACTGACCCACTGACCCACTAACAGACACCCTACAGACAGACACAATAGAAATTTTGTCATTTTCGGATTCCTTACACCTGAAAACGTATAAAAAAGTCAAAAAACCGAGGTCGAAATTTTTCACGATTACCTAGTTCCCCATACCTATAGTATGATGAGGAACTAAAAAGACTGTTGTAGAAAAAAGGGCGGTACTATAAATCTTCCAGATTAGGTTTGTAGCTCTGTTTGTATTATAAATTTAAATTAAATATTTTCCCCGTAAATTCTCTTTTTAAACTTATTTCATAGAAATTCTGATGCGCATGGGAAATTGATCATTTATGTGTTAACTGAAGCATTAAATAAAATAATAATAATTATTATTTTTATTATTATTTGTTATATGGATTTAAGGAATGTTCTTTCCTCTTTATTAAATTTTTGCGCATGGGAAATTTATCATTTATGTGTTAACTCAAGCATTAAATAAAATAATAATACTAATTATTATTATTTTTTTTTCGTTAAATGGATTTAAGGAATGTTCTTTCCTGTTTATTAATTTTTTAAAAATTTACGAGCATTTCCTTATTAGAAGATTTATTAATGTTTATTCTAAGTGATATTATGCGTTTTCCGTAAGTGATCAATTGCTATGGTTGTCATTAGCATACTTACCAATACTTACTTACGCATAAATATAGATAAATCGATAAAATGTTAAGTGCTGTTTCCGAAAAGAATAAAAACAAAATTATAACAAAATCTTCTAAAAGAAATTTATCTTTTTAATTACAAATTCATCTTTTTACTTTCCAAACACTATAGTGAGGAAAGTATTGCAATCATGTAAAAAATTCGAATTTGAGATTTTAATGTTTTTACACGTTTTGAGGTATCATGAATTCATATTTACATTTTTACGATTATGTATGTATGTATGTATGTATGTGAACAAGATAGCGTCTAAAAGATTTTTTAGAATGAGCTGAAAGTTGGTATGTATGTTATAGGTCACCATAGCACGAATCCTATTGATTTTCGTGAATCTAGCACTTCTGCTCGTGAATCTGACACAAAGAAAAATTCTTTATCATTGTGGTCTATGAGCAAAAAATTTTTTTAATGCGATAGTGCCTAAACGCCTTATTCAATTAAACTGAAAATTTAAACACATTCTATTGGTCACATTTGCAAGAAGTTTATCCTTTTTGTGAATCTAGCACGTATAGTTCTTTTACAGGGACACAACAAAAAATTGTTTATCATTATGCCCTATGGGCTCTAATTCTTTACTGTGCGATAGCGTCTAAATGCCATATCGGATTGAGCTGAAAATTTATATACATGTTGTAGATCATTGTCACACGAACTATATGAATTTTGATTATGTAGCACTTATATTTTTTTTAGAGGAACACAAAGAAAAATTCTTTTTCATTGTGCATTATGGGCTTAAATTATTTAAAATGCGATAGCGACTAAATGCTTCATCGATTATGCTGAAAATTTACCTACATATTACAGGCCATCGTTGCCCGAACCTTATATATAGAGTTCGGTGAGTCTAGCACTTATAGAGTTTTACAGGGATACAACGAAAATTTCTTTATCATTATGGTCTATGGGCCCAAAATTTTAAAGTGCGATAGCATCTAAACGCCTCATTCGACTGAGCTGAAGGTTTATACACATGTTGTAAGTCACCGTTGTACGAACTACACATATTTTGGTGATTCCAGCACGTACAGTTCTTTTTACAAGGACGCAAAGAAAAAATTCTTTATCATTATGCCCTATGGGCTCAAATTCGTTAAAGTGCGATAACGTCTGTAAGCTATATCCAATTGAGCTGAAAATTTATATGCATGTTATAGATCACCTTCACACGAGTTGCATGATATTTTGTAGAATCTAGCACTTATAGTCTTTTTACAGGAACATAAAGAAAAATTCTTTATCATTGGCGCTTATGTGCTCAAACTATTTAAAATTATAGCATCTAAACGTCTCATCAGATCAAATTAAAATTTATATAATTGTTATAGATCACCGTCGAACGAACTGTATAGATTTTAATGTGTCTCGTACTTATATATTTTTACAAGGACACACTGAAAATTTCTTTATCATTATGATCTATGGGCTCAAATCATTTGAAGGGCAATAGCGTTAATTTAAACAACATGCAACATATAGAGAAAAATATTTATATACCCTCTTATAATTTTCTCTTTTGTTTATTTAATGACTTCTCGTACTTTATTTATATAAACGTTAATCATTTAATGTTCGGAAAGTCGAGGGGAGTCACTCCAGATTTTTTTTTTTTTTTTTTTTTTTTTTTTTTAACAAACATATTTTTCCCTTTCAAATTTCAATATATTTTCTTTTTTCCCAGTAAAATATCTTATTATTTTAAAAACGCATCCTTCATATGCATGATGAGTAACATATCCTAATTTTATATGATTTGCATTTCAATACTTTATAATTCCAGTTTCTTTTCTTTTCTTCTTTCCCTTTTTTTTTTTTTTTTTTTTCCCCTGCTATTTACAAAATATAACTTTACAGAAATAAATCATGGTAATGAATATTTTTGAAAAGTAATTTTAATATTTAAACATTAAAAAAAAAAAAAAAAAAAAAAAATCATAAAATGTGTTTAATCTCTTAATTTTTTTTTTCATAAGAATATCATTAAATCTCATTGGTTAATGATTAATGAATATATGTTGCCAAAATAATTTAGTGAATTAAAGAATACAATAAATTTCAAGATCGCAATGGACAATATTCCTGTGACGTCACAGTAGGTAAAATCGCCCAACACGTGGCCGATATTGTGTAAACAAATTAGATTCAAGATGCCATTTTATTGTTACGCATAACATTTTCCTAAATATTTCTGCAGTGAAACTTAATAATAATGTTCAAACAAGAACAAAAGAGAAATGTAAACAACTGAATCAAATGATAAAGTTAAGACTATTCCATATTGTAAAATTGCAGAACATTTTATGTATACACACACACACATATATATACATAATAAATAAAAGATTAATAAGAACATTTTATACACACACACACACATATATATAGACATCAAAGCTTAAATAATTAGAATTTCAATCACTTTAATAAAGGAATTTATTAAATGGAACATCCATTTAAATTTGTTGACATCGCCACAGTTCACATGGCAACTTTTAATATTACATATGTTGATTAATATTAAAGTATATTACTAAAACTGGATAAAAAACAAAACAAAGGCATCACTATATCACTCTTACTTCAATTTCATATAATCTGTAACTCTTATAAATAATATTGCAAGATAAAAATTTGTAGGCCACAATGCTTTGCTATGGTAGAGTTGAGAATTGTTTTCCGAAAACAGCTGATTTTTTATAGTCTCGAACCCAAAGGAGGAATATGGTCCATTGAAGTTTCCACCATTTAGCATTATGAAAAATAAATAAATAAATAAATAAATAAAAATAAATAAATAAATAAATAAATAAAACCACTGAATTAAAAAGATAAAGAGTGTGAGGAAAAAACTAATAGTTATTCTTTTTGTTTTGCGTAGTGGTAACTAAAGGGAAAAACAATACCACATACATTTAAGGAAATTAAAAGCATACATTATCCGCGTTTGTAATGATCGATAGATGGCGCTTTCTCAACTGGAGTTGTTAGTAAATATAATAGCCACGTGTATCTATTATTGTTCTTTCTCCGCCATTTCATCATGGAAAATTGATTGCATAATAGGATGCAATGAAAATTATTGCGTTTTATTATTTAATAATTCCACTGTATTTTAACTGCATCTATATGTTATCTTACAACAAAGGTACATTAAAAAAAATAAAAATAATAAAAATAAAGGTACAACTATAGAGTTGGTCCATAACTGGATTTGGCGATTTTTCTTTGGCACCGTTTTGAACGATAACGATGCCTTCCTGGATGCTTTGCAATAAAATACGCTTTTGTTTACGCTTGGATTCCATCGCAACTATTTGCAAAAACAACATTTCGCCATAATCACCAAAGAAAAATCCCCAAATGCACTTGTGGACCAATACTATAGTTGTTCCACGACATCCATGAAATGTGATCGTTTTGCTTTTGCTCGTTAGCGAAGGAAACGATCAGCTTTATCTAAAATATTTTATAATTAAAACAAAATTAAACGTATTATATTACTTGTGAAATCCTCAAGTGCGAAATGTTTCTAACAAACAGTCATACTTGACGATACTTCTTTCCCAATTCGTAAACGTCTAATCCATTCAGACTTTCTACTAACTAAAGCTTTATTTCCATTAGCGGAGGCAACTGGAATTTTAAATTTGTCATTCGAAAACAAATGGAAGCTTAATTCCAGATTTCTTAATCCATTGGAGTTACACTGTAGCACACAGCAGCATGTGTTATCTTTTTTGCCGGATTTATTCAACCTATCGAATATACAGCAGCAGCAAGCAATGGTGTCTCGACGAAAGCGTGAAAGCTATCCGTCCAGTTTTATTGTTAATTTCACTTTAGCCCACCAGAGGGCGAGCATTTCATTACAATCGCGGATTCCAAAATGTATAAAAAATTTTCAACTGCATTCAGTCCATTGAGCATATTTGTCTTTGTAACTATACATGTATGGAAAATTTATGCGCTACCGAATGATAGAATGCGAGTTAAATAATAACAATAATAATGATAACTGAAGATAGGGGCTCAGATTCTAGAGATCACTTCCCCTCAGTTCGTCAGTTTTTTAAACATGTATTATCATAGTAATTATACATATATGCAAAATTTCCGCTTAATCAAATGGTAGGAAGTGAATTAAGATTTGTTTCTCGTGCAAAATTTGACAATGCCAAGACAACAAACCATAAGTGTCAAGTCTCCCGTTTTTCAAGGCAGATTTAATACCGAAAACTATTTATAATTGTTTTCAGCTTATTTAATCGTCAAAAAAAAATGTGGCAATATGTTTTGAAAAAATATTTGGGACAGATTTCATTAAAACAATTAGAAAGGTTGGCAGCTATAGCAAACGAAGTTAAATAAAAGCAGGTAACAGTGCCTTCTGCACTCCCATAAGTATTTTACTACTTAACATGTATTATCATCGGTTGATTGGTTGAATGCCTTTTTTTTGGCGCAAGGCATATATTATTATCGGAGTTATATATGTATGTACAGTCGGGGGGGGGGGGGGGGAAACGCAACACTCGATGTAATTTCGTTATTAATTGACGCAGAAAAATCTAATAAACATCATTCAACAGAAACTACGTGCAGTTTTTGAAAATGATGTGAAATTTGGAATCAGGGGCCATCTACTTATTGAAACGAGCACCAACTTTGATTTTTTCCATAGCAACACCCAATTTTGATTTCATATTTGAATTTCTGAAACAGAAGCAATCTATGAACAAAATGATTAACCCTTTAACTATAACGGTAGTAAAGAAGCGATTTAACAAGTCTGTCTCGCATTCCAATTCGATTCGTTCTCCTTTTCTTTTTTTTTTTTTTTTTTTTTTTTTTTTTTTTTTTAATTGACGATTTTTACGGTCCACCTATTTTTCTAGTTTAAGCAGTAAGCCCGCCTATTTAGTTGATTTTTCTATTCTAGTGTTTGTTTAAAGGATTCAAAATTTATCAGCAATAATCGTTGAGGTACATGCCACTTGCGTATATTTTTGCCAACGGAAATTAAGGAGTTTAACACGAATAGGCAAAGTCATTTTTACTTTTCTTTTCTATATTGTTTTGTTTTACAAGAACGTGGATACGCGGAGCTTGTTTTCTATAGAAAACTAGAAAACAGGATTTTTTTCTTCTATCAATAATGCCTAAAAATTAACTTTTTTTATTTCATTTCTTTTCGTTTGATGTTGTTCCTGTATATAGTTTGACCCGTAAATAAAATTTAAAAATATTTTGTTTAATTTTCTCTGATATTTTTAAAGAATTTCTTCGTTATCTCATGCAAAACTTGATAAGAGGTGGTCCTCTAACCCCCTCCTAAAGAAAGATTCATTTATATCTCGAAAACTAATAACTGGAAAGTGCTGCAGATTTGAACACTTGTATTTTTCAGCGTTAGGATTCATTTTACATAAAAATTACAGGTCATAATAGGTCATAATTCATATTTTTTTAAATATGAATTTATTAATATTTTCATAATAAAAAATATTTTTCGGAATCAAAATTTATCATGGATTATGTTTGAGTTTCTTCATTGTATATCGTAAAAAAAAGGTATATATATATATATATATATATATATATATCAAGTTATTTTTTGTGGGGATATTAGCACAAGTTTCATATATGAATTTTATATTAGCACCTTCAATTTTTAACACTTATAACTCTATAAAAAAAATAAGCAAAATATACAAGAGTGATTCCATGGAAGAAGTAACATCAGTCACACAAAAGGATAATATTTCCTCTTTTTTTTTTTTTCCACCAGTATTACCATACAGAAAATGTAATAACGTATTTACTGTGATTTGTATGATTGAATAAGATAGTAATTATTGTTAAGAAATACTCGTGTAAGTAGAATTATCTATGTGTGTGACTGGCGTTACATTTTTCATGGAATCACCCACAACCAATACACTTTTTCTCATTGCCAAGACCCCAGTAATTCTAATATAAAATAAAAATAGGGTACTACCATTGACGAAATCAAAGTTGGTGCGTATTTTAATATGTTGACGACCCCTAATGCAAAATTTCACTTCATTTTCTAAAAGTATTCATAATTCCCCGTCGAATGATACCTATTGCATTTTTGTGCATCGATCAGCAAATAAGTTACGTCGAGTGTTGCGTTTTTTTATTTTTATTTTTTCCACGACTATATATGCACTATTTATGTTCAGCCGGATGTTAGGGAGTAAGTTAAAATTCGTTTGCAAGATTTGACTTTGACCATAACCTCCTAAACTAGATGCCTTTTGCGTGGCTCGGGATTTTCGCAACAGTTCAAGCGGTAGGCAGCGCCACCTGCTACAAATTGCACGACTTTTTTATTCAACAGCCACCAAAAATTTTTTTAAGTGGGATTTGATATACATACAAGGTGAATTTTATACATCATATATCACTTCTTAAAATTATTGGTGACAGTTGAATAAAAAAGTCGCGCAATCTGTACCAGGTGGTGCTGTCTACCGCTTGAACTGTTGCCAAGTTTCCGAGCCACGCGATAGGTATCTAGTTTAGGAGACTATGCTTTGACAGAGAATAAAATAAAGTATATACTAAAAAAGTGCCGGATTATATTCATATGCTAATACATAGTACGCTAACTTAATGAGAAAAAATCGGTATTTTATGCGCATAGCAATGGTATGAAACGGCATGTATGCCATGGACAGCGAATAACACAAAATAGACTTTCTATTAAAAATTTCATTATAAAGTATGTTCATATTTGTGCCTTTTCAAAGTAATTTTTTACCTGGAAAGTATTATTATATTATGATAGTACCAAAAATAAAGCATGTAATGTAAAATAATGCATACTGTCATTCTTCCAAAAAAAGGTATACCTTTGAATACGCATATAATAGTTTATAAACATTTTAAACGCTTGAATTTTTATCATTCTGTTTATAAAGTAAACAAACAAACAATGAAAAACCGGAAATTTTATTCTTTAATCAAATACATTAAATTTATGTTTGATGATGCATTTTTTATGAAAGTTTTCTTTTTGAAAATTTCAATATTATTCTTGAAACAGATTTTTTTTTTTTTTTTTTTAACTTTTGGCATTGTCTGTATTTTTTATAATAAGTTACGAAATTTAAACTATAGGTGTTTAAAAATTTTACTTGTAAATTTACTTTTATCAGAAATTATATATTATGTAGAACGAACCCTAATATTACCTAGAACTTTCTTCGTTTTCCCTTTATAAAAATATCTAGAGACACGATATTTATTGTAAAAATAAAAAGTTTGCGGTCTGACAGTATAGTAAATAAAAAAATGAATTTATACAATCCGATTTTTTAATGTCTTTAGTAATTTTTGATATCCTTTTATCAAAGAATATTCTAACAAATAATTATTGAAGTTGTGTTTATTGTTTGTTTTGTGAAAGCAAATATGCAAAATAATTTATAGGACGAATGTTGTGCTAAAGCAGTTGATGTTCTAGATACGCATAAGTATTGGGCACTGACAAACAATTTTTTTTAATGACTCTAGCTCTGTAATATTTTTGCATGTCCATTTTGTTAATTTTACATTTAATTTTCAAAAATTGTGCACTCATATAGCATGAATTAAACAGCTTAAATATTCTCGTAAACACTTTCTAAATAAATTTTATTTAGCGAAATTTTTACGCGTATTAACTTGTAATAAGTGCGATGTGTAAAACGTAATTCACTTGACCGAGCTCAGTAATTTGAATTTAGAATAAAGAATTGTACATTTGTCAGAGAATTTTATTTCATTTTATTGTCCAGGGAAAGAACTGCTCACATTTGCGTAGAGCATAATGCTCCTTCCCAAGAAATTCCTCGGTAGGTAGAGACTTGTAAGATATAATTCTAAAGATAAATTTCACTTCACACGAAAGAAGGTAAGATCGGATGACGCCGAGATCAAAGGTGAATCATGTTCTAACAGAAAGCGCCTTTTTTACCGAAGAGTTCCTTGATGCGGTATTGATACTAGGAAGAAACAACAGGAAAATGGTGTACGAAAAACAAAGCAAAATGTCTGATATTGCCCCCAACGCAAGTAGACAGCAATAAATAAGCATATGAAAGAAAATATCTCTTACCGCGAGCAACAAGTAACCAACCCTGCCAAGGAGAAGTGTAACCGAAAATTATAAACTAGAAAGAGAAAAACGGGGGACCTACTTATAACAGGGTGTCGACAGTTGGGATTTCTTTCTGATTCTTCCACCAATATTTTCTTTTGGAATTTTTAGTAGTAAGTTTGCACAAATAATCAAGTAAAGTATTATTATAGAAGTATACTAGTGGAAGAATCAGGGAAGAAATTTCGTCTGTCGATTCCGCGTATAATACGAACTGTCGATAGACAGCAATGATGCCGGGAAGTACCTTGAAAGAACTGAAATAAAAAGAAACTGATATATATAATTTGAATAATTTAATTCCTTTGCAACACTCAGCAAATGAAAGATAGATGAAAATACCAGCACATGAAATTTTAAATGAGATGCATTTCGCATAAAATTATTGTCACGGTGATAATTGAATTGGATTACACTGATTAGTAAAAACATGCTAAAGTACTTACGCAGAAGAGAAATGATACAAACATAACACATAAGCCTAACGATGAGATAATTTGAAAATCCATAAAACAATAGAAACATGCATCAATTAATTAAAATGGAAAGAGATAAATTAACTAAAAGGATCTCATAATAAAAAAGAGAATTCGTGAAATGTAAAATAGAATTTTAAATGCTGAAAACCAGAAATGTTCACCCTTCAGGAAACTTGCTAGCTGTACAAACAGTATTGCATTTATTGTTTGTAGAGTTACCGAGTTAACGCGTGAGTATTTAAAATGAAATAATGCGAATTAAATAATATTGTGTTCTCATAATTTCATTTCAAATATTTTCACACTAATTTACATATTCATATAACTAGCATTTGTAAAAATTTATTACTACCAATCTTAAGTTTTCAATATAAACATTACAACTCTCAATTGTGAATTTTATAAATATTTACAATTGTAAATTATAAATTTTACTTTATCTTTCACTTTAGAAGATGTAAAAAAAAAGTTAATTATTCATCAATCTAAATAGGTTTCATCTAATAATAACAGGAGACTTGGCGTTGGAATATTAAAACCCGAATAAACTGCTACGTCAGAAATGGCAAAGAAAAATATTGGAAATGCATACAGCTGTTTCGGTAGCCTTAAGCGTACCGTCTTCAGTGCAAAAAGGATTCTGAATCAGGAGAAGTGCTCGTATATATCCGGCCCCTCTCCTATATATAGGAGCACTTCTCCTGATTCAGAATCCATTTTGCACTGAAGAAAGTACGCTTAAGGCTACCGAAACAGCTGTATGCATTTCCGATATTTTTCTTTTGCCGTTTCTGACGTAGCAGTTTATTCAGGTTTCATCTTTCCTTAAATGACGGTTTATCAGTATTCTTTTATCGTTTATTCAGAATGAAAACAGTCTATTAATAGAAAAAAAAATCCCCAATGAAGAATTTAGATTAATGAATAGTAATTATTTGATGTATTAAAAACTCTTTATATTTCAACTTATCCTAATACTTTTACATGTAACAAATAGGCATATTTACACACTGTATTTTTTTCAATGTCAATTCTGTTTACTACACTATCTTTCAACTTTAATATTCAAACACGTTTTTAAAGAATAAACCATTGTTATCTAGTTTAATTTAAAAGTCAAATTAAATCAACTTCATCTTACGAAATCGAAAATTTTACGTGTGTCAATGTGGGGTAGATTTTCATTTTAATAGAACATGTAAATAACATTCTTTCGACTTTTCAAAAAAATCACGTTTCTTATTTTGGATACATTTTGCATGTTGTCGCAAAAAATTTCGGAAAACAAATTTTATTTTTCCGTAGAAGTATTTCCGAAAAAATTGTTTTGTGGCTTTCGAAAATCTTTTTTTTTTTTTTTTTCTCCCGAGCAGTTCAGAATTTTTTTATTTATTCATTTTTTGTGCAAGAAATATTTCGTTTTGGAATTGTATAAGCATTTTCTTTATCTACCGTAATAGTATATTTACATTTATTTGCAAAGCAAGTTACGTAATGCTTTTTTTTTATTTATCTGCAAAATAATTTAAGTATTATTTGTTTCTTCGCAAATCTAGAAAATGTATTAAAATTAAATGCACATTTTTTTTTAAATAAATTACTATTATATGAAAAGAAAAAAAAAATCCTCCTATTTTAAAAGGGAATTTTGTTTTCTAGCATTATACATACAAACTAGGAGCATAAAATAATAATAATAATAATAACAACTGCTATTTTTCTGGGTTGTAAATTTATCAAAATCAAAGAAACGTAGACATGTAACTTAAATTTGTTTCTAGTGGGATTTGTTTCTTGAAGTGTATCTGGTCTGAGATAAACGTTATTTTGGAAAAAAAGAAGTAGAAGCAAACAAACAAAAACTGTTAGTCAAATTAGGTACTTCTCCTCCAGCGTTGCGCACTTTCTTAATTTATTCCAGAGCATTTTTAGCTCAGCCTTTATTTCACATCATTTTATGTATGGAATAATACTCTTCAATGCACAACTGTGATAATGTAATAAATCCCTTAGGCAGTGAAATTTATTTTCAGGACATTCCATCCCGCTAGCCTTGAACCTTTTGCAGAGGAAACATGCGTGATTAGATCATAGGTGCTTCCTTCCCTCAATATTCGAAATCGAAGTTGTAAGAGGTAATTACTCTTAAAAAATGCGGGGGGGGGGGGGGGGTGTATGGAAAAAAAGTCGGATCTAACAATGCTCCAGAATAAATTAACACTTTCGCGATCGCATTTTTTTTTTTCAGTTTCTCTGACAGTAAGTTCCACCTGTAGGCGTTATTCTTTAAGTTACATTATTTCAGAACAAGTTTTTCTGTATACATATTTATGTTACAAATGAATATACATTATAATTATACTCTTTCTAATTAAAGTAATTGCATCTGGCGTAGTAACTGATTTCCAAACGACGTGAATCTACGTCAGCTGTCGCGAAAGTGTTAAAGATAGCAACTCTGTTCTTCTGATCAAAAACAATACTCAACTAACGATATGTTTATTACTTTTAGAACTTATTATCAATAAAAGCAATCCCTAATAATACTACAGTAGACTCTCGTATAAGTCGATGGATACGTTCTGTGTATTGAGAAAATCGTGTTATCATACTTGCCAACAACCTAATTAATATTCCGTAGTATTGTTAGCACCGCCTACTTTTACACACCAGTATTTTTTTACAGTATTTTCATTCTTATTATATCGTAATTGCATTTGGAGATTGTTACTCTAAAAATTTACTGGTGTGAAAAAAGAGCGGTGTTAACGACACTACGGTATATTAATAAGAATGTTGGCAAGTATGCGCTATACAAGACATACATTATCAGACCATTTTATGTAAGTTCAAATAAATCCCGCCCTCTGACTTTCTCTGAAACAATACTTTACTTTAAAAAAATTATTTTGCGTGTATGTGTTTGACCATAGCCTCCTAAACTAGATGCCTTCCGCGTGGCTCGGAAACTTGGCAACAGTTCAAGCGGTAGACAGCGCCACCTGGTATAGATTGCGCGACTTTGTTATTCAACTGTCACCAATAATTTTAAGAAGTGATATATGATATATATAATCGATGTTTCTTCGATTCTATTCGCCTTTTATGTATACCAAATCCCACTTTTAAAAATTTCTGTTTGTTGTTGAATAAAAAAGTCGCTCAATTTGTACCAGGTGGCGCTGTCTACCGCTTCAACTGTTGCCAAGTTTCCGAGCCATGCGGAAGTTTTAGGAGGCTATGGTTTGACTTTCTACATGACAGTTTCACAGATGAGAAATTTTTATCTTTTTTGAAACCACGATTTTAATTTAGAAAAGTTTACCATAGTTTTACAGAAATACGTCTTGGTTAAATAGGACAGACATAGAAAAGGGTAGCGGATTCCGACACTTACAGCAATACTATTTTAAAAATTACTTTTGAGAAATAGCGGTGGCAATAATAAAGCGCACGCGAAAAAATAAGAAAGTCGCGGCAACTGCAAGTCAATAGCCGCTAATTTAGATGCTTATTCTTGAAAACACCTAGAATCCAAATGGATAGATAAACTAGGCTCCTTGTAAAAAATATATTTGGAGTTTTACAATTATTAGTTCTTGGTTTTAGCGAGTTTTTATAAGGACAGCAGATATCGTGAGTCTCATGAGAGCTATTAAAACATGAGAGCATCCTGATATCTCAAAGGTGGAAATCTGGAGATCATCTCACACCTCTATTTATGAATAATCATTTTCTTTTCAAGAATGTTTAATTACAGAAAACTGTTATAAATGAGTACTATATAAAAATAGTGGTATCAATGCTACGTCAAATTTCCACTGTCGGATAACATTAATGCACAATAAGCGTATTCTTAGATCAGTGTTGCCAGCCGTACGATAATTATCGAACATATAGTTGCCAAGTCGCCGATTTAAGCTAGAAACTTCATACCAGAAATTTTCTACAATCAACTTCACTTTATTTAATCGTGAAAAATTAATATGAAATATTTCTATCAAGAAATACTGCTGTAAAACCTGATTTAAAAAAGAGAAATACTGGCAAGTATTATCGTACGGTTGGCAATGTTATCTTACAAGGAAACATTCAAAAGGTGTCATCTTCAAAAAGTATTGAAAAAAATATATATGATTCTACTCTTCATAAAACACCAGAAAGTGAAAAAATTATCGGCTGAAATTAATTACAGCGACCACAAAAATTTATCAAAATTAAGCATATTTGGCGATTTCACACTGCTAGGCGATTGATTTTGAGTACTTGGCAGTAAAGCAAAAAACGGTTCTGTTCGCACACGGCAATCTCGGTGCTACCAAACGTATCGCCTAACAGCGCTAAATCGCCAAATATGCTTAATTTTGATAATTTTTTGTGGTCGCTGTAATTAATTTCAGCCGATATTTTTTTCATTTTCTGGGTTTCATGAAGAGTAGAATCACATATATTTTTTTCAATACTTTTTGAAGATGACACCTTTTGAATGTTTCCTTGTTAGATACATTTAAGGGTTTATTTAAGATTTATTTCAACCAGAATATTTTAATAGTAACATTTTTGATAATTTTCTAGTAATATACGATTAACAATAATGAAAATTACATTCGGCAATTACTGGTTAAATAAACGGGAATACAAACACCCCTGTAAATTGTATAAGGGATAATAGGACTGTTAAATCATTCTTGATGCTTGTTTGCCTATTTTAAAAAAAACGAAATTTGATAGCGTTATCATAGCCTCCTAAACTAGATGTCTGCCGCGTGGCTCGGAAACTAGGCAACAGTTCAAGCGGTAGACAGCGCCACCTGGTACAGATTGTGCGACTTTTTTATTCAACAGCCACCAAAAAATTTTAAAAGCTGGATTTGATATACATAAAAGGCGAATAGAATCGAAGTAACGTCGATTATATATATCATATATCACTTCTTAAAATTATTGGTGGCAGTTGAATAAAAAAGTCGCTCAATCTGTACCAGGTGGCGCTGTCTACCACTTGAACTGTTGCCAAGTTTCCGAGCCACGCGGAAGGCATCTAGTTTAGGAGGCTATGGCGTTATCAAAATAGGTTTATAAAACAATTCAATTTTATATTGTAAAATAATGCACTAATTTGATAAAAAATAAAATGCAAATTGTCTTTTAATATGGCAATCCTCAAAATGATTTTAAAAGAATATATAACATACAATTACTTGTCAATATATGAATACAGCATTTTAAAGATATATGTATTATTAGAAATGAATACAACGTTTAGAAATAAATAAGTAGTCATGAAAAGTTTCGTATATGTAATTATAAAGTTTCATTTAGTCACACATGTCGACTCATAAACATCTGAAGGTAAAACCCATTGAGATTCTTCAAATATTCTCTTGGGCAAATTGGTAAGTTTTGAAATTTGTAATCATTTTGAAAATTATAAAACATATTTCTCTTAATTATAGTATTAGGATTAAAATGCATTTTAATAATTAATACATTAGAATCTTTAATTTGTATTTTATATTTGATAAAATCCTCTTTTGATGAAACTTAAATCGCATGACAAAATGTTAAGATGCACATATCGTATAATAAAACACTTCGACGCACTTTAATGTGAATTAATAGAATTTTAAATTCTTAGAATATCGATCTTTGTAAACTATGTGTTTTAAAATGTAAATTTCAAGATTTAATCAATATGTTAATTGCTTTTTAACATTCTGATGGTACAGAATATTGAAATCTAATTATTAGTTGCTTTTTTTGTTATATTTCGAATTATAACGTATCAGATATATTTTGGTATATAATTCAGATAAACAACTCCCCAAAATATATCTGAACTCTTAATTTCAGGTGCTGTAAATATTGTATAATGTTCTAATGTTATTAATTCTGAAGATTCGGCTTTCCTACCTAAAATTTGAAATTATATTATACAACCAGATATTTAACTTGCATTTATATTTTTCCAGTAGAATATGTAACCTCATCGATTTCAAGTTTCATTTAAGATTCCATGGACGATGCTGCATCCTTCTCCAACGATAGTTATCGCCACTCCAGGTTTCATGTTCCCATCCACAGTTTGTCTTCAAGGTTTAGTTCCTTTCCACTACAAGTTTTCGTACAAGTTTCTTCCAACAGTTGTTAACGCCAGTCCAGTGTTTCAGCTTGTGAAGGCGTTCCTTCACATATATGAGTTTTAATTACAGTTTTAAATAAATGTAATAATTAATTACTATATTTTCAATAAATTAAATGTCTAATAAAATATCTAACGAAATTCTAAATAATCTTTTATATTTAATCGCATTTGTCTCTCTATAAATAAAAACCTAATTCCAATAATATTTTATCTGTTAATCTATTATATAAATCTGCTGAAAACAAAAAACATATTCTTTAAAATTAATAATTTATTTCTGCTAGTCATCTTTTTAAATGACATCTCTCAGAATTCTAATCACTCCTAAATCATTTAATAAAATAAAATATAAGGAATATTAGTTTCATCTAGTAGCCGTTGTATAGATGATGATTGCCTTTCATTTTTTTAAATTGCGTAAGTTAATTTATTAGAACATAAATTAGGCAATAAATTTCCGTTGTAATATCATTAAAGGGTAATTTATAATTTTGATGACAGGAGGTGGCAATAATTCATAGTCTTCCCGTCTCCATTAGGCAGACGACTTTTGGCGTGAGGTTTGGCATAGGTGTTTGGTGTTAATTCTTTAACGGACTAAATTCAAAATATTTATATAAATTTAATCGAGAGACAATGGATTCTGTTTGGCTGTAAAATATGGCACTATTTCGGAAAACTTGGCGTGATTCGGCAGTTGGATCGTGATTGCGAGATTGAGAACTTCAGAATTCGCTCCCAAAACTACAGCTTAAATAACACGTCTTCACAAAACCCTCTCTCTCTCACATAACCCTCTGAATGTCTTATTGACTTAATAATATACCTATTAAGAAACTTTAAAAACTTTTATTCACATGCAGCTGAAATAAAGATGATTGCTTCTAAATAGTGTTATTCTTCATTCACGGCTTATTTTTTTTATTGTTCCTAGAGTTCTGCGGACTTTAGTTAAATAGCCCAACTTAACTTATCTGTTCTACACAGCTCCTATCCATTGTCTCTTCCAGAAGAATGACTTCCATTCACTACCACTACTCGACAAGTTTTTTCGCCTTGATGTTACCTAAACGCTAGTCTTTCTAATAGCAACTGACTTTTCCAACGCAAGTTGCAGTAATCAAGTGTTGCCTCAATGTTAATGTAGAATGGCTCCATCCAATAAACTAAAAAAAAAAATTGGAATTAAAGTAGCGATGTAATTGTAGCTTTAACCTGATTTAAATTATACATACTGGTAATGGAAACCGGTGCTTGCGCCGCACCACCAACCGACCCAGGCTCGCTTCGTCGCCCATGCGGTCCAAAATATTTTTTGTTCCCGAAGGAGATGTCTCCGCCATCACGACAGCAGAAACCCACCCCACAACAGCAAGTACCAGCCCAGATATGGACAGCTTAGACTCCCAAAGCTTACGTCAACCCTTCAGACCAACCTAGGTTGGTCAACAGCGGGCCCGTCTGCCTTGGGTCCCGGCTGTACCACGGTTTGACGGCCAGAAGGGCCAGTTTACCTTCTGAGGACGGTGCTTGACCATCCACAAAGCCGTGCTCCCTACGACGTTCAACTGCATCAGTCGAGCTAAGCCAACTAAGCAGGATGAGCACGCTTCTCCTTTATATAATCTGGCCTCCACTGCCACGGGACAGGCCCTACTCAGGACACCAGGACATGCCCGAGTTGCTCGGGCAATCCACCCCACATGGGCACCAAGTACCAGGAAGCTCTGACCATGTCATATTGACGCCACAACACACGCTCATGCGCCGATCGCTTACATTTCTGCTAGCGGAAATCACTGTAGATGAATACTTGGAAGGTAGGATTGCGCTGGTTTGGTATCAGCTAGGGAAAAATCCTCTGGCGGTGAGGCAAAAATCCTATTTCTAAAGACGTCCACTAGTTTGCATCTTCGACCGCTATTGCGGGATGCATCTGCACCAGCAGAGCGTACATACCTTAGGTTGGCGGTGGATATACCTTCGGTGCAACCATGTAGGAGCAAGTTCCTTCGACCCACTGTAGTTTGCGTTCGAATCCGCCTAGATGCCCTTCTTTGGGATGCCTTGGGTGGCGCACATTCTACCGCCTCGATTTGGAACGCTCAGCTGAACCTCCTCGAGACGATACTTTCCACCCTCAGTACACAGTTGTGCTAAAGTAGCACTACAATCGCCACGCTGCACCCACACCTTTACGCTCATGCCAGGAGACCTTTCCAGCACCTGCAACATGGCTGGGTGTATCAGCCCAGTAGGAGCTCTCACTTAAGAGCAAGCTCCCCACCCCAGGATTGAGTCACTTTCTGAGGAAGGGGCGACAAAATATTTTTGTCGTCCACACCCGTAGGTGTATCGACTCAGACAGGCCCACATCCCATATTGGGTCACCTTTACGCCACACCAGGAGACCTTTCCAGCACCTGCAATGTGTCTGGATGAACTACTGGGCGCATGGGGGACAGGTGAAGCAATATGGCCAGTCTAGCACAACCGCTGTCCCTCAAAAGTCATCCTGCAATTGCTTTTTAATTGCTCTCGTCCATGCCGTCTGGCTGACGAGCGTAGGTTGGTTGGTTGTAGGATTTAAGGCCGATTGACTCCTGATGTGTCCTAGGCCTAGGGGGGGATGCCCTCCGTGGGGGTCTTTCTAAGGGGTCCTAGCCCGTATTTACGCGAGTTTCGGAGGAAACCACGGAAAACTCCGAACGGCTAGGTCGATGAGCGCAACCTGGGATCGAACCCGGCACCTCCCATCTACCAGCTTTGAGCGCAGAACTGACGAGCGTAGGAGCGCTGCCTGAGGGGTCAGCGCGTCCCACTCAGGAAAAAAAAAACGAGAGCAGTAAGAGGGCCCCTTGATAGAACATCTTAGCCCCTCTCACTGCCTGCTTGGCATAAGAGCACACTAGACTACACTTTATGTACAGGCTCTCTTTAACTTTACACACAGTATAAAACCAAGAGCAGTAAGAGGGCCCAAAGATAGAACATCTTGGTATACTGGTAACACAGCTGCGCATTGTGTAAAACCATGTAGACTTCCTGATGATGCCCTGATTTTCAGGGTGAAAAGATTTGAATTATGCTGCTTTTAATTAAATATATGTTTTAAAAACTTATATACGTATTTTAAAGTGTTTTATTTATTAATTTAAAACGTTACACGTGTTTTTAAAAGTGTCTCTATATAAGATATATTTTTCCTGATATATTTAAGTATATCATATTTAAACATTTTGAAATAATTCATACAAAGTATTTACAAAATAGTTTGAATAGAGTTTTTGAGTATTTTTTCTTTGAACTGGATAAGAAAATCTGAAAATTACCCCTTAATATTATATAAAATATCAAATTTAAAAATTAACTTACAAAAATAAATTATCATTCCATGAATACTTTTAAATTAATCTTTGATTTAATAAACATTTAAAATAAGCATACAGTAATAAAAAATATTGTGTTGAGTTATAAACTTAAAAAAAAAAAAAATTAAATTAAATCGTTTTTGAGTTAAATGTATTTATTGTACAAATATGGAATGTAAAGTTATGTGGAAAAAGAATTCACCATTTCTCTGACGCTAAAAATATTTTGATGTTCCATTCAATACTAACAAGTCCTTTTTGAACTAAAATATTTCCACTAACAGAGATTTCGTTTACCATAAAAATATTCTGCCTGTAAAATATTTCTCAAAAGAAACGTTTTCATGTGCGATCAAAACAGGGGATTTAAAGGTTTGTATCAAAAGTTACAAAAGGTATTTCAATTCATCATTTAATTTTTTTTTAATTCTTCTGTATAAAGAAAAAAAAAAAGAAAAAAAAAAGTAAAGTAAAGAAAAAGAAAAAGATTGTGCTGGATCCATTGAAAATTTTGACTTCCCGTTTTTGTTAAACTTACATGTTTTGAGATGCTTTGAATATGGCATGAAAACTTTTAAAAAATGACTGTATATCTGCGGGTTGGTCTGTTACGAATATTTTTTGGTTATTTCCATGAAATAATGGACGAAATATAAAACGATTTTATACTTGATTGGATCTTGACAAGGGGTCCATACAGCACAGAATGTTTCAGATATGTTGCAAAAAACATACTAGCTTTCAAAAAATTAACACATTTAAGTATGCTCTTTGATACCTTTCTAAAACATTTGCACTCTTCGATGCTCCATCTGTTAAATAATTGCAACGTTTCTGTGGCGTGTCGTTTTTTTTGTTACGATTGCGGGCATTTCTACGTTTTTTAAACTAATCGGACACAGAGTAAAAATTTTGTAACAGACGTCTAGAATCTAAATTGTGGCTCTGGAAAAAATAGTTCCATGTCATTCTTTTAAATTCTAGTCCCCTTTGAACGCGAGTTCTAGAAACCTTTATTAGAATTCCAGAGCGTTTGCTTGTATTCTCGAGGGCAAAAATATTTAAAAATCTCTGCAAATAAATGCAAATACAAGAGGTGTGTTTCAGCAACTATAATCTTGGTTTATTACCCAATTCTAGAAAATCAAGCGAAAATTTCTTGCAATACAAAAGATTCAGTATATTCAAAATATTGTTTCACCATCTAAAAATGTGTAGACTAGAAATTCTCGATCATTTCGTCCATTCAATTTATTGGCGTGCCTTATGAGCATAGCTCGGAATTCTATATAAAATCTAAATTACAAAAACAGCAAAATTTTGAAAAAAATTGCTGTATATAAAAACTGGTGGCAGAAAAAGTGGAACTCTTCCGTCCCTGGGCTTTGATATATATTAGTAGCGATTAAATTTTGAATTATATAGTCAGGAGGATGAAATTGTCATTCCCCCATTCATGGTTAGGCTATATCTCAGCTTCTCTGTTGCACAAAGGTGCAAAATCATGATATGTGAGATAGCCATATGCATTTGTGGCATACTAGCTGATAGCTGCACTGCCATTTTACAGCTTTCCTCGCTTATAGAAAGGCCATATATGCTATTGTATAATTTACCTTCATAAAAATCAATCTGATTTCTTTTCATTCTATATCAGCTGTCCGATAGCGACGTTTAACTAGCATTCCTGGACTTTTGATATACCTCAACCTCAGCAACTATTTACTGTATAAAATTGTACTAAATTGCATATGTAAAATCTTAATTTAGAAATACTGTGTTGGTTAAATTTTGTGTATATTAAATGGTGATAGTACTGTCATTCACATTGATATAGAATTTTATTTTTTAGAAGGTCACAGAGTACTAGTTTTAGTTCTTTAATTTAAAAAAAACAATATATCATTTGAAAATTTAAATGATATATATATATATATATATGTATATATATTTTTTTTTACATTTAAGAATTATTTTTTATTTATTTAATTATTTATTTAATGGTTTCACTTTTAAAATTAATCTTTAAAATTTGTTTTAAAATTTGCAATTTAATAGAGTTATATAGTAACTTAATATTACATATATCAGAAAAATAATATTATAGTTTTAAAAAATTTAAGAACACGTTTTTATAAAAATGTGAACTAAAAAGCACAAAATATCTATCTTAGTATTAAAATGCAGGGTAAGAGAAAATCGTATGAGTGGCACACCATAATATTTACATACATTTAAATCTTTAATTAAAATAATTTAGAATTAAACAAAAACTATTTGTAAAAAGTCTCCCCTGACTGGGATCGAACGCTAGACCTTCAGGTTCATAACGCGGAGCTTTGCCTCAGAGCCAGGGTATTCATGTAGGGAAAGTCTTTTTTTACAATATACATTTTTTGTTTGCTCCCAGAGCGGTTATAAACATACAAACATATATATAGGTGAAGCTAATAAAAGCGTGTTAAAAAAGAATCGCCGTCAAGAACAGCTTTAACGATTTTCAAAAGTTAAGAAACTGCTTTTTTTTTTTTTTTTTTTTTTTTCTCAACACACACTATATTTCCATAAATAATCTGAAACTTTCGTCTTGTCAAATATCTAAAAAAGTACTTCGCTAATTATCTTGTAGCTTTGAACAGTATTTTTTTTTTTCCGAGGAATAGAAGTGACGCTTAATAAACGGTCCAAACTTCTAATTTTACTGCAGTTTGTTACAAATACGGTTATTAGATTTTTTTTCTGGAAGAAGGAAAGATGGCCATATAATTTAAAGATCAACTCTCCGAACATTAAAGAAATGTCTTCCAATGTGTACATGTATAATTTTAGACATTTCAATGCAATTTGGAGATTTAATCGTGAAATTATACCAGCTTCTTTATCGGAGAAAAAAGCTTAGAACCCGTATTTACAATAAACTCCTGTAAAATTTAGAGTAGTAACCGTTTCTACAATCTGTAAAGAAAGTATAACTATGACATTTTTAATATATGTAACCTTTATGGGTTTATTTCTGCAATCAGTGACTGTAACGCATTTTGCCAGTCGCTGATCATAATCAAAAGGTAAAATTTTTTGTGTACACAATCAAGAACTAGTATGATGTGGCCACTACAAGACTTCCTTCTGTATAATTTTACGCAAAATCATGCAGTACAAATTATTTATTAAATTATCATCTATAAAAATTATTTTCCATGATAAATGCAGACGATTTTTATCTGACAGAATTATAACACTTTTTTTTTTTTTTCGTTAAAAAATGAAAAAAAAAAAAATCGTTAACTTTGCTTTGAATTATCACAGATCTGCGGTTCAACCATTCATTTAAAAGGTATTGACGAGATCTTTCAAAAGATACCCATATTAAAAATTTATCCCCCCCCCCTCGAACGGGTACTTCCCCCATAGAGGACACGATGCTCCTATATGCACAAACATTTTTTCCTAGTTTACAACTACCATTATCTATAATTCGAATTAATTTTACAATCACACGTTAAAAATAACTCTTATCGTGTACATTTATACGAAATTTTGTCCTATACTGTCATGTTAAAAGTTTAGAAAAAATGAGATTACACCGCCACCTGTTGAGCGATTAATCCCCAAATCTAATCAGCTCCAGCTTATGTCAGGGTTCAAATAAATACCAAATTTCGTTAAATTAAATTCATTAGTTCGAGAAATACAGCGTCTAAAACATTTATGATACACACACACACAGAGGCAGACATTTTCTAAAAAGATCAGATCGTGTACAGGTAACGTCTCAAAACGTGTAAATCCATCGAAACTGGAGTTAGAAATTTTCATAAATCCAATACTTTCTTCTTATATATATAAAAGAAAGTATATATATATATATATATATATATATAAAGGAAAAATGATGTATGAGCAATATATGATATATTTTTATGACACTTAATTTATCCTTTAAATTAATTATCTGAAAATAATTTTCGTAAGTGTTTTAACCTTCTCAAAATATTTATCGGAGAAACTTCATATTTCAAAGATTATAACAATATGGTGCATGTAATATTACATTTTTGTTAATTTAAGGACATGTCTTATAACATGAAGCATAAATCTTGAAAACAAACAAACACTGCAAACAAAGTTTTACATAATTAACTTTCGATGTTTACATAATTTTAAATGATAAATACGTTAGATGACACAACTCAAAAGCGATGATTGAAGTTTTATTTTTAAACTTTTATGTAAGTAAACATTTCTTAAAAAATATTAATTTAAATAAAAGAGGGATACTAAATCAAAATACTCTAAATAATTATAGAAAATTAAAAAAACTTCTATTACCCACTATTACATACATTTTTTGGAGATAATGTGATCAGAAGATATAAAAGTGACCTAAAGAAGTAGAAACCTTACATTTTTCTGTTAAGATAAAGTTTATACACCTCTAAAACTTTATACACATGTATAAAGCGAAGCTTACATATAGCGAGGTAAAAAATAAGAAAAAAATGGTAGAGTTTTTTTTTTTTTTTTTTTTTTTTTGAAACACCAATTTTCGAGATCTACTTAAACTTCTGACCTACCTAAACAGGGTAGCTGTTGATTTTCCTCTAATAACTACGTGATACATAAGAAAGAAATGGATTTATATAACAATTTTTAAGAAAATCGTTAGAGCCGTATTTGAGATACCAACTTTTACCAAAACTCACTTATTGACAGGAAAACAATAATTACATACAAAAGCATATTTAAAAGTGAGTTAATATGGCGAGTTTGAAAAAAATCCGTACAGCCGTTTTTAAAGGAACGCCCTTGCGAGACCTAAAATTGAGCTATTTATACAGGACACCTATCAATTTTCCTGAACTAACCAACTATATCATTCGAAAGGAAATCTAATAGGGTGTTTATACAACAAATTTGAAGAAAATCGATAGAGCCGTTTTGGAGATACGGACTTACAGTCCCACTTCCGGCTTCCGATGTCCTACTTCCGGTTTTTCAATTTTCACCAAAATTTGGAAAATTCATATGTACACCAGACTTGTTTCAATTTTAAAGTTTCGTAGTTCTATCTTTATTAGTTTCCGAGATATAATAGCCAGAAGACTCTCCACATGTATACACACACACACGCACACACACACACATACACACTGACCAAATGCCAAAAACCCCTTTTTACTTTCCGAACACTGTAGTCAGGAAAGTATTCTAATCATGTCAAAAATCCGAATTTGAGATTTGGATATTTCTATACGTTTCGAGGTCCCTTGAATCCGTTTCCACTATTTTTACGATGATGTATGTATGTATGTGTGTATGTGTGTATGTATGTGTGTATGTCTGTAAGTGAACACGCTAGCGTCTAAACGCTTTGTTCGAATAAGCTGAAAGTTGGTACGTATATTGTAAGTCACCATAGTACGAACCCTATAGATTTTGGTGAATCTACCACTTATAGTTTTTTTACAGAGACACCGTGAAAAATTCTTTATCATTATGGGTCCAAATTTTTAAAAGTGCGATAGCGTATAAACGGTCTATTAATCTGAGCAAAAAATTTTTACACATGTTATAGGTCACAGTTACACGAACTGTATAGTTTTTGGTGAATTTGGCACTTACAGTTTTTTGACAGGGCATAAAGAAAAATTCTATATCATTATGGCCTATGGGGCCAAATTTTTAAAAGTGTGATAGCGTCTAAACGCCTTATCAATCTGAGCAAAACATTTCTACACATGTTATAGGTCACAGTTGCACCAACTATATAGATTTTGGTCTATTTACCACTTACAGTTTTTTTTCCAGGGACAGAAAGAAAAATACTTTATTATTATGGCCTATGGGATCAAATTTTTAAAAGTGCGATAGCATCTAAACGCCTTATTAAATTGAGCTAAAAATTTATATGAATATTATAAATCACTGCTGCACTAACTATAAGCATTTTGGTGAATCTAGCATTTATAGGTTTTTACAGGGACACAACGAAAAATTCTTTATCATTATGATCTTATGGGCTCAAAGTTCAGTAGCGTTAAATAAAACATCGTGTGATATATGGAGAAAAATACTCAAACACTCTACTATGGTTTCCTCTCTTTTGTTTGTTTAACAACTCCATTTTCTTTACTTTATATACAAAACTGTTAAATACTCAATGTTCGGAAAGTCTAGTGGAGTCACTCCAGATTTTTTTGGACTCAAGAGACCTTAAAACGTTTAAATCAGGTGAAATCTGGATATCGAATTTTCAGACTGAATACAATACTTCCATTACCTATGGTAGTAGGGTAATGGAAGTAAAAATGTATGCATGCTTACTCGCAAAACATTCTTTCAAAATATTTTAGAAAGCAATGTACAGAAGGTTAGAAAATAACGTATTTATAAAAGAATTTACATAGATATTTACAGAATTATTGAAAATTTGATCATCTCTATCTAGAAACAATCAGTAACTTTTTTGGGAAATATTTTAAGATAAATTTCAAAACAATATTGATATTTTCTCAAAAGGTTTTTTAAATGAGCTTTTCTAAAGTATCTTTACTTTAGCATTATCTTTTAGCACTAATGTATCTTTAGTTTGGCATGTTGTATATTATTCCATGCACTATTGAATAGCTGTCAAATTTTATGCTTTTTAGCTAACGGAATTTTTTAATAGACTTATATATATATATATATATGTGTGTGTGTGTGTGTGTGTGTGTGTAGTTCTATAACAATTTTTACTGATCAAAGAAAAAAAAAATCTATTAAAAATTTCAGGTTGCAAAAAAAGCATAAAATATAGCCACCATGCAATTGAATTTCTTTTTTTTCTGAAGAAAATTAAATTTAATTCTTTTTAGATTTCAGTTTTATTTATAGGTTTGTAATAAAAATGGTAGGTCGATTGAAGTAAAATAAATAACTCAATTGACGTCCTTAAATCCAGAAATTCATTATAAGATATATATATATATATATATATATATATATATATTTTTTTTTTTTTTTTAGGTATAAGGTGTTTAAACTTCCTTTTATTTCAGCAGAAGTTAATCGTCACCGATTTCAATAATCTATATATATAAAATCGTTTGTCCGGAGTGAGTGAGTGATTCATCATCACCCAGTCCAAACCCCTGGACATAGAAGCATTAAATTTTGACAATGTTCCTTCTTTTACGCAGATACCTGATAAGTAGTGGTTTTGCAAAATTTGCCCCCAAAGGGGGCAATGAGGGCAAAACGCGATTTCACAAAAACTTTCATATCTCAAACAAAAAAACCTGGGAACCTGGGGACCTGGTGCGACATATTTACCAATCAGATTTTTTTTTTTTTTTTTTTTTTTTCACGAATAAAAATTAATACAATTTTGAGAATTCATTAATTATAGTTACTCATTTAAAAATAGTGACCAGCGAAGCGGGCGTAGCCTGCTAGTATATTATATTTAAAATTGCACTATCTTGAGAAGTTTTATTTATTTCATTTCATATCATATCATTATTCAATCATAATTCTAATGATGTCAGCCATTTTTATTAAATTTTTACATTGTAAGAATTTTCCAATAAAATATTTTTCTCCTCTTTTTATCATCTAATACGTATTTTAAAAACTCCAAATCTTTTCGATGTATTTTTATATTTTATTTTTACAATGAATTTTCGTAAATGTTAAACATTATGTATTCCACATATATATATAGTTAATGAGTCAAGTCAAAATTCTGAGAGAATAGACAAGTTATTAAACAATAAATTCTGCCATTTACTAAAATAAATAGAAAAATAGCAAGTTATATCAGTATAACTCTTCATACCGGCTTTTAGGATATAATTAAATTTTAGCGAACTAAGATGAAGCCATCATTCAAAAATTCTTCAGATGCATGCGATAAAATAAGGAACATGATCTTTACTTATTAAAAGGAGACTTTTGGCGCTGGATAATTAAAACCAGGAAATTCTTCAACTTCTTGAACCCCAAAGAGGAAAAAAAAATTGAGAAGCAGACGGTTATTTTGGTAACATTTAGCTTACCAATTTCAGTGGAACACTGAAAATGCTAGGGTGTCAGGACACGGTCATTACACAGAAGACGGTACAATAATTGCTAACAGCACAGTCGTCTGCTTTAAATTTTTTTTTTTTTTTTCATTTTGGCGTTCATTATATTGGAGATTTTTCTGGTGTTAATGATTTGCATTTATTTGTACAATTTGTTTCATTTTTTGAAAAACAGAGTTGCCAACATTTTAATTTATTCCGGAGCATTTTAAACAATTTTGTAAAACAAAGTCAAATTCTATTATTCCAACTATCTATAAAAACATTTAACCAATAAATAACCGTGTTTATTTCTCTTTTTTCTTTATTATGTTAAAACATTTACTTGTTAGTTTACTTTATTTAGAAATTCCTAATTTATATTGCTATTCTACTTTTAAAATCTTTAGTATTTAATGATTTGTTATTGAAGTTTCATCTGAAATACAACAATTTAACGAATTCAAAGCTATGTTTAGTCTCATTTAGTCTGGTAAATCGATAATCGATTGGAGTTTAATACTGCTAGTTTTCAGATCGATTTAAAGCAGAATATTTGGAGAAGAATCACAATCGATCATTGTCTCATTGATGTATACTGATATAATGATGTTTCTGAAAATAAATGAATAAATATATTTCTCTCTCTCTTTCTGTATATATATATATATATATTATGAATACCTTTTAATACATTTTGAAAAATGAAATGACATCATCTGGAGAGTGTAAAAAATTGAAAAAAGAAAATTATTGGATTTTTTTTTTTTTCAAATTGAAGGCGCATACAACAATACAATATTTCATCATAGGCCTTGATTGCAAGTTGTACTCAAAAGGGGTATATTTCTGCGTGCTGTAAAGAAATGCAAAGAATTTACAAGAACCTTGTCTTATATGCCCTTATTTGGTTATTACTTATTTATTTACTTTTATATATATATATATATATATATATATATATATATATATATATATATATATATATATATATATATATATATATATATATTTATATATATATACGACTTTTCTCATATGATTTTCCCCGTATGACTTTTCTAAAGTCATATGAAGCATTTTTTGACAGTTTAAATCATTTATTTTATGTTTTTGAAATAGGTTTTGCTTATGTTTCACACTTTTTAATTTTCATATAATTTTATCTTAAATTATAAGTTATTTTTGTTACATATTTTTAACTTTTGTATGACTGAAAAGATATATTATACGTTATATATATATATATATATACACTGTAAAAAAAAACGGGTGAAAAACTGCATAATCTGCTGTAAATTTTTCGCAAGCTGGGGAAAAACAGTATTTTAGGTTTTTTACTGTAATTTGTGAAATCGTCTGCTGATGTTTTATATCTGGTTGTTCTACAGCTGCGTGCGCCATTATTTTATTATCCAGAGATTCCGACAAAACGAAGCTGAAACTTCAAGCAGGTGAATTTTAATTCCTGCTCTTCGATTTCTGGTAAGTGCAATTTTAATTGTTTTGTATTCTTTTATTATTATAAATGTATGAGACTTATATACTTGATTCACAAAGATCCAGTCATAAATCGTCCATTATTTTATACAACCTATTGTATAATTATTAAGTACGATAAAATTTTTTATCATGAAATGTAAATTTTTATATTATTTGTTGAGAGAAAGTACAATATAATTTTTACTTAATCAGATTATTTTGCCTACTGTATTATTTGTGAAAGTTTATAGATTTCTTGTTCTATTTTAAACACTGTTTTTATTATTGGTTCCAAACTTATGGAATTAGTATGTATAATACAAACGTGAATTTTAAAAGAGATTTCTAGAATTTTTTTCTTTTTTCCATCATTTTTTTTTTTCTTCTCAAGCAGTGTTAAACTCGTCCTATTTTTGAAAAAAGTCGTTTTAAGTTCATCGATTTTCGTTTAGAGTTAGTTTTAAATTTGCTTATTTTTGTCAGGTCTTTCTTTTTAAAAATGGCGATTTTTATAGGCTTAATTTTCATAATTGAATTTCTTCCTGAAATTATTTCTCTCTCTCTCTCTCTCTCTCTCTCTTTTTTTTTTTTTTTTTTTTCCAGTTTAAAGCAGAGATATTTAATTTATTACTCTCATAGAAACTACATTTAAATTATGATTTTCTTACTGTGACTTCAAGCGAAAGTTACGTTTCTATTTATTTCTCGGAAATTTTACATTAATAACATATATCTCAAAATTTAATACGAATTGGCCCATTGCATGAAAAAATAATGAATTAATGATTGAGTTTTCTCAAAATTTTTCATACTTTTCATAATTTAAAAATATTTTTCCGCATTTGTTTTCCTTGTATATGAAACATTTTGCTCAAAATGAAGTATGAAATTCATTGCACAAGATTTTAAAATGTTTCAAAAAAAAAAAAAAAAAAAAAAAAATGGGAACGTCTAATAAAGATTTTTATTTACTTATTTATTTATTTATTTATTTGTTCATTTGATTGTTTTATGGAATAGCGTTCTAAACGATGATTCCACCTCACCTCAGGAAGGATATGTCTGATCACCATCATAGATTATTAAAAAAAAAGTTAAATAAGTAATAAAAAGATCATTACTAAGTGAAATATCTCTAAACTTTTTCCCCTTAAAGGTCTTTTTATTAACGTAACTATTTTCTAAAATATTGTGCAAAATTTGTAACAAATTCTTTTCCTATGTGTATATAAATCAGTAGAACAGAATAATCTTTTAAACAAACTAAGATATCATTGTTCCTGAATAAATATTTTGATAGGCCTTTCAAAGAAGGGGAAGAGACAGTTTCTTGTTATTCGTGACAAGCAGATGTCTCTTTCTGGGTATTAAACAATTTTGAACTAAAACCTTTAATCTTTTTGTGGAAAATGAAGTATATATCTATTTAAAATAAATTGAAAAACTAAATAACAATGTTTATTGGGTTAATAATTGATTTATTTAGCTTGGGAAATATTCTAATGAAATGTTTATGTCATGTTAACAATAAAAATTGTTTGCTAAAAGCGTGTGTTGAGTGTCCAGGTACTGAAGCTGTTACAGCAGCAACATTTGATTTCGATGAAGAGAAATATGCATTATGTGTTATATGGGAAGATGGGGACTTAATAAAAATGCATGTGCTTTTAAGAAAATGTAAATTGAATTACGGGATTAAGAAAAAAAAAAAAAAAAAGGTGTGCCGGTGTTGGGGTTAAGACAAATTGACTGCGCTGTGTTCCTTGGTCTAAGGAGAGCGCCCTCACCAGTTTTTTTTTTTTTTCCTCCAGAGTCCTAAATCATATTTACGCAAGTTTTGAAGAAAACTACTGGAAATTCGGAACGTCTAGGCAGACGAGCGCGACCTGCGGTCGAAATTGTCACCTTACGTCTACCAGCTTTCAGAGCAGAACCTCTTGGCCTCTGGTGGATCGGGTTAAAGCGGGCATTTCTCATAATTATATAAGAAAATTAATAGAAGGAAATTATTGGGGCAAAGCTAATGATAAAAGCAGATTTTATTCTACCAATAAAGATTTTTATGAAAATTGGTCAGTTTTTCTGCCAAATGAAATTAAAAATTAAATTATAGATGAAATTAAGAAGTTATCTATTATGCATAATGTTGCGTGTATACATACATATATATACATACATAGACCTATGCTGTTTCTCTGTGTGTAATATTTTCAAAGGTAAAACACAATTCAATTGAAATTATTGTTTTCTAAATGATTTTTTTTTTTAATCTCTTTTATTCCAGGTGCTTGATGAATATCAACCCGAGCATGGAAAATAAACAAAGAAAAAATAGCATTAAAGATGGAGTCATGCCCCGCGCGTTCTAATTGTTGATGAATAACCTATCGAATTATGAATGGTTTTGATATGTAAATAAATGTCATACAAAATTTTAATCAATGTATATAAGTTCGTTTAAAAGTTAAACATTTTTAATTACAGTTTTCACGTGATATTGCTGTAATTATGTTCCATATTAATGTTTTAGATAATTACCTTGTAAACCTTGTTTTAGATAATTACCTTGCATTTACATGTAAATGCAAGAAGAGTATAAATAAAATATTGAATTTTCATTAAAGCTTAATTAAACAAAAAAAAAAAAAAAAAGAAGAAGAAGAATGGAAAGGGGAAGGGAGGCTTTTGATTTTTTTTTTTTTTTTTTTTTTAAGAAAATAACCTATAAATTTTCGATTTTTTTTTTTTTTTTGAGAAAATAACTCATAAATTTTCCATTTTTTTTTTTCTTTTTTAATTTTCAACATATATGGTAAGTAAGTTGAAAATTTTCAATCAAATAAATTCAATATTATCTTTATTCTGCAAATAGAAAACATTTTAATTTAGTTGTTTATTTTATTTTATTTTTTTTTTTTTTCTTAAGTATCTTTTTATAATTTTGATAATATAGAGAACATATGAAAATACAGTGTAGCATAGAAAACATAATATAAAAATTTTTACAAAATATTTTTATGCTGTTTTGTATCTAATTTTATGCTGTACCTAATAGGTATAGTTATGGAAAACTATATATGATTGAATATTTCATGTTATTAAGCTGTATATGAGGCGTTCTAAAAGAAACAAAAGAAAAACTAAATAAATAAAACTCTGTAAAAGTTCAGTTTCTCTGCCAGTAAGGCATGAATTTATAAAAATTACACATGAAAGGGAAAGGTGTAAAAAAGAAAAAAATATGTAATAATAAGACACCAAACTCTCATAATACTTAAACTGTTCTGAAATCAGAGAAAAATTCTCAGAAATTATACTTTTACAGAGTAATTGTTTTTTAATAAAATTTGCAGCAAATTTTTGCTGTGGAATTAACAAGGGAAAATGCCATAAAATTTACAAAATGACACAAAATCTTAGAAAAATAAATAAATAAACAAAATAACATCAAAAAGTTATATAAAGTCTACAAATATCTATGTGAATATGAATGATGATGATGATGATGATGTCGTGTCTATGAAAGTGCAATTAAATGGCTCCGAAGCTGTCGAAGACAGCTTTAGCAACCTCGACAGCCCTATCTGTATAAAGTAGGTCTACTGGGTCTCTATGAATTGTGAATATGAATAAAACACTAAATATAATGAAACACTGATTTATTTGTTAAAAATATATAAAAGTTAAAATATTAACATATGTTTCTATACTACAAGGTATATTTTTCAAGACTGTTTCAACTATCACACAATCTTCGATTTTTTATATATTTTCATTTCTCATTTCAGCGCCAGCTACGGATTCTTGTGAAAATTCGTTTTTTTTTTTTTTTTTTTTTTTTTTTTTTTTGTCTGCTGTATTTCTAAAGTAGATTTAACCATATTTTCGGCAAATTTATATAATATTTTATTGCACAATATTTTTTGCAAATGAAAATTTCCATTATTTTTCATATGATAACCAGATTAATTTTTCTGTCTAAGTTTTATTATCCAGCTATCATAAGACAAACAATATAAATTTTTACCATAAAAAATACTATGTGCAATGAAACATCATAAATTTTCTAAAAATATAGTTATATCTACTGCAGGTATACTATAAAGAAAAACTGAATTTGCCTGTTAATCAACAGACGCCAAAAAATAAAAATGCATAAAAAGTCAAAGAGAAACGTTATAAAAGAGGTATCGAAGCATATATTAATTTTTTAACTTTAAAATTTCACTTTTAGCAAATAAAACAATGTATCTGCAAATGTGCTATAAAAATTACACTTCTACTCAAAAGTTTAGCAAGATTTGCAAACGATCAGTTTTTTCAATTTAAAAATTTATCTCTCGATGAAATGTTTTCAAACATTGAGTATTTAAAGAACTAAGTCTTCCTCATGTTTTTCAGTGAAGATAAGTTTATGACAGCATTTAAGAGGACGGTAATAAAATGACAAAAAACAATAATGTTTGTGATTACCCTGTATCGTTGTGAACGAAATGAACTGCAACTTTAGGATATGTTAATATAGACCCAGTTCAATGTGTGAATGAATTTGTGTGACGATAGCATGTTAAATAACACAGATATAAGCATTTATTTTAAAGCTCAAAGAAAGAAAAAATCAACATGTTTTTTTTATTTATACTATGCAGAGTTTTTAACGCAAATTATTTCCACTTTCAGATAACTTGGATAAACACTTTCAAAACAATATACAGTAATCGGATTTTAAATATCTTTAATATCTCATGAAATTTCAGCATTTTTATGAAAAAACGCTTTCACTGCGCATCTGAGAAAGATAAAAAAAAAAAATGCATAGGTTGAAAGCTATATATATTGGGCTACATTTGTCAAAAAGGCATTTGAATAGAGTAAATATTAAGCAAATTATACAGGAAAAAAGAAAACGAGCTAGATTTTAGATATTTTTCAAGAGTTGAAATTTCTTAAGTAGTTCTTCACATGCCGCATAATTAATTTGAAGATTCAATTATTTCAGCTACACTCCAAATGTACATTTTTGTAAAAATCTCTTATAAGCTTGTAACTCTAACATCTTTATGTTTATTTACTAAGATTTGTAAGATGATAAAGGGTTTTTCACAAAATAGAGCTTTTGCTAAGTGGATAAAATAATTGGATCTTTACATTAATTACGCGGCATGTGAAAATCCGCTTAAGAAATTCAAACTCTAGAAAAATATCTAAAATCTAGCTCATTCTTTTTCGTATAATTTACTAAATTTTTACTCTATTCAAATGCACTTTTGACAAAAGTTGCCCAATATATCTAGCTTTCAATCTATGCAATAAAACTTTTTTTAATCTTTCCCACATGCGTAGTAAAAACGTTTTTCATAAAAATGCTCATGTTTCCCGAGATATTATTTTTTTTTAAATTCCGATTGCAGTATATTATTTTAAAAGTGTTTTTCCTACTTATCTGAAAGTGGAAATAATTTGCGTTAAAAACTCTGTGTATTATAAATGAAAAATATGTTGATTTTTTTTTCATTTGTAGCTTTAAAATAAATACTTATATCTGTGTTATTTAACATGCTATCGTCACACAAGTTCATCTACAAATTGAATTGGATCTACATTAACATATTCTAAAGTTACGGATCATTTCGCTTGCTTAATGATACACGGTGATCACAAACATTATTGATTTTTCTCAATTTTTTACCTGCCCCCTAAATGTTGTCTTAAACCGATCTTCACTGAAAAACACGAGGAAGACCCGATTCTTTAAATACCCAAAGTCTGAAAACATTTCATCGAGAGATAAGTTTTTAAATGGAAAAAAACTGATCGTTTGCAAACCTTGCTAAGCTTTTGAGCAGGAGTGTAAAATCCAAAACTGCTGTAAAAAGCAGCAGAAAAAGCAGTAAAAAGTACAATTTTACTGTAAAAGCTAAAATACAAATCAACTGTAAAAAAAAAAAAAAAAAAAAAAAAAATAGCAGAAAAGGCTGTAAAATTGACAAATGTGCAGTAAAAGCTAAAATACAAAATTGCTGTAAAAAAAACAGCACAAATTACTGTAAAATTGACAAAACTGCTGTTTCTTTGGAAAAACGCAATTGCTGTATATTAACAGCAAAATATGCTGGCACCCATATTGCCAGCATTTTTTGCTGTAATTTTACTGTGGTTTTTTTTACAGTGTATGCAGGTGTTGGCAGTCGAAATGTTTTCCCTGATTCTTCCACCAGTATATTTATATAATATTTTTTTACTTAATAAATCGCGGAAACTTATTACTAAAATTTCCGAAAGAAAAATACTAGTGGAAGGATCAGGGAAAAAATTTCGACTGCAGACACCCTGATATATACACACACACACAAGATAGCTATTAATTATCCGGAAAAAGTATTTGATAATAAACAATTAGTGAAATGGCAAATAAATTTAAAGCATCTATTTTTGCAACAAGTAATGTCTAACACTTTTTTTTTTACTATGAGTTTTCGAAATGGCGGTCATCGACTTTGACGCAAGCTGCGAGCTTCTTCGGAGTTGAGGTGACTGTGCGGCGCAAGTAGTTTGGATGTAAATCCTCCCATATTTTGTTCAGGGCTTTCTTGAGTCTATCAAATGTGTGATTTTCTGTGTTCGCAATTGTTCTTCTAAAAACCCACACACTGAAAAATCCATTGGGTAGAAATCACAGCTTTTAGAAGAACACATATTTTTGGTCAGATACCTTTTCACTTTGACATCGATTAAAGCAAACGTTGATTTGACTCCATGGACCAGAGCACGAACTTGGTGAAATATCTTTGCCGGGTCATATTGATTCCATGGAAGTACAGCTTTCTCTAAAACAACTTTTTGATAAACTTGTCCTTTATTTTTTGCGTTTTCTTTGAGAAAACCAGCTGAGTCTTCCCATTTTTACTAATCTCAGCTTAAACCATCAAACATTTTAGAAACAAAAACCCTGTTACATCTTTTCGTTTTTTGGTGTTCTTGAGAGCTAGATCCAAAAGTTTGTGGAGGTTTAGAGAGTTTTTAGAGACTTAAACAGAAAAACTTCTTCATCGGACAACAAAATATCTTAGATGCGCCGCACTTTGAAAAAAATTACGAAACCTTTCCATTTATCTAATAGATTTTGCTTTCTCTGTTCGCTCAAAAACTGCCTGTTGAGTAAATGCAAATTATTTTAATAAATGATGCTTAAAAATAAAAGCATTACAGCAACAAAAAAGTGGTTATAATGAAGTAGGTAGTCCATAAAAGCTCCTCAATTTTTTTCCGGATAGTTAATAGCCACCCTGTCTATATATATATATATATATATATATATATATATATATATAATTTTTAAAAATAGTGTTAATGCCAAAATAGGCCATTATTTGTATATATTTAATTATATATACAATAAGCAATGAATTTGAAATTAAGTTAATAAGTAATGATAATAAGCATAATAAATAAGATAATAAATAAAATACATTTAAAAAAATTTTGCGCATAAGCAGCAGATTAAATTTAAATGTAAATATAATGAATAATTTAATTCCTTTACAATACTCAGCAAATGATAGAAAGATGAAAATACCAACAATGAAATTTAAAATGAGATGCATTATGTATAAAGTTATAGTCACGATTATCATTTAATTTTAATTAAATGATAATCGTGACTATAACTTTATACATAATACATCTCATTTTATATTTCATTGTTGGTATTTTCATCTTTCTTTCATTTGCTGAGTATTGTAAAGGAATTAAATTATTCATTATATATATATTTATTTATTTATTTATATATTTAAACATTTTTTACGGAAAAAAAAATTAAAGCTGAAAATTTTTTATAATTAATTAATTTCAGAAAAAAAAACTTAAGCCTATTTTTGTTTTCTAAATAATAAATATAAAATTCTGCTTGAAACCGAATTTAATTAAGTGCGATAGGACTTATTTTAATTTACTCTTAAAGACACGATAATGACTGTTTTTTGTAGGATCCCCTCTGCAGTTTTTAAATTATTGTTGTCAATTTAGGGATGAATTAAAATGGCTATTGCAGTTGTGTAAGTAAAGATCTTGACGAGAAATGTTCAAGTTATTTCGTTTTCAAATTTTGGCAAGGGGTTCCATACAGAAGCGGTCCCATATTTTAGCACGATATATTTTAGCACGATTTTTTTTTTTTTTTTTTTTTAATTATTTAAAAAAGAAAATCATTGCACATTTATATTTTTTCCGACATAAAAAAGAATTTAATTTCCTTATTTATTTATTTAATTTTGGCTCATGAATCATGGAGTCTTTCGATATATCATTTTTTAAATTTTAATATTTTTTTACAAGTCAAAAAGCTTGTTTATTTTAAGAAATTTTCATTTCTTTTATTAAATTTAACCCGTTTCTATTTATTTTAATTTATTAGAAATTGCCATTTTTATATTAGAAACTTTATTTTCCGGAATTTTAAAAATCTTAATTATAAATATTTTCAAACGAATTTGTTAGTTAACTTAGGAATATATTTCTGAAAAAATAATAAATACCTGCAAGTTAACTTTACTTTTAATTTTTTTTCAACATATATAAATAATAATATTAATACATAATATATATATATATATATATATATATATATATATATATATATATATATATATATATATATACTGTAGCTGTTCCATTTCTTCCGAACGATTTTTCTCAATTTTATTTTAATTATTTAAAGACCAAATGTTTGCACGTTCATTTTTTTTTTCAAGGTGTAATACAATAAAGGGCTACAACGCAAAATCGCTGTCTGGAAAAATTAGTCTTGTCTTGTTTAAAAAATAAATAAATAAATAATCACATCAATTTTAAAAATTCGCTGCATTTCTTCAATATTAAATTATTCAGTTAAGATTTACAAAGCGTACGTATCAAAGTGTAAATTGTTCCATTTAAACCATACAAATTTCATTTGTAGGAAGATAATATTTGTTATAAAGATTATTTTGTAGTGTACTTTGACGATTTATATATTCATGTCTATTATCTGTCTGGTTATCTCGTCCAATGCATGCAAAGATGTGACGTCCAGATAAAGTATGCAAAGATGTGATGTGTAGAGTTGCAATAATAATAATAATAATGGCAATAGCAATAATAACAATCTATATAATAGTTCTCTAAAATAGACCAGTTACGACTAAATTTTGTCGAGACGAAACGATAGGGGTGTGATTAATAAAATACGTGAGGATACGAAGTAATATTTATAAATGGACAATATTTAAGCATTCAGACTCCGCTCAATGATCTAATAAGAAATAATTAAAAGATACAATTTTTTTTTATAAACCATGTTTTTAAATTTTCTATTGAAGGCAGCAAGGTCCCGAAGCAATTGGATAAAAATATTTTTTAAAAGCATTTTTACCGTATTCTGAACTATTCCGAAAGTTTCAAATGTCTAGCTACTCGGGAAGTTAGTTAAATATATTTTCTGTTGAATCATATGAACGCTGCCGAAGGCAGTAGGGACCTGAAACAGTTGACTAAAAGTATATAAAAAAAAATGTATTGCCACCGTGTTCTGAGCTATCCTGAAAGATTCAAATATCTAGCTAGTCGGGAAGTTAGTGAAAAATCGATTGCAAGCTTTGTACTGGTAACGCTGCCGAAGGCAGCAGGAACCCGAAACAGTTGGCTAAAGGTATTTTAAAAAATGCATTTTCACCGTGTTTTGAACTATTCTGAAATTTTCAAATGTCTAGCTAGTCGGGAAGTTAGTTAAATAAATTTTCTGTCGAATAATATAAGCGCTGCCGAAGGCAGTGGGACTTTAAATAGTCGACTAAAATTATTAGAAAAATGTATTGTCACCGTGTTATGAACTGTCCTGAAAGTTTCAAATGTTCAGATAGTCGGAAAGTTAGTGAAAAATCGATTGCAAGCTTAGTACTCATAACGCTGCCGAAGGCAGCAGATACCCGAAACAGTTGGCTAAAGGTATTAAAAAAATGCATTTTCACTGTGTTCTGAACTATTCGGAAAATTTCAAATGTCTAGCTAGTCGGGAAGTTAGTTAAATAAATGTTCTGTCGGATTATATAAGCGCTGCCGAAGGCAGCGGGACCTGAAATAGTTGACTAAAATTATTAGAAAAATGTATTGTCACCGTGTTGTGAGCTGTCCTGAAAGTTTCAAATGTCTAGCTAGTCGGAAAGTTAGTGAAAAATCGGTTGCAAGCTTTGTACTGATAACGCTGCCGAAGGCAGCAGGAACCCGAAACAGTTGGCTAAAGGTATTAAGAAAATTTATTTTCACCGTGTTCTGAACTATTCTGAAAGTTTCAAATTTCTAGCTAGTCGGGAAGTTAGTTAAATAAATTTTCTGTCGAATCATATAAGCTCTGAAGAAGGCAGCGGGACTTGAAATAGTTGACTAAAATTATTAGAAAAATGTATTGTCACCGTGTTGTGAGCTGTCCTTAAAATTTCAAATATCTATCGAGTCGGGAAGTTAGTTAAAAATCGATTGCAAGATTTGTCCCTGACAAACACACAAACAAACCCACAAACAAACAAGAATCGAAGTTAATAAAAACATGGTAAAAAATGACGGCATTTGTCTGATTACATTATTTTATGGAAAAATACATTTTTAAAAGTTGTTTCTTCAGAATCTTTGTAAGCATCATTTTAAACATAACAATTCTTTAACGTTATATACAGAATAGGAATTATTATAATATATTCACTAAAAATTACAATCATAAAATATATAATCAAAATTGGAATTATTATTATTATTATTTTAAGAAAAAGAAATGCCAAAATAAATAAATAAAAAGTCGTCGCGAATTTGGTTACAAATATTTAAAAGGCGTCATGCATGGGTGTCCTGCACTAAATCTGTACTGCCTGCGAAAGTGTGAAAATTGGGTCATCAACATTTTGAAACATTTCTTTGAATAATTCTGGTTTCATAATTGCCCAATATTAATTTGGTTCTAAACCAGGATCTTAATCCAATCGAAAATGTTTTTGACGCATTGAAATAATGCATCCGATTGCAATCTCTTTTTCCGTACAATTTACGGGATCTTAAAATTCTGTGTAACCAATGCATGGAAATTTCTGGAAGTAAAATCCCTCCAGGAGCTTGTAGAATCGATGCCTTCACGATTATGGGATATTATCTGCGCAAATAAAAAAAGATCCAATAAAATATTAATATAAGGTTTCTAATTGATTGGTCATCACTGTGTGTATGTTCAGAATATCTTAAATTAAATTATTTGTACGGTTTTCAAATAAAAGCTGTCGATTGTAAATTAGCATGATATACGCAGTAAAAATAGGTACAAGAAGTGTGAACTTATAAATTTTTGTCAACCATTTTATATTTTTTAATCACCAAATAATAACCTATTTAGTCATTTTTTGGACCACCAAATTCTCATTGCTGGCGTGAATCCTAATTACACTGCTCGGCAATAAAATTGCTTCTGGTACTATTTCAGCATATTCTTATGTAGAATGACCTCCTGAATCCGAATATGACGCCCAGTTTGCCCTATCACTCACCGTGTTTTAGAAACGATCCCCTATTTTTATCATTTTTCAGTGGTTTTATGGCTATACTAGTATCGCCCAGTGGTCGAAACTCGACCACTTTTTTTGCAAAGCGAGGCAAAGCAAAGTTATTGCCTTGTCCTAAACGGAATGCAATTGCAACACAGCTGCGGCAATTGTTTGCCGATATTCACTCTAACTGAATCAGCAGAGTTTTACTTAATATAACTATTTCTCTCTGTAGTTGTTAGCCTTTCCTGAAATGAGAGAAAATCGCAACGTGAAAACGCCCCTTGTTGTGTGATACAGCCCAGAAGCTAATAGGTACCATGTCAAACCAAGGCCCAACCAAGTATCAAATTCTGTTAATCGATTGGCTCATAAAGTACAGTGTTTGAACAAAAAAAAAAAAGATATTTTTCAAAAATGATCGAATTGAGTTCGGGAAATTTCAAAACGTGTAACTTTATCGAAAACCGAAAATCTAAAACTTTTCTGAATCTTATATTTTCTACTTATATGCAGAGGAAAGAATAATAAATCCACTTTTTAAAAAATAAAAATAAGTAGTCAATTTCACTTAATTAAAATGCAAGGAAATCTCAAAACGTGTAAATTCATCGAAAACCGGAAATCAAAAGTTTTTATTTATCTTCTACCACTGAGCTGAAGAACAACTGGAGGAAATGCTAGACCGGTTTTCGCGTGCCGTTTTTTGAAGGTTTGTCTTCGGAGCGTTGCATGGCAAAAAGCATTTGATATCTTTATATTTCAAAGTAATATTGTGTAAAGGTTGTCTGTTCGAACAACCATATGCTAAACATGACATTACAATTTTAAATTTTAATTCTTTAAAGATTATAATAGTAATAGACGACCCGACAAATGTTGCTTGCCATGCAAAGCAGGCGAACGATTCAAGAAAAACTGGCACGCACGAGCACTGTGTAAAAGTATTGGAAGCATTTGCTCCAGTTGTTGTTCTTCAGCTCAGTGTCTTCTACTTGCTTCTTCTACCCACAAAAGCTAGCAATAAAGACACTTTTTTAAAAAATAAGTAGCCAATTTCAGTTAATTGAAACGTAAAGAAAGCTCAAAACATGTAAATTCAGCAAAAAACGGAAATCGGAATTTTTTCCATATCATCTACTTATACATGCAGCAGTTAATAACAAATCCATTTTCCTTTTATTTAGTATATTAGTTGAATATTTATTGTTTAAATATCACCCTTTGAAATGAAATGTTTATGTTTACATTCGAAACTGGAAGTTTGCCATTTTTTTTTCTGGAGTTTTGTGATTTTAAATTTAAATTTTATCAATTTTACAGAAAAAATAACTCAATCAAACACATGTAGACAGTAACTTATATATAACTATACCCAAATATCGGAATTAAAATCGGCAGATAATTTCCGTTATTTTTTAATAGTTTTTTACAAAAAATCCAATGGACGATTAACATAAAAAATCTTTTTCATGGCTCCATGGACAGACAGTGACGTCATCACTTCGCTTGCGTATAGTGATGCTACATTATACAAATTACTGTGTCTATGGTTTTATTTGAGCTTTATGAAATTGCCAGATTTAACAACTTTCTACTTTTAGGTATTTTTTAATGTAAAGAAATACGTGTATAAAAGGGAAAAATGGGGGAAAATGCATAAAAAATAAATGTATTTTTAAATACCTTCTTGACATCGTAAGAAAATAATATTTGTATTCGCACCTTCCGGCTAACCATACCTTTCGAATGATACCATTTTCAACCCTCTACTCCCATAATTAATATGTTAAAAAGGGACTACAAATTTTATGCTTGCCTATTAATATATAGATTATAGCTACCAAGTTTTACGCTTTTTTGAAATTTTTTACGAATTATAAATTTGGATTTTTAGGAGGGAGAGGATTATTTTAACCATTAAATGACTTTTGAGGGGCTACAGAGTCGAAAAATTGTAAAATATGGGCATTTGCGACAAGGGAAAAACTCTGGGGGGTATTTGCCACTGAAATTATGTATTACATATCTTATATATTTTTTAATCTGTTATTAATGTTACTTTTCAAACTTTATATATATATATATATATATTAGGTATTAAATTAACTCTTTTTCATTCTTCAAATCAAATTCATAGTCATAAAATTATTGAACAGGGGAAGAAATTGGGGGGGGGGGGGGGGGTGACTGGACAAAATAGGAGTCATATTCGGTATCAGGTCATTTTACATAAGAATCAGCAAGAATGATATCAGAACTCGAATTTTTCTTTCTTTCTTTTTTTTTTTTTTTTTTTTTCAGAGCAGTATTATTAAAACACTAAACAGACTAGAGTAAACTTACATTTAATTTGTAATCTTAATTGCGATTTTCTGAACAACTTTTATTAGTAGACCACCTGTCTAATAAATGCCAAATTTCTATGGCACAGTGGATGGCCCTTAGGGAAGTTTCATTACGTGTAAAAGAGTTTTACTGAATCCAAAGAAATCTATCCAATACCTTGCAGCAGAATTCGAAATTAAATCTATTTTGCACTCGCAAAATATTGGAGTAAGCCTTATGCACGTTTCTTACCAAGATCAAATCTAATCAAATCATATTATTTCCAATTGTGCGATAAAAATTTTGGAAACATTAATAATTTTATATATAAAAATCACAACGAATAGTAGAATATGTTTGATGCAAATGTTACACCTAGTCCCTTTTCACCTAAACGTTTTTGCGAACCGATAAATTTAGGATAATTAAAACCACACTGTAAATAGAAGCGTTTTAAATTCAGACAGAAATGTGTCTGAAATGCCAATTCAGACACATAAATGCCTGAAACATTTACGCAATCTAAATTTGAGACGCATGTGCTGTCTTAAATTAAGACACGTAAGTGTCTTTTTTATAAATGAGCTGAGATAAGTGTCTGAATAAGATTAATATGTCTGAAATTAAGACATGTTACAGTTTCGACACATAAAGTTTCAGACATTTTACAATTTAGGCACTTAAAAATTCAGACTTTACGAATTTCAGACACTTAGAAATTCAGGCATTTGTATAACTTAACAAACTTTCCATATGGAATCTACTTTTAGCTGCATGCATATCCTGTTTTAACTTTTTTTAAAACAAATAAATTTGATATTATTTTATGTAATATAAGTAGTTAACTTATTTAAAATACTTAGACTCGGAAATTATTCTGTTAAAAATTAAAAAACAAAGTTAATTTTTAAAGTTCTCACGTGTAATAATATTAAGATAAACTAAACATGTAACTTGTAGCTAAGAAAGCGAGTTCGTAACTAAACAATCTCAAACAATTTGTACATAATTGATTTTTTTTTTCCGCGTTTTAAAAATTATTTTATGCTACCCTACACTTCAAAATATAAAGAGCATTTTTTTTTTTTTTGATTCATGTATATAGTTTGTTTTCTTGCAAATACCAGTTTAAAAGAAAAAAATCGCTTAAAAACCATATTCTACTATTTTTTCATATTTATTAAGCATTTTACAAAAAAAAAAAAAAAAAAACTCTAAACCTCTACACATGAAATTTAAGATAATAATATGTATTAAGCTTTACTTCTTATGGACAGTTTTATTGCAAAGACATAAAACTTCGATTTGTTTTACGGATACTAGAATATATTCCATTATACAAGCAACGTACATTGTGAGTACCAATGGCTTGATTGGGAAGACACTCGACTTTGAATCCGTTGATTGTCAGTTCGATTCCCGGCGCGGGCAACGAGGAATATTTTTGTAAAAATTATTAATGCATTTTCTTTTTTATGCTCTAGCAGATTCTAAAATCTTTTTTTCACAGGTAAACAGTATAAATCGCATCTTTTAATTTATTTATTTATGAAAAATATTCACTGTAGACAGGATCAAACATGATGGAATTTCAGATACTTCGAGTGTGAAACAATGTGCCTTTTAGGTTACTTCAAGTGACTGAAATAAATAAGACGCTTTTTAGCATCTTAAAATTAAACACCCATTTTAGACACAATTGTGTCTGAATTTCAGACACTTGTATTTACAGTGCAGCATTTTTATATAGACTTACATCCACATTCATTAAAAATTACTCTTGGGCTGCAGCACTCATCTTTAGACCATTTTAGTAATTTTTACCGATTATTAAATGTTTACGCTTTAATATTGTGTTATTCTTATTTAAAGTTTGCAGACGATTTTTTTCACTCTTCTATTATTTTGAAAATTCTTAATTTTAGAAATAATCGGTAATTTTATATATATTGTTAACTTAAAGATTTCATTTGTTTACAAATAATTCTTAGAGATTGTGTTCATGTTTTGATATTTATTCAATTAATCCATTTAATATTATAATGTTCTGTTTGCAAAATTTTATACTTGTTAAAATATAACTTTTAAAGGGCAATTGTGCTCATAAAACTTCAAATACACATTCTTATTTTTTTTAAATACCACGTTATTTCGCCTGAAGAACACCATAAACGTATATAAATAATTCAAATATATACTTAATGTATAGATATTTAATTTTATCTTTCTAAATCAATCAATTGCATTTAATAGGATATTTCCTAATGCAATTCAGTTCCTTATACAAATTTTAAGACTTTTCCAGTACAAGATTTAGTTAATAATAACAAAACTTTTTATTACAGTTCAACTAGTTTTACTCTTCAAATAAAAGACTTAACTCAATTAACTAGCGAGGGCATTTATATCCTGTGGGCAAAGAGTATAATGTTGAATGTCACAATCTAAATTTTATTCTCTTTACAAAATAAGTTGTTTTAGAATTTGCAATTGAAATATTATGAGTGGATAATTCGAGAGATAACATTTCTGTTATAAATAAATAGTTTTCAAAGCTATTTTATTTTAAATTCATGTATTATTTTGGCGGAAAATATAATAAAAATTTTAAAAATGAAATACAAAGTATTTGATTTTTAAAAAGAATTGAAACTAGTATGTTGTTGACACAACGAAATTTCTTTCTATATTTTCCTAGACAAATTCACGCAGTACGCATAATTTATTACATATTATTTATTGAAATTACTATTTATAAGAATGTTTTTTATGATAAACGCAGACGATTTTCATCATAAAGAAGTATAACACTGAATGTTGAAAGAAAATCAATTTTGTGCAATTCAGAAAAAACCTTAAGTAATTTTTTTACGCGTTCCAATAAAGTTGAAACGTGTTTCTGACTTCGGTTGGTCTGTCCATCTGTCTGTCCATCTATCTATCCGTCTGTCTGCATGTCCGTCTGTCCGCGCTTTAACCTCGTAAATATCTGTAGAAATTTCTGAAATTGCTATATGTTATTCAAGCTTACTATGGGTTGTTCTGTATTGAAAATGGAATAAATACCACCACTAGTTTGTGTTCAAGGACCCCCCGAAAGAATTCCAAAGCATTGTGTTCTAAAAGAGATATTTCTATACGCCATTTTGAAGTCTTTATTTTGCACAAATCATAATGAAATAGACATTTATTATTACTATACAGAAAAAAATATTTTATATAGAATATAGTATGATTAGCATTAAGATTTACAGGGTCACACAAAGATATTCAAATACATTAAGAGGTGTAATTGAAAATTGCCAAAATTGCATTTTTGTTTTTATTAATCGTTTTCACCCCTTTCTAACTATTTTTAAGAGTGATTATGATTTGAATTAGTATATTTACCTGTCTTTCTTTCCATTTGACTGTTCATATGTTTATCTCTCCGTCTATCCATTTCTAGAATCCGTAAATAATTTTAGAATTTCTTCAACATGATATATGTTATTCAAGTTCACTATGACACATTCTCTATTTAAAATTATATAAATACCATAGTAGACTTGAGAGTACTGGAAGTTAATATAAATTTGGATGATTAAGATTTATTCATTAAGCAAAGCTTTAAATAAAGGTCACTGGACTTAGTAAGTGTCATAAATATGAATAAAAGTTGTTTAATGTTGAAAAAAAAATAATAAGTTATTAATTTCAAAATATCACCCAGATTTGAAAATAAAAGAATTTTGTTTATAAGATATTATATGTTTATATTAAAAAATATTCACTACGAATGACAAATATTATAGAAAACTAAATACCACGTGTAATTTTCAAGCGATCATTGATATTTAAATTAAAACATAGAAAAAAGTAGTAGGTTTACAGAGCTGCCAACATAATCCGGCAAACTGTTAGTACCGTCTTTTTTTTCTACACCACTTAACTTTTAGAGTATTTTTTTTCTTCATACATCATAAATATATTTTAAGATATTTACTTTAAAAATTAAGTGGTGTAGGAAAAGAGGCGGTACTAACAATTTGCCAGATTTGGTTGGCAGCTCTGGACTTATATAAAATTGTGAGGATTTTTCTTTTTTTGTGGAATTATTTTTATTATTAATAGGATGTTATGTTTTGAAGTTTATTTAGATAAAGAGTGCAGAAGAATCTAAAATTCTTTTGATGCTGGGGCGGGAAGTGCTTAAGGGATAACACACTGTAAAAATTTCATTTATTATTATTATTATTATTATTATTATTATTATTATTATTGGCTTATAAGATGATTTGAATCTTCTAAAATATGTGGCGAAAAGTCTAATCCCTGAAAAAATAAATTCTATGGAAATCCGAGCTCCTCATCCCTCTTGCGCCTCGGATGATCCGCAACAGCCTTTGCCAACGATACTCGCTGAGAAATCCCCACTTTTTAAATTGTAACTTCTTCAAAACCCGCATATGTTGATAGTGTAGTGTCTGGGTATAGTCAAAAGCATTTCAAAAAAAAAATACTTTTTTTTTCATTTGCTATATCTATAAAACCTCCCAAAACATCAAATGAGTTTAATTCGAAATATGATTTTTCAAAACGGCATAACTGCAACAATTTTCAATCTTTTCATTTGAAAAATTTAACCACAACTTTGAAAAGTGAACCACGTAGTGGATTTTCGATTATCTAAATCGAACATTATTTATTAACAAATGACTGTCATTTTTTTTTTTTTTTTTTTTTTTTTTTTTTTTTTGTTGTTGTTTAAATTAAACGACTTTATTCAAACACTCGTCAATTACCCAAAAATAATGTCTAAAATCCCCTATGGGGATCACTGTCTACAGACAAATAGGTGATATAGTTTTTTTTTTTTTTTTTTTTTTTTTTTTTTCCCAGATTCAAACTGGCACCAGTTAGAGTGTATATCGCAGATCGCATCAAATTCAACACGCATTGGGAAAATTTCTGCAGTGTCACCATTATGTAATATTTTCCGACTGTAATTTTTTTTCTTTTCTTTTTTTTTTTTTTTTTTGGTAAGATACTTAAATATATTCTCAATAACCACCCTAAGTATTATTTCTCTATCACCTTTCCTTCTGTCCCCTAAAAAGTATGAAAAAAAAAAAAAAAAAAGAGGAAGAAGAAAACGCTTTTTTTTTTTCTCTCTCTCTTTTTTTTTTTTTTTTTTTTTTTTTTTTACTTTTTCAAAGCTTTCTTTTCCCAAATATTTTAGTTTGGTATTACACATTTAAAAAATTAATAGCTCATGATATAGGTTATTTATTTTAAAACTACTTATAAATTGTTAATTTATAATTTGAAGTAAAAAAATTTAAAATAACCATAATAAAGTTTATTTGGCCGATAAAATTAGAGACGATGCAGAATTACAAGCACTAAGAATAGATCAATTACATTAAAACACATAACAAATATAGAACACCTCTCTACAAACAGAATGTTGCATTGGTAAAGGCAATTAAAAACATGTTTTGGTCATAAATGTAAATCACACTTACACCACAAAAAAAAAAAAAAATAAAAAATAAAAAAACTGCATGTGTTTTTCAGAAAAACAGTGTTTAGGTTTGGGGTTTTGCTCTACGGTCTTTTTTTTTTTTTTTTTCATATTAAGTCTCTTTATTACATACCTTTACAAACATTCATGCCTGAGCCGAGATTTGAATCAGGCACCTAGTGGCTGAATACCACATCGGCTAACCATTCGACTGCCAAATACTCTTTTAAAGTTTTTTAAGGGTTTTTTTATGGTTCAATCAAAAATCTCAAGCATTTCAAAAGTTTCTTTGCACTAAAAAAAAAAATCTGTGACTGACATTTAAAAAATAAATTTTTGCTGTATTATAAGAAGTTCCATGTTAACCTTATGAATTCTAATTCCATTTGCTAGTGAATTCTAGAAACATCAATTAGCATTCTAGAGCATTTTCTTATATTATAGTAATCAAACGCATTTAAAAAATCTCTGTAAATAAATTTGAACACAAGAGGTGAATTTTAGTTACTATAATTCTAGTTTATAATTCTAGGATATCAAGCGAGTATTATAATTCTAGGATATCAAACTTCTCGCAGTACAAAGAATTTTTTTAATATTCGTAATAATATTTTACCATCTAAAAATGTATAGACTAGAAATTCTAGATCATTTATTCTATTCAGTTTATTTACCTTACTCGTATAGCTTAGAAATCTATATTTCTTGCTAAGGGATTAAGAAAATGACTAATTCGTTCTAGATAGAGACGGTATATTTTTTTACTCAATGTGAGGTTTCAGTTAAAAATACTTCCTGAAAAGAAACATCATCAAAGATTTCTTTAGGTATTATTTTTAAAAACACTAAAAAATTGCACTTTTTAGGTGTTATGGAAGTTTTACATAGATTTTATAGAAGCAAAATATTTCTGAAACCTATAAAATATTTGCGAAAAGAAAGCTTTGAAAAAGTAAAAAAAAAAAAGAGAGAGAGAGAAAGAAACTCGTAGGATTTTAGTAATAATAGGCTTAAAAAATATTGAAGTTTATATTATATGACTCATGCTTATTAAATATTATATATATATATATATATATATATATATATATATATATATATATATATATATATTGTAAAACACTAGACAGTTAAGTTTTATAAAAAGCTTAACTGAAGACTCGAATTTATTATTATTCATATTATTATTATTATTATTATTATTATTTCTGAAATGTTTTTTCAAAACAAATAAATTTTAATATCTTTATATCTTTTCTATCTATTTATTATTTGGTATTTTATTATGTCTTTTCATATTACAACTATCTACAAGATTTACTTATCATTATTTTATCTTTTCAGAAAGTCTGGCTGTCTAGCTTGTCAGTTATTTGAACTAATCTATATCTTTAGATATTTTTTTCTATTCATTCATTGCCATAATTATAGGTTTTCTCATTTTTATCAGATTACTTTGACGAATATATATTTTAGTTCAGCTTAATGAAAGGAAAGAATATCTAAAAGTAAATATAATCGAGTAACTATTAATTGGAGTAGAAGTATTTGAATTGTGTAAGTACTAATGTATATATATATATATTTAGGCTTTTGAAATTATTCTTCCACATGCATAAGAAGAAAGTAATGGATTCGAAAAAAATTTACTTCCGGTTTTCGATGGATTTTAAAGTTTTCATGTACAGTCGGTAACAAAAGTGTCCGAACACTAGCAAAAATTCCTATGTAAAAAAAGTACACTTCATAAGGTTTTGTTAAATAAATTCTTATCGAGTCATGTTCTTAGACTTACTAAGAACAGGATTCGACAAGGATTTATTTAACAAAACCTTATGAAGTGTACCTTTTTTACATAGAAATTTTTGCTAGTGTTCGGACACTTTTGTTACCGACTGTACTGAACATGATTTGATCCTTTTAGAAAATCTCTGTCTGTCTTGTCTGTCTGTGTATGTGTTACCAGAATTTTCTTGGCGCTGTATCTCAGAAAATAATGGACAAAATTCTACAAAACTTTATACTATGTTGGTGCTTTTTATATATAAATTCTAACTATATTTTTGGCATATACTGCCCTACATATGCTATAATGTCTTTTGTCTTATATACCGAATGACTGTTTCTCGTTTGCATGGGCATACTATCCATATCTCAGCGTCTATATCGTATAAGTGTACCAAATTTGGTAGTCATATATGGGTTTATATCGATTATGTTGTTAGACCCTTTCAAAGAATTTCTAATTTGCTACGTATCAGCATCTATTGCTTAAATTAACGCCAAACTGCATAGGTTATATATATATATATATATATATATATATATATATATATATATGATTTTTAAAAACAACAGGTATTTTAACAAAGTTAACTATGTTAGTAAGCAAGATTTTTAAAAATGCTAATTCAATTTGAGAACTTTTGAAGCCGAAACGTCAATAGATACAGTATCATCAGCAGCAGCAGGTTCGAATACTTCAATATCAAAGAAATTATGTAATCGTAACGGGTTTTTGAGGTATGTCAAGCTACCATACTCCAGTATGTAGTCAGAAATAGTTCAGTAAAAGGGTATCGTAACTTGAAATTATAACAACAAAAAAGATTAGATCTAGATTAATTATTTAGTCTATGTGTGAGGTTTGCGCTGACGCAGACCCCATCTTAACTTAAGTGCAACTAAATCTTCTCTATCGAAATATAACTTTCTCCAGGCTCTAAGCCTTAAACTTTGTCGTAGACAGATATCGGACAAGACTCCACTACACCACACCTTTACGAAAATCATCTCCATCTTATACCCCTATTCACCAACTTCCCTTCTCTTCATTTCAACCAAACTTTTAGAATCGCATCCTATTCATCTAAATCTCGCAACTTAATTGCTTCGTTGCAGCATCATGTCGACACAAAACTAATCCGACCTAAAATTTCGCCAAGTCATTGGCGCCGAAGCGATTTAACTATCCCAACTGAATACTTTGCTGGATACAGCTTAATTTTAAACAAACTGTTGTGACTTACTGTATACCTCACATATGGACACCATTTTTCTAGAGAAATTATGTTTTTATCCTCTTTTATAATCTATGTTAATTTCATTATGTTGAATGCAGGGTAACAGCGTTAAAGTGCGTTTTAACGAAATTATATTCATAATCGTAATGATAAGAAATAATTTTGCTGTCGCGGTAGTCTGGTGGATATAGGGCTGAGCTCGTAATTAGAAGACTGCGAGATTGATACTCGAGCCAGACGGAGAACTTATTGTGTACATTAACGGGGGCTGTGTTACGTAAAATCCGTCGTGGTTGCAATGTCCTGCATGTTACCATTCAAAATATACCTCTGGAGGTCACCAAAGCGGGAGAGTCATCCCCTCCGTAGAGGGTCAAAATTGTAATGGCAGGTCTCCGAACCACCTTAGGGGTGTGTCCCAGACCGTCACCAATTGTCCATAGCTTAGCGGAAGTGCGACGTAAGAAACCCTCTCACTCACGAAATAATTTGTCGAATCTCTGTGCACGAACTACAAACAATATACACACCAAAAATAAAACAGGTAATTCTGTGTGGTTCGTAAATAAGTCTATTTGCAGGTCAATCGGGTAGTTTTTGTTAACACGTGAACACACACACAAAGAGACAACAAAATCTTTTTGAGTCTAAACGAGGAAATCTCTGCTGGTGTTTGGCAATTATTGACCTCGTCTATAAAATAAAAAAAAATAAAAATAATAAAAATATTAGAGGGCATATTTTGTCTCTGTGGTTAAAGGATTTAATTGGATGTTTTCTGATTTTCTAACCACATATCTCCATTGGGACAAGCCATATCCAGTACTTTGCATGTAGAAGTTTTATTTATATACACTCGTTAAAAGTGAAATTGCAACACTATGAAGGAATGCGCGATGCGATTTAAAAATAACAGGATCATTAGATGTCAAAGACATATGTAAATGGTTAAATGCGCGTGCACATCTGGTCACATGATACCCGGTTTCTGGCTATAAAAACCAGTAGTTGGCTCGCTCTTTATATACTATCAATAACAGATTGATAGCAAAATATTTATAACGGAACCAATGAAGAAGAGCAAAAAATGCCTCAGAGGCATCAGCGAGCTGAATATCATCAGTTATCGTTTGTGGAACGAGAACGTATCCAAGAACTGCAGAATCTCGGTTTTTCGATACTCGCAATGGACATTATGCACCGCGCGTCATTGGGGGTATATGAAAGTTTCTTCGCCTATGGCTGAACTCGAAACTTTTGTTTACTTCTCTATCAGCCAATATCAGCCGCTTAAATCGGTAAATATCCGCAACCGTTACCACTTGTGCATAAGGTCCATTGTCAATATTGTTGTACTGGACATCAGTACACTTCAGCAATGTGTGACACGATGGACGCAGGACAATCTGAAAACACGAGAAATAGGTAGTGAATCATCCAGGTACACTTTAGGTCACACTGATAAGCAAATTTGGCAAATGCGTCCTGGGGTTCCGTTTGCCACGGCAAGTCAAATTCAAATTTATCTACCATTATTAAGAGGAGCATCAGTCTCCTGCCAAACCATTCGTAACAGGTTGTCTGAGGCAGGAATGCACGCATGGCGGCCAGCCACTGGGGTTACTTTAATCACTCAACAATTGTCCGTCTGGCTTGTTATTCATGTTATCGTCACTGGAAAAACGAAAGGCATCTGGTATTGTTCTCAGACGAATCCCGATTTTGTTTATGGAGGAATGAGGTTTTTGACTTGAGTGGCAGCTTTCCGGAGAACGTTACCTGCCACCCCATATCGTCGAACGTCCTACCGGCCCCACACTAGGCTTCATAGTTTGGGGTTGCATCGTGTTTGGACAGCGGACAGTACTTGTGTACATTTCAGGTTATCTATCATCAACTTGGTATGTAACACAAGTTGTTTTGCTTGTGGTTCGGCTACTTGTGCGGATCACCCTCAGAACGCTATTCCAGAAAAACAATGCCAGGCCTCAAATCATACGTCACACTCTAAACAGCCTCAATGGATTTGACATCCTTCCCTCGCCGCCAGCTTCAGCAGATCACTTTCTTATAGAGCATGTGTGGTACGCCATTGGACGTGTGGTGCGATGGGCATCCCAACCGCATATCATAGAGGAATTAAGAGCTGAAGTGGACTCGGCTTGGCAAGGAATGTATCAAGAGACCATTAATAGACTCATAGTATGCCTCACATTTTAGAGACCTGCATAACTGTCGCTGTCCGTGGTAGCCACATTAGATACTGAATAAACAATTAAATTTTTCATATCTTTGTTTGTTTCTTAAATCATCTGCATATGTGTCTTACCTCTACCGACCCGGTTATTATCACATCGCTATGCGCATTCTTTCATAGTGTTATAATTTCACTTTTAATGAGTGTATATATAGCAACGTCTTGCAGACTTGTACCATGATTTACTTTGGTTGTTACGCAGAACTAAATAAAAATATTGATAAAGGGTTTAAAATTTGGTTATTGTAGACATTGCATTTAATTCAGGTTTTATAACCTTTATCAAACCTTTATAGCTTTTTATCCTATACATTACTTTATTCAACTTAAACGTCTTCTTTGGCCGATGAAAAAATGGTTATATCCAATCAGAAATAAAATAGAATTTCCAAACTAAAACCAGATTAAGAAAAAAAAATTTTTTTTTATCTGTCATTTATCTAAATACTCACAAATACGGGGTAGGCCAAAGTCCATAACATATTTTGAACTTTAATGTAAAATCAAGTAATTGACTTACGAGAGTTTTGATTTAAACTACAATGCTTCTCACAAAGAAAAGTTTTGTTTAAGCAAATAAATATATTATTTCCAAATCTTACTCATAGCTGTGGCTATGTACAATACCAAAAAAACAATAAAAACGCAATGCAAGCAATCGAAGAGGATTCATTTTGTGAAATTCACAACATTATTTCAATACGCACGGCCTTTACATATATGCTAACATTTTAATCTGTTACAGAGCACTGTTAGTGACAGCCCTTTCTTTCATACCACTTTATTTTTAGCAAAATTTTCTCCAATATACAGTTACGGTTTCATAAGAAGTAAAATGTTCTTTAAGAATAGTAATGTGAAAAACAAATGCTTACTAAAAATATATCGGAATAAAGTAAAATGTTGTATGACTGCATTTATAGCTCAAAACATACAAACTGTAATCGAATTTAATCCCCGTGTCCACTAGTATTGATTCTAGAAGATCATATCTTCAATTTAAGCCACAGGGGAAGCATGCACTTTGTCCTTCACATAACTCAATACACGCACACAAAATTAAAATCATCTCGGTATCGAGAAGGCCTTATAAAAATCACGAGAAACGATAAGTAAGCAAAACGCAAGATACATTATCATGTGTGAGTAAACATTTAAACTGATTTTTATTTATTTAAATCAAACTTTTCCTTATAAGAAGCTTTTCAGTTCTAGCTGCACTCTCATATACAACTTAGCTTGTTTTATATTAAAGTTCAAAATATCTCAAGGACTTCTGGCCCGCGCTGTACGTTTTATAGCCGGATTCTTTGCTTGAAGTGCATAAAAATTTCTGAAACAAGTAAAACTTTGCGAAAAATAATTTGTAAAATGAAAAAAAAAAAAAAAAAGTCTTATCTGTTGCAAAAAAAAAAAATTATTGGAAATATAAACACCGATATTTGAATAGGTTTTCAGACGAAGATGCTAAGGATAACAACTACACATATCGAGTATTGCAAGCATACATCGTTTCATGACATCAATCAGTGGTTTTTTAATCGTATTTGAAAGGTTGCATCTCGTCTAGTTGCAACTTCTCCAATAATATACGCATGAAAATGTCGTTCGAAAAGCCGCTATCAGACAAAGTGTAATAAGAGAGTTTTTAGCACATAGATACCTCATAAACAGATTTTTCATGAGAGAAGCGCTTAAAATATCCCCGTCTGATACGATTTGCCTCACCTATGTTCTTCAATCACGTATTTTCGACTGTTTGAATCACATACTGTAGTTGGTAGCATGAATCCCTCAATCAGCGAATCGCGGTTCCGAAATATCCTCTATCTTCATTTCTTTCAAACCTCCTTGAGGTGAATTATCACCAAATGTTGCGACCGTTGTTTACATTTGTGGATTTCGTTTCTGCTTAAAAATAATCATAGATTCCACTGAAAAAAAGTCGTTCGGTCGCTTTGAGATGCATTATCTTATACTTCAGAATATTCGTTCTTTCGTCTGATAGCAGCTTTAATACTGCGATATGTACTTAATCTTACTAAACGTGCAACATGTGCAGTCGCGCTTGCGTGCCTCGATATGCGTGGTGACCATTTTGATTTTTTTCTTGCATAAATAGGGCAAATACCTATATTAATGTTTCCAATTAAACTTTTCCCGTATATCAAATATGACGTCATATTTTTTTTTTTTTTTCTTTTGCATTTTTCTTAAATCTGTTTGTCGTAAAGATATGGTTATTTGGCCACTTTTTTAAGTACTGCAAGTAAGTAATCGGGTTGTGCAGAATTTATGTAGCCTTGCTGGGACACTTTATATCCGAGCAATCGCGCACTGATTAAAAATCTGGCATGATAAAATTTACTGCCGAAGGCAAACCAGTAATTTTATGATTGTAAAAACAAGTTTTATAACAATAAAGAAATTTTGTGCCAAAATTCGTACTCTAAAATACGTAACAATTGTATTTGCAATCTTTTTTTTTTAATATTATTTGAAAATATGCTTCAGTTATGTGAATAAAATAGAAATTGCAGATTTCGCCATATTTTATGTAAAACAGTAATAAACTCTTTTTATTTGTGCAACTATTTCTATTTTAATTTTTTTAGATTTTAACTTGTGCAAGTGTTTCTTAATCTACTTTGCACAATTCTAACACTAACAAACAGAATATTTTTTTAGGATATTGTTTCAATATATGCATGAATTTGAAAGAATGTAGTAATTAAAAAACCGAAAATCCTTAAAAACTCTCCTAATTTATGTGCATGTTTAAAATACATAATAAAAAATAGTCCAAGTTCATATTTTGATCGAAATTTATATTATTCTGTTTACAGAATTTTTTTTACAACATTTTATTTTCTATTAATGAACCAAATACCAATAATTCCTTTTGTAGAAGTGAAACATTTATTTAAGGCTGATTTTATAGATAAACTGTAAGTAAAATGTTTAACTAAAAAATAGTCATCGCTTATAATTCTAATATTATGTTTACAAAAAAACCAAAAGCAAATATGTAGGTATTATCAAAAGAACATGATAAATTACGTTTATTTTAAATGAGTGTAATAGAGAACAGTCTTAATTTATTATGCATGATTAAATTTTAAATTAATTGCCTTTACCGTTAATTTATCCTTTACCGTAAAATTCACAAGAGCAATAATCAACATGAAATTTTTCATTTAATATAAAGTATCTTACGTTACAAACATTTTTTGTCTGTTGTGCTATGCTTAATTTCTTTCACGTGGACAAAAAAAAAATGTCTGTTAAATTCTTTGATTTTCTTTTAAACGATGCACAGAAAGAAATATTTACTTTAAGAAATATAACATTTTTTTATTATAGAAATACTTTTCCAGTACTTGACTTGTATTTTAATCTTGTAAAAGATGCTTAAATACATTAAAATTAATTTTAAAAAAATATTTATTTTTTCGCTTTAACAGTTTGATAGTATTAATACATTTTATTCTGAAAGTTTTTTTTTTTTTTTTTTTTTTTTTTTTTTTTTTTCAAAGGAATTGATATTTTGTTTCTGTTAAATTTAATTACGCAAAACGATTCAGATGAAAAAACAACTCTCACGAGAAATTTAATTCAGAAAATTTCCCAAACCGAGGAAAAAATAAAATAAAATAAAACTACTTTGAAAAGCCAAAACTCAGAAATGAGAGAGAGCTTAGTCCCAGACAAAAAAGTAAAATGTTTTTATAATTTTCTCAACCAAAAACTTACGTGAACTAAAGTTATAAGGCACAAATTTAATTTTATATGCTTAATCTAATACGAGTTCTTTCTATTTCAAGTAGCAACACTTAATACTTTTATTTTATGTTTTCTATTTGTCTCTGTGATTTTTTTTCTTTTAATAAAGTATTTCAGAAAGGAAATCACTTCTTACATATTGCATTGAATAATTGTGGAATGTAGACTGTTTAAGATATGGAAGTACATTAAATAAGATATTTTAACAATTTTGTTTAGTATAAAAGCTGGATTAAAAAAAAAAAAAAAGAAAAGAAAAGAAAAAGAATACATAATAAAGAAAAAGGGGCAAAATAAATTATATATAAAATTTAATAAAAGAGAGATATCGAGACATATTTCTTCAAATTGTAATCTACTTTTCTTCAATATGAAACCGTGCCAAGTACTACAGTTAAGCATAAGCGGTAGGCGATGTAACTGTATAAATTTTCATATAATTAATTGTTTCATCCAACACAAAATAATAATAAATATTATTATTATAATTATAATAATTATAATAATAATAATAACTATTATTATTATTATTATTATTATAAGCGAAAAATACAGGAAAGAAACACTTTAAAAAGTTATAATTCATTGACTGCCGTATTCCTTATTAACATCAACTCCCGGTTCAACTCAAAAACTCGAAAAGCGTCTAAAGGCTTTCTAAAAATAATTGGCCAGCTCCTTCTGTCATCTAGCGACGAATATTTCATATAATCTTTGATTGGTTATTTTCCGCTAAAGTACCTATGTCGTTAGAGAGCATAAGCAACGTATCAAATTTTGTTGAAAAGTTGTGCCCTGACTTTATGCGCTTTTCAAGTTTTCGTGTTCAACCGGTAGTTGAAGTTATTGGTGAATAAAACCGTAAGAGTTGAATTAAAATCTATATATTAATACGCAAACGTTATATTTGACGTGCGCTTTTCGCCTATCTATATATATAAATGGCTAAGAGATTTTCTTGGACTCTGTTTTTCTGTGCGCGGACGCACCGAGTATTTCTCACCCAGGAGAAATGTAACGAAAGTCACTTCACCTGTGAACGCCGTGGCTGTGAGGCAAAGTGCAGGGCTAAGGAATCAAAGGCCGTGAGTTCGATCCGAGTCGAGGGCAAGCGTTTAAATATGGTTTTTATTTTATTCTAAATTGTTTATTTTAGATTTTAATTTCGGTTTTTTAGAGTTAACGCGTAAACAGCATCACACCGAGTTTTGTACATTCCGAGTTTGATTTTGAAATTTTTCCCGGATTCGGAATTCGGTTAGTTCACTTTTCTAGTTTTTAATAAGAGGCGATATTTAAAAGATGTATCGTTCGTACGATCTGGTTAATGTGCATTGCAGAAAAAAATTCTCTTTCGATATCAAGAAGGCACGAAAAAAGACCTTTTTTTATACACTTTTTTCATTTTATACATGTAATCATTTGTATTTAAAATTCCTATAGAAGAAAGTTTTTAAATTTGTATGTGCAATTTTTTAAAAATCCAGTACAACGGCTCGTGATTTAGTGTATATATTTATATTTTCTGGATTTACCTTCTGTATTTATTTTTCAAAGCCTAATAGAAAAATCACTGTTTGCTTTATTATAACATTCTTTTATCATTTGTCTTTTGGCAACAGAAGTGAGTATAGTGTAGATTGGGGGAAATCGCCGTAGTTTTTGTTTCCTACTTCTGTAAAATGCATAGTTAGTTATATTTGTTATTTATTTATTTGTTTATTCTGAAAATTTATACTTTTGACTTCATATTAAAATTATATTTAACTTCAAGAATGTTATAAAAAATCTGAAATAAAAGTTTTTTTTTTAACGATTTTGTTTTGCCATCTTACCCCAATCATGGAGTATTGTTATATTATTGTTTTATTCTTATTTATGTCTTCTTTTAATGATAATATTATTTTAGATACCTGTCCTTTCTAATGAATACGTAAGAGAAAAGAATTTTTTCCATAAACATTTAACAATACCAAAGCGAAAGAAATGTTCTGTCACCATTTGATTTTGCTTTTTTTCATTCATCTATCCTTATAAGCTCGTAAATGACATAATAAAGCGTTCTTACATTTATTCTTTATTATTATTATTATTATTATTATTATTATTTATTTGTTTGTTTGTTTTTTTGTTTTAAAAGTTATTCCCAATTGTTGTTTGCATCAAATTAAGGAATGTATTTTTACTAGTTAAAGAGAAAATATGATTGCTCATAAATACTTCCAAGATATCTTACAGAACAAAATCATTTTATTTTCGAGTAATAAAAAACATTAAATTGGAAAAAAAAAACTTCAAAATTAATAAAATAAGAACAAAAACTAAACTCTAAAATGCGGGTGCATAATAGAAATTCAAGTTCATAATTTCTATTCATTTTCCATTTTCAAACTTTCATTTCAAAAGGTAATGGGTAAATAATGAGGGTATTATATTTTAGAAACAAAAGAAAATTACAGTCAAATTAAAATAATAATAATAATAATAATACAAATGTTTCACTGTAAAATATGTATTTTAGAGAAGTTTTATTTAGTTTTGAATGGAATATATAACAATAAAGTTTATTTTTAAGCAAAATCTTAGAAAAGAAATATTCAAAATCTTTTTACCTCACAAATACAGAAGACTAAAATGAAAGCTGTAAAACTTTGTAAAAACAAAGAATGTCAACGTCAACCTGAAGTATTTCATTTTAAGTTTTCAAAATAATAAAGCCAGAATAATAACTTGTAGGAATTTAATATTTTATTTTATTTTTCGACTATTTCATTTGGATAGTTCCATTAATGCAAGTCTTTATTTCACGTTTGGTCCAAATTATCTTTAAATGCAGAAAACTGGATTATATAAGCCAATAAAAATTATCATTCTGGAATTACTACATACATTTAAAAAAGCAAAACAAAAACGTTATTAATTATTCTACTGTTTATCCTATGCCATTACTCTTGTCTAAATCATAAAACAGCAGCCTCTTACCGCATCCATACAAAGTATCAATGTAAGTGATAGAATCGATATCAGCGTTATTTTGGATACATACATGAATAAATATTTTAGGCAGGACGACCATTTCATTATATAAGAATAAAAAACATCGTTACAGTTTCATCAGCATTTAGAAAGGGAAAAAAGAAAAAAAGAAAGAAAAAAAGAAAAAAAGGAGCTGATTTAGATGTTAAATTGTAAACTGCGTTGAAAATGCACAAAGAATAATTGTTGTTCATTAATGGCTTATAGACACAAACTAATTGACCGTCGCAAAAGAAATAAAAACAAAAATAAATAAAAAAAACAAAACTTAAATGAATGTTGATATTATAGTTTATTTAAACAGACACAAAGGTTTTTTTTTTTTTTTTTTTTTTTTTTTTAGGACTGAGGACTATTAGTCTCAATCTGCAGATTTTTACGATACCAGTTTTACGATAGTTGGACATTTGCCGAAATCTAAAATTTATCGAAAAAATTATTGAATAATTTGAAAGCAAGGTTATAATTTGAAAAAAGAAAAAAATAATAATAGTTCTCCGTCCTAAACTAAATTTTGCTTTTGCCAGAATTTCCTCAAAACCATTTTTTTTTTTTTTTTAATAAAAAGAAAAGAAAAGAAAAGAAAATTAATAATAATCAGTATCGAAACAAACACTATCGAAAAAGTCTTTTTTATTATTTTTTTACTTTTTATTTAATAATTTTGAATTAGGAAATGAAAAGCGCGCGTGCAAAAAAAAAAAAAAAAAAAAAAAAAAGAAAGAAACAAGACAATTAAGTTTGAATCTGAGTTGGTAATTTAAGGATGCCTCTGATATAGTAACTTTTTTTGTTGTAAATTGTTTTTTTTTTAAATGATATTAATTCTAAATTTCATGAGGTGTGAGACATTGCATTAAACATTAACCTTATTATCACAGCTTTGCATAAATCTCCCTCTTTATGTTTATTCTTGTTAATGTATCCTCCAAATGGAACAACCCCCCTCCTCCCCAATATTAATAATAATAAAATCTAGCGCAAAAATAGCTGCCCCTTATGACTTCTATTAACCTTTACTACACATAATATAAACTGTTTTTGGAGCTAATGTAGTCAGAAGACGTAGCCTGACCAATCGAACGACTAATAGTTTTTTTATGGTAAAAAACTAATTCAGACGTTATAAATGTGTATACAAATGGGAAAAATACCGAATTTAATAAAAATTTGTAAAGCTGATTTTTGAAAAGCCACACAATCATCACACCTATCAATTTTCCTGTAGTAAACAGATGCATGCGAAAATACATCTAAAAAGAGGTATATGTAGCATATTCGAAGAAAACCATTTCAGTTAGGTTTGAGGTATTGACTTTCGATCTCATTTTAACGAAAACCTGGCGAATTAATTTTATAACAAAAAAATTCGTTGTCGAAATCAGTCAATAAGAATAAAACAGTTTCCCTTATATAAAGTTTTTTTTTTTTTTTTTTTTCGTAAATCGAGAACTATTAAGTACAACATGAACATTGAAATTAAAAATGCATTTGTAAGTTGCTGCGACTTGGGAGACAAAGAAGTAATAATGGCTTCTTAATGAACAGAACAAAACGAGTTAAAAAAAAAAAAAAAAAAAAAAAAAATCCGCATTTTAATTTATTAAAAAAAAATTTACAACAAATATCAATGGCATCCTTAAATTACCAACTCAAATTCAAACTTAATTATCTTTATTTATTTATTTTTTTACTCATTACAGTACACGGACTCAAATACTTTGTTTCGTTTTAATAATGTTAAATTTAAAAAAAAAAAAAAAAAAAAAAAAAAAAAAGAATAAAACTGGTATGGTATAAGGTATGGTATATAGTATATCACATTTTGCTAAAATGTGATCATTACGAAAAAAATAATCTGGTGTGTCACTCACACGACTTTCTCTTACCCTGAAATTTAATACTATAAATACAGGTTGCAGATTAATAGGTAAGATAACGAGTACTGTTATGTAAACCTATGTTAAACAATTCAAATTAGGTTTCGGAAGAGTTTTATATGATAATTAGTTCTGTGTGACGGGGTCTACGGCCCCCCTCAACCCCCCGTTTCATTAATGCACATTTATATAGAATTTAATTCGGCTATTGAAAAATAATTCGGTTTTTAAAAAATAATTTATTAAAATTATTATTTAAAAAAATTATCTTTTATGATAATGCAGACGATTTCCATATTAGAGAAGTAGTATAACACCAAATATCCAAAAAAAGTCTATTTTATTCTCAATATTAACAAACAAAAAAAAAAAAAAAAAAAAAAAAGTTCGATTTTTTTTTCTAAGTTTTTTTTTTTTTTTTTTCGTTTAAAGTAAAAAAAAAAATTCGATAACTTTGTTTTAAATTATCGCACATCGATGGTTCAACCATTCGTTTTAAAGGTATTGGCAAGCTCTTTTGAAAAATACCCATCATGAAAATTTACTCCCCTCGAGGAGGACCCCCCCCCCCCCAGGGTGGGAGGGAGGCGAGGCTCCTACATACACATTTTTTTTTCCCTGTTGACTATCTCTATTACAAAAAATATATATTCGTTTCATTTGGTTTAGTGCAGTCTATAGACGTTAAACTCTACTTACCTGCAATTTCCCCCATAGACGTAATGTATTAGAATTCTCTTGGTTGTCCCTGTACACGAACCTTATCTGATACACATTTAGAATACCAAGTTCGAACTTTCTGCCATAATTTGTTCTTGAGATATGCTGATAACAGGCAGACACACACACAGACACACAGACATACACACAGACATACACACAGACCATTTGCTAAAAACATGATTTTCGTATTCAGGGGACCTCAGAACATGTAAATATGACAAAAACTCACGTTCGAAAATTTGACCCAAAAACAGTACTTTCTCTACCTTATGGGTAAGAGAAAGTAAAAAGTGATTATTACTATACTTTATTACAAAGAAGAATTTTTTAAATCTCGCATATTTTCTACTCGAGAGCTTAATTTACATTTTAATGATAGCAGAAACATGGCGTTTAAGAATCAACAAATGATTATAGAGCACATATTGAATTTCATTGAAAAATAACTTATCTAAAACAAGTAATATGGTGTAGCACTCACACGATTTTTTCTTACCCTGCATTTTAGTATTATAAAGACAGATTGTAGACTAAGGGGTAAAATAACAAATAGTGTCTATAAACTCACGTTGAAAATATTTCAAACTACATATAAGAATAATTTTATTTGAAACATAATTATGTGAACCATTATATTCTAGTTCTTTTAGGTAGTCCTGTAAACGAATAATGAATGACCGTATTCTCCACGACACAGTATTTTATTCATTAAAAAAATGTTATGTTTATTTCATTTTGTTTACTGCAGCTTATAGATGTTAAACTGCACCTATCAAAAATTTCGCTTACAGACGTAATGCATTTGAATTCGCTTGAATGTCTCGAACATTTGCTTGATCTCAACGAAAAGTTTAGCGCAGCTTCCCTATATGAAACTGTGGCGTACTTGAAGGTTCGTAAGTTATCCCAGAATGAAAAGCGAATCTTGTAAAGGTTGAAACCTTATTTACAGAAAATTCAAGAAGATTACAGGTCTATAAACCAAGTATCAACTTCAGTTTTACCAGTAAACACAGCTTAAATAACAGCTGTCAACGGAGAATTCACAGCACAAAATGTATCAGAACATTAACATGCAGCAATTGACTGCAATCCAAAGAGACTCAGAGCTCTTTCAGTAACAATAAAAGCATTGGAGAAAACTAAATGAGACCGACTCATTTGTTGTAAAGTAGTTTCTTAACAACCCGCGTAGAAAAATGTAGAAAATTACAGAAACTCGTCAGCCAATCAAGTTAGAGCTTCCATATTTGGTATATCGATAATAAGGATTTTCTCGCCAAGGACGCTAAAAAAAGTCTCCAGGAAGCGAAAATCACAAAATTTGGCGGCAAAACCATCACCTGCCTTAATGAGTTTTTTTAACGTGGTTTTAACGGGGAATGAGCTATTTTAATGCAAAAACGAGCTAGAAATGGTAAAAATTAACAGTTTATTAACTGCCTGAGCCTCTTTGATTGAACTTACAACTACGAATTATTTACAAATGCATTACAATGCATGCCACGTTTGAGCTTCCTGTTACAATTTATTAAGATATGCTGATAAAAGGCACACACAGAGACCAACCGCTAAACTTTTTCTCGGATTCAGGGGACCTCAAAACGTTTAAATATAATAAAAACTCAGTTCTGAAAATCTGAACAAAATGCAATACTTTATCTACCACATATATGGATAAGAGAAATTCAAAATCTATTTTAAAGACTTATTACAGTAAAAAATGCACTGAAGGATTGGTGTTCAAAAACAAATAAAGAAATAAAATTTTGTTATAAACACAGTAATTGCTAAAATCTTGCAACAATTGTTTCGGACCGAAATAATACCACGGCCCTTCATTAGGTGAACAATATAGACAGGAGTGCAGTTTTGCAAAACTGCTTCTGTTGCACTCGTGCCTGCTTTATTTGACTGATAAAGAGTTATTGTATTTTTTCAAACCCGAAAAAGAATGTGGCGAGTTTTTTGCTATTTATGGTGTTTGCCTACAAAGATTGTTTTTCACAGTTTATTATTTTATTATTTAGAATCAGAACTCCTTACTTCTGTAATTACATCGGTTTTATTGAAACTCAAATCCCTTTTAATCCTGATTGAAATATTTTATTAAATACTCTCTGTATAGCATCAGGAAGTTTTCCTTTCAATATTTTATCATATTCACAATTAAAGTTATATTTATTTACGCAAAATAACATAGCAATATTGAAATTTTAGTCCTTTTTATTCGAAAGAATGTAATATAGAGAAATATTCGGATAGTAAAAAATAAATCTTATCAAATAGTTGCTTTTAATGAATACGGATCGACTGACTATTGCCTATGCTGTATTAAAAAACCTGACTTTATAACCATAGTCTTAGAATGAAATATTTGTAAAAATAGTATTAAAAAATAAATAAGTACAAAAGCAAAATAAAAAATTGGATACATAGAAACTATCTGCAGCGAAAAAAAAAAAAAAGTATTAACCATTACCAAATTATTGCTGGCTCATTAATAGAAAATTACAAAAAGTCAATGAAAATTGCCAGTAGTAATCGGGAATTTTTATGTTTGTTATCTGACACACTGTGGTCTGCCTGGAATAATATAAAAACATTATGTTTGCCATAGCTGGCCTAACAATGGTTCGCAACAATTTCCAGCATACTGTTGGCTCTACCTGTGACCCACTATTTCTATATTACTGCTAGCTGCTAACAGGAACTCATCACTCGATTACCAATTTTTTCCCATCCTACTGCGGACTGCCAGCACTGGATCGGTCGAATGGGGCTACCTACTAGTCAGCAAAATAGATTCCTTTTGGAACCATTAACTTTTGCCACCAGCTGTCAGAAATGGATATTGTTGACAGCCAACACTTGGCTTCTTATCGGCCATCATCTCAAGTTTTCCTGGAATGAAAGCGTTTTCATCAATTAAAATACTTTCTTTTGTTGAGTAAGAAAGCATGTTTCTGTCGTCTTCTTTTTTCTTATTTGTAAGAGTTTGAGTGAATTCTTATGTAAAGTTTAGAGTTTTATACAAGATTATAAAAGCTACAACACTCAATAGAAAAATTTGGTTCCCCAAATACCTTAAAATTTGTATTAATTCATTATATGTTAGAGATAACTAAATAAATTAAATTGTAGAAAAAGAGAACTAGTACCACTTGCGCGATTCCCATTTGCGCGAAGGGGTGAAAAATTCAGATTTGCGCAACCGAAAATTGCAGAACCAGACATGCAGGTGATTTCTTCCTTTTTGACTTGATAATCTGAGAATGCCCGTAACTCGATTCCGCGGCAATCACTACCACGCCCGTAAAAACCAAAGAAAATTTCACTGGACACCCCTGCCTCGCTGTGCTTGAAACTGAGAATTCCCGTAACTCGGTTCCGCGGCAGTCACTACCACGCACGTAAAAACCAAAAAAACATCACTGGACACCCCTACCTCGCTCTGCATGAATCTGAAAACGCTGGTAACTAGTTTTCGAAGCAATCAGTATCACGCATATGCTTCATGCACATATGTAACTCGTACTTTTCTTGTATTTTTATTTTGTTCGCACAAATGGGAAGAAAAATCGCGCAAATGGGATTTTTTCCCTACTTCGCGCAAATAGGAATCGCACACATACGAAGACACCAAAAAAACTATGTTATGGGAAAACATCTGCCAAATAACTTTCTAAGAGTTACATCTTTAAAAATTTTATACGACCCCTCTAGATCAATTTGGCTAATTATTATTTTTTTTTTTTCTATCCTACAAGACCTTTAAGAAACAACATAATTGAAATTATGATACAAAACCAACTGAATTATGATACAGAGAAAAAACAAATGATTTCTGTCATTTGTCCGTTTCATTTAAAATGTGTCTTATTTAGTGAAAATAAGGATCACACGCAAATTGGTAATGAAATTTCTTATATCAGAAATCCGACTTGTGTCAGAAAATCTGAAATGCTCTTAAATAAAATCAAAACAGATATAGATAAACAGTCATGTTACAGGATTTATGTGACCTTCAATTTCGATTTTTGCAGTTTTTCAGTTGGGGCATATAATGTTCAAAAAATATTTGCTATATGTAGTGTATTCTAGACTTTTTTTTTTTTCGGTATATCCAATGATTTTTTTGTGTTTTAAGAGAATATATAACTGGTAATAAGTATTTATAGTAAAACCTATATTTTAGTACGACAGGTCGTACTATTTCTTTCTGACAACGATTTTGCCGTCGTTACCATTTTTTTCTTTTTTAATCTATCACTTTAAATGAGCATGCAGACATTTTTGTTATATCTAAATATATAAAGCTGAGAGTCTGTCATTCCATTTTTAGTCTAGATTATTAAGATTTTATCAAAAATTGTTACAGTTACTAATTAGGACAAAATCTAGTTAACGCCGTATTTTCATTCAACCAGATAATTGATTCAAAAAACGTTTAATAAAAACCTAATTTTAACTATAAAATTATTAAAATAGGAATATCATATGATGCCAAAAATAAATAAGTAAATAAGTAAATATATTTCCTTTTTTTTTTTCCTTTTAATAATAAATAAAATTGAAAAACATTTTTTTTTTTTTTTTTTTTTTTTTTTTTTAAGAAACAGAACAGCTTTAATATAGAACCACTTGGCGAAATTTGTAATTTGGCACCGAAGTAGTTTGGAGGTTTCTCGACAAGTTCTTCACTTACGCAATAGCAATAACCGTTTTAATCCATCTCCAAAATGACAACAAAAATTTAAAAGTCATCAAGGGACTCCTATGCTAATGCTATATCAAAGAAATTTTAGGAAATAAATATTTAACTAATGTTAGGGAAGAGAGTTTAGATAGAAAAGCAGGTTAAAATAAGTCCCATCGTACTAAGTTAAATTCTGTTAAATGTGCAGAATTTTATATCTACTACTCAGGGGGTGGGGGGGGGGGGGGAGCTTAGGGTTTTCCCCTTTTTACATTTTATTTTATCACTTTATTTTATAGAGAAAAAAAAAAAGAAGAAAAGTGCATTTGTTTTTATTTTTTATTTTTGCCTCAGAAACAGAATACAATCATTTCGTGATAAATAGTAGGGAATTTAAAACTAGTAGAGACTTTTAAAAAAATAAAGAAGAAGAAGAAAGACGAAATTGCAGTTGTATCAAAGATATTCGAGTTTATAATTTGCGTTCATTTACCACTTTTAAACTTTTATTTCTAGTGATAATGGACAAGTAATGACGGTATTATGTTTTAAGAAATAAGAGAAAATTACAATCGAGAATTTGAAACGAAAAACTGTTTTTTACACTGAAAAACTTCCTTGAAGAGTTTCAGTCGGTTTTGAATGAAACATTGAACGCTAAAACTTATTTTTAAGAAATTGCTTTTAAAAAAGTACATCAAATATTTTTTACATAAAAAATACAGAAGACTAAAGTGAAAGCTACAAGATTCTGAAATTATCAACACTAACTTGACATATTCTATTTTCAGTTTCCCTAATAGTAAAAAACATGAATAATAACTTGTAGAAAGCCATATTTTATTTTATTTTGTATATTTCTTCTTGGATAGTTCACATGAATGCATGTCTTTTTTTTTTTTTTTTTTTTAAGTTTGTTGACTATAATAGGTGTAAAGAAAAGCAGAAAATCGATTCTGCTGGGAGGCATTATTTCTTTGTTTTTAACAACAAAGAGCTGAGATGTAAATGTAACGGAATGAAAGAAAGATAAAAAAAAAAAAAAAAAAAAAAAAAATGGAGATCATGAAATGTCACATGAAAACATTTTCATCCGTTAAAATACATTCTTTTAGAGAGTGAGAAAATGTGTTTCTGCTTTCGTCCTCTTATTCTTCCTTTTTCTTTTTTTCTTTCTTTCTTTCTTCTTTTTTTTTCCCTGTGATAGTTTTAGTAGGTTTTTTGACTGAAAATCATAATTTTACATAGGATCATAAAAGTTACAATTCTTAATAGATAAATATGTATAACTGTATTTTTAAATATAGGGTGTTCAAAAAAGATGGAACCATGCTTTAATCATACTTGCCTATATCATCTCATTAATAATCGGAAGATTAATAATCGTACCCGCCCTTTTTTTGTCCAAAAAGTCTTTTTTTTTTTTTTTTTTTTTTTTTTTCGAGTAATTGTACACTTATTTAATTGTAACTACATTTGGAGATAATTACTCTAAAAAAAAAAAAAAAGTGGTGTGGAAAAAGGGGCGCGTACTAAAAATCTTCTGATTTATAATTAGGATGTTGGCAGGTATGTTTAATTCTTCAACTATTAAATATACATGGCCAATTTAAATTGAGAATTTGTTCAAAATAAGTAGACTATTTTAAGAATAAATTTAACTAATTAATTTTCAAAAATTATCCTTTTCAATATTTATGTGACTCCCTATACAAAAATTTGGTTACTTAGAAAGTTTTTATTTTCCCTCTAACAAGACCATTGAAAAAACTGTATAACTGAGCCATTAATACCAATTGAATTATCAAGCAGGGGGGAGGGGGGATATGTCTGATTTATGACGTTTGTCGTTTTACTTAAAAAAATTATTTCTTTGGTGAAAACAGGGATCATATAAAACATTTATAATGACATATTTTTAGATTAAAAAAAATGTGACAACACGTGTCACAAAATCCCAAAATACACTAAAAAAAAAGACCTAGACAGTGGTTTCTTATACACGTCGCGGAACGTCTGCAGCCCTCAATTCATTTCTCTCTCTCTCTTTTTTTTTTTTCTTTTTTTTTTTTTTTTTTTTTTTTTTTTAACTTTGCAATTGGGGCACATAATTAAAAAAATTGTGTATTATACAGAGGTGTTTTCTATCATTTTTTCTTTAGTGTACATACTGGCCCATCATCTGATTATAAACAGAAGATTTTTAGTGCACGCCATTTTTCCACACCAGATTATTATTATTATTATTATTATTATTATTTTTTTTTTTTTGATAATTTTTATACTTATTTAATCGTAACTGCATTAAAAGATAATTACTCAAAATAAAGTGGTGTAGAAAAAAGGGCGTTTTCTAAAAGTCTTCAGATTCATAATTAAGATGTTGACAGGTATGCACAGTGTATGAAATATACTTTTAATACTTGCAGTATTTCATGAAAATACAGTCATTTGCAAAAGATTAAGACCAGTAGCCGATTTTCAGTGTTTCAACATATTGCATCATTTGCGTAGATTATTGATTCATTGCAAATGCTGATTGCATCATACGCCTTCTACTGCTATAAATAAAGGTGCCTGGCGCGTTTATCGATAGTTGTTTATCGTATTTTGTCGTAGACAGTGCTGTTCTTCAATTATTGTATTAGGTGAAAAACCTTCACTTAGTGTTACAAAAAAATCAGAAATATTTACCCTACATAAAATTGGATTTTCTGAACGTCAAATAAGTTCGAGGGTAAATGTGAGCAAGACATCTGTGCATCAAGTTATTAGTAAAATTAAAATTTCGGGAAAATCTGTGAACCTCAAGAGAAGTGGTCACCCTGTGCACGTGATGACCATCTGATAAGGATGGTCGTACGAGATCTAAAAACCTCCTCCAATACGATTAGACATTCTCTGGCTGCAAAAGGCGCCAAAGTCAGTTTGAGTACTACTTCAAGACGTTTGGCCAAAGATTTTGGCTTATCATCCCATAAACCTGCAAGGAAACTTCGACTTAATCCAAGTATGAAGACGAAACGACTCTTAAGGTCCACAAATTTCCCCGAAATTTTAAATTTACTAATAACTTGATCCACAGCTGTCTTGCTTGCATTTACCCTCGAACTTATTTGACATTCAGAAAATCCAATTTTATGCAGGGTCAATATTTCTGACCTTTTTGTAACACTAAGTGAAGGTTTTTTACCCATTACAATAATTGCACAACAGCACTGTCTACGACAAAATCCAATAAACAACCGGCGATAAACGTGCCGGCCACCTTTATTTCTAGCAGTAGAAAGCATATGATGCAGTCAGCACTAGAGATGACGCAATAATCTGCTGAAATGATGCAATGTGTTAAAATACCGAAAATCGGCGACTGGTCTTAAATTTCTGCAAATGACTGCATATAACTGTTAATAAATACTTACAATGAAAAATATTTTTATTCCTTTTTACTTCTAAAATTGAATGTAATCATTTCGCAGAAAATATTAGGAAATTTAAATCTAGAAAAAAAACTTTAAAATAATAATAATTATAAATAATAATAATTTTAAAGACTTAAACTCATAAATCAGATGCATTAAAGAAATTCGAGTTTATAATTTCCCTTTATTTTCCCCTTTTAAACTTTCATTTCAAAAGATGATGGATAAATAATGAGAGTATTTTGTTTTCAGCAACAAAAGAAAATTACTGTAAAATTTTAAAGAAAATGCTTTTATTTCACTGTAAATCATTTCAGAGAAGTTATTGTTGGTTCTGTATGAATTATTGAAAAAAAAAATTGAGCAATTTTATAGAAAAAAAAATAAATTTTAAATTATTTTTATTTTAAAAATACAGCAGACTAAAGTGAAGTTACAAGATTCTGAAAAACTGAAGGATTATCAACGTCAACATGAAGTATTTCATTTTCAAGTTTCCATAATAGTGAAAGCCAGAATAATAACTTTTAAAATGTCATGGTTTGTTTTATGTTATTTATTTATTTTCGTATATTTCTCTTTGGATAGTTCACATGAATGCATGACTTCCTTTTAAATTTACGGGCTATAAAAAACGTAAAGAAAAGCAGATAAAACAATAATGCTGGAAGACACCATTTCTTTATTTTTTAAGAACAAAAAGCAAGGTGTAAATGTTATGTAGTGCAAAAGAATGGGGAACATGTAATGTCGTCCCTTGAAATAGTTTGTAGCCGTTAAAATACTTTCTAATATTAAGGGAATAAAACTGTTTTCTTCTTCTTTTTATTTGCAATACTTTGAGTGAATTATTCTCTAAATTTCAGTAGCACCATATACGATGGTAAAAGTTACAATTCTTAATAGACAAACCTGTATATGTTATTTACATATGCAGAGTGTCTCAAAAATATAGAAACATGCTTTAATTCTTTATCTTTTAGATATGAGTGGACAAAATAAACTAAAAGAAAAAAGAAGAAGAAATAAAGAAAGAAAAAAATCCTGTGTGGTGCTCACACTACTTCTCCTTACTCGCGTTTCAATGTTGTAAATCCAGATTGCGAATAAAGTGGTAATATAAAAATAACTATATATAAATTTACGTCAAAAACATTTCAGGCTAGGTTAATGAACAGCTGTATTTTACACATATTTCTGTGGGAGGGGGCTTCTGTAATACTTACATTTATATAGAATTCAAATCTGTTATTAAATTTTAAACTTTATTACATATTATTCCCAAAAATTTTACTCCCCTTCTCACCGCTCTCCGAAACTTACCAATCCCAATCAAACTTTTCAACCTTATGCGAACTTCAAAACACAGCATTTGAATTGCCTGCAATTATTTGATTTTATGTTACACTGATAAAAGTAAAAAATTTGACACTTAGAGGACCTCAAAATGCGTAATTATACAAAATAACCAGCACTGAAAAATTAACTTAAAAAAATACTTTATTTGTCATATAGGTATGAGGAATTATTTTTTCTTCCTGAGTAGTTTTCTGGACATGGTAAAATGTAGTAAAGCATATCCACCAATAACATTCAATAAAAAGGAATGTTTTCGATTTATTATTGGTAGGACTGTATGTCATCTATAAAAAATGTAAACACCACATTCTGTAATTAAGAATAATCCTATGTGAATAACATATAGCACAACCGGAATTACGCTTCCAACACTTTCCATGTATAGTTTCACTTTACTCTGGTTCTTTTGGGTATCACTGTACATGAATGGTGAAAGGTTTCATACCATATTCTACGCGAAACACACCTTTATGCATATAAAAATTATCTGTTCATTTTATATTTTTCTTTTGTGTAGCCTATAGATTTTAAATTGTACAGACGGTAACAAAAGTCTCCGAACACTAGCAAAAATTCCTATGTAAAAAAAGTACACTTCATACGGTTTTGTTAAATAAATCCTTATCGAATCATGTTCTTACACTGACTAAGAACAGGATTCGACAAGGATTTATTTAGCAAAACCGTAAGAAGTGTATCTTTTTTACATAAGAATTTTTGCTAGTATTCGGACACTTTTGTTACCGACTGTACCTACCAAAAATTTTGTCCATAGACGCAAAGCATTTACATGTCCTTGTACACGAACTATTCACTTGATCTAAACGAAAAATTTAGTGTAGCGCCCTTATATGGTACAGATTTAGAATGCCGAGTTTAGACTTATAGGTATAGTTTAGGATTAACTGTTCTTGAGATATGCTGATAACAGACACACAGACTCAAATATAAATAAACAGACACACACATACACAGCCATACACAATAACAGTTAATAATATGTTTCTCCGATTCAAGAGACATCAAAACGACTAAATATAACAAAAACTAAATTTCAAAAATTTGACTCAAAAACAATACTTTATCTACCATACATATGGGTAAGAGAAATTAAAAATGTCCAAAATAATGTGGTAAAGTACATTATGTTATGAGAAACATCCACCAATTAATTTTTAAAAACTTACACTTTTCAAATTTTATACGACCTCTAGACAAATTTGCTCATTTATTTATTTTTTTTTCTATCAAGACTATCTGAAAAAAAAAAAAAAAAAAAAAAAGATATAATAATCACATAAGTGAATCATTAAAACAAACTGAATTGTGATAAAGGGGGGGGGGGGGGGGGGAATGATTTATGACACTATGTCTGTTTCACTTTAAAAGTTGTTTTCTTGTCGGAAACAGGGATCATGTATAAATTCATAATGAAAATTTTTTAATCGACATTTCGACAAAGTGGGACAAAAAAATTCCAAATGCTTTAGCTTAAATTGAAATCGATAAACAGTCGTCTGTCTATGCACGCCGTGGAAAGCATGTAGCTCTCAGTTTTATTTTATGTGTATTTTCAGTTAGGCATATATATTTTTTAAAATAAATGCAAACAAATAGACATATATTTTATAAAAAAAATTTTAAAAAGAAACTCACGATTGCTTTTATAATCCGATACAATGAAAATTTATACAAATATTTGTTGTGATCATACAAGATAGACATTATTGTTAAAAAGCAGTGTTGCCAGACTTTGCGACTTTTTTATTCAATAGTAACCGTTAATCTTGAGAAATGATGTTTGATATACATAATAGACGATTAATCATCTATTATGTATATTAAATATCACTTCTCAAAATTATCGGTGACTATTGAATAAAAAAGTCGCAAAGTCTGACAACTCTGGATAAAAAGTAGCAATGAAAGAGTACCGTACTGGAAAAAAAAACTGTTTCTTCCCTGCATCCAGAATAATAAAAATCAAAATTTCTAAAAGACGATGTTTTTAATTTTCTTAAGTATACAAATCAATGAGTAACGATAAAAAAAAATAAAGACTTAATGTTAATGTTTTATAATTAATCATAGAAAAAATATATACAAAAGTTAATCAATTTCATATTATCAACTAATATGAAACATTATGAAACATGCGTTATGTACATACAAACTCAGCTTTGAATTATATTATTTTGAAACATGCATTATGTACAAACTCAACTTGACTTCTGGAACTACAACATACAATTTCAATTACCTTTAAAATTTTTCAAGTTCCGGTAACTATTAAATTGTTAAGTCATATTTGAATAAAATCTATTAGAATAAAAGAAATAATAATAATAATAATAACCCTGTTTATAAATTAAACAACTATTTACGGTTTCATTTACTTTAAAAATTATTTAAGTAATCGAGTTTCATGTAATATACACGTATAGAAAATATTTTGTATTTCTAAATTTAATATATATGTGTTAGACTAATATTACATTAGTATTAACGTAACATTAGATAATTATTATTGTATATTTGCCATGAGTAATAATGGACATAGTTACAAAATATTCATATTTTGTATAAAATAGTCATATTTTGTGTCAATGTTATACGCTTTTACATTTACTTCTAATTCTATTTATGTTATTTAGATGAAAATCTTTAATTATGATTATTTTGAATTAATTGGTGTTGCTCAAATTAATTATAAGCACAAAGTTAATTTTTTTTTTTTTTTTTTTTTTTTTTTTTTTTACCCAAATGTCGCTAGTATTTCTAATATGCTGAATTAATGTATTGTTAAAAAAATTTATAAATATTGATTTAATGCATATTGATTTCAAACGTGCAATTAAAAGAGTTTTTCCTGTTGTAAAAAATATAATTATTTTCTACTGTATTCTAAGTTCTACATATCTAATTAGTACATATATGTAATATTCTTTTCATAAGACATTCATTTTGCTATCCATTCTTTAACGTATCATCGTATCCGATTTCTGTATTTTTTCAAGTTTTGCGACTGGCCAGATGATTATTAATATTTTTACATACATATATTATTTAAAAAAAAAAAGAAAAATCTGGAGTGACTTTTCTCGACTTACTAAGTACTTTCCAATTAGCGTTCTTTAAATAAACGTAAAACAGGTAATAATTCAATAACTAAACAAACTGCGAAATGATACTCGAGTGTTTGAATATTTCTCGCTAAGTTTTATGTTGTACAATGGACCTTAATACCGCTGAATTATGTTGTGCATGTCTTTAAATGAACTATAAATGATAAGCATGCATGCAGCAGCAAACTTCTATCATTATTATTTTTTTAAAGCTTTTTAGCATTGCTAATGTATGCTCCAAATCAATTTAATGCATAGACTATGAAGTATAGAATTTCTACGTTGTATCCTTGTAAAAGAGTTATAATTTTTGAACCCACGAAAATCTATACATTTCTCGCGAGATAATTTATAACATGCCTATCCAATTTCGTTTTAACACCTTCGCGACCGCTGACGTAGATTCACGTCATTTGAAAATCTGTAACTCCGCCAGTGAGCGCTTCTTTCGCAATTTGTATGTCATTTATTTCTTAAAATTATACACAATATTCATATTTGTACAACCAATATAGTATGAATATAAATACTTTGATCATAAAGAGTATAATTATAATGTATATCCACTTGTCATATGAATCTGAATATAGAAAATTTTGTTCTGAAATATTGTAACTTGGAAGAATAACGCCAACAGGCAGACCTTACTGTCAAAAAGACAAAAACATGCAGTCGCGAAAGTGTTAATATCTAATACACAGTTTAGACGGAATCGCACTTTAAATAATTTGAGTCCATAGGCAACAAAGATTAAGAATTCCTCTTTGTGCCACTGTGAAAGAACAATATGTCCTGCAACAATCACGAAAATTCATGCAGTTCCTGCGTTGGCAATTTATAACATACATACTGAATACTTGCCAGCCTAACTTGGGAGCTTGTTAGTCCCGCCCCTTTCCGCCTACTTTTTCACACCAGTCTTTTATTAGAGTACTTTTCTTCTTATTTAATTGTAACTATATTTTAAGAGAATTACTCTAAAAATTAAGTGGTGTACAAAAAGGGGCGGGAACTAACAATCTTCCGGATTAGGTTTGCAATTATGATACTGAATTTTAGGACAATCGAATAAAGTAAATACAAAACCCATCTTCTTTATCCACACACATATACATTATTCGACACACATCACTGCATACACCTGCATACACATACAGCACCATAAAAATGCCAAAAATGAATCAGATGTCTCAAAACATATAGATACCTCAAAATTTCATAGTCGAGCATTATCAGGATTGCGATACTTGCTTTACATAATACATGTTTGGAAATTACGTATAAGTTTAATACCAAGGAAATTATTAGTTCTTTTATGAATATAAATGAATCAAAGAAATAGGACGAAACAAAGGTCGTTAAATAATAAATTTACGAACAATAGGTATTCTATTAAAATACCATTCAAAACCTTATGGCTTAAGAGAATATTATGTAATTTTCTCTCTTTAATCGTGTTATAAAAGTATCTGAATCTTCGAAAGCCTTGCAATCTCAAGGAACAATAGACCGTCTTATCGTACGCTCCAAAGAAATTTTTGTTAAAAGCAGGAAAATTAAAACAAATGAACATATTTGTCCTCATTGTGTTTTACGTCATTAATTACTGCCAATTAGAATAAATGTTCATTCCGAACATGTTTAGTATCATTTATTAATTTAATGTTTATTTTTCGCATTTAAAAGTTTCGCACAAAAATATCATCCTTTTTTTAAATGAATTAATTCAAAAATAGGCAATATAAAATAGCAAGATTATCTCTCTCATTCAGATTACACAATTTAAAAGTAAATATTGTAAATATATCTATTTACTACAAAATCTGTTAAAATTAAAAATCTTTAAAGGATATAAATAACTAAAAGCTCTACTGAAATAGGAAGTAGCATAGCTGCTAACATTTTTAACTTTTAAATCAGAATTGACACCAGTATTTTTAAATGGAATATGTTATAGTATATATTTTCGACGATTAATATTACGGAAAACAGCTATAAAAATTTTCCGGTTTAAAGTCTCCCTTCAAAAACAGGAGATTTGGCACCTGTGGAAATAGTCATCAAATAATTGGTATGTTTTATGTTTAATTTTGACCAAACACAATACGTGATAAGATGACTTTCATAAAATTAAATTTTTAGAAATATTTGAATAAGTTTACTTAAATCTGAAATTTCAAAATTGTAAAATTTTAATCAGTAGTAGATAATTGAGGACAAGAAAAAAAAAATCATAAAATAATCATAATTTAACAAAAAATTTACGCATTAACTAATCTAAGAAATAGACCGAAAAAGATATTCACAAAATTAAAGTTTATTCAATATATTTAAAAAAACTGCAAAAACGTTCAAGAAAAGATTTTGAAATTAGAAGAAACGGAATCTTATATTTTTTAAATTTTATCATACATAAATATATATAAGAAACTTGAAAGATTTATAATAAAAATGAATCTTTTAAAGAATGCACCTTTCTTCTATTAGTTTTCAAAAAATTAATCTCCCAAATCTGTGTGCTGCAACTGCAAGCTTTTGTCTTGGTCTAAAAAACCGTAGTGAGCATAGAGCGACAAATGAAAATAAACAATAATCGCAAAATATTTTTACAGCTACAATTTATAATATATATTATACTTCAAATCCAGAGTTGCCAACATTTTGATTTATTCCGGAGCATTTTTAGCCTCATCTTTATTCCATACCACTTTTCCTTTAAAAGTGATTCTTTCTTATCCCTTCTCCGGCGCAAGGTAATTCGGACTATTTAAATTACACTGCCACCGGAATCCACGAACAAACTTAAATAAAAAAAATCTGGAGTGACTCCACTCGACTTTCCGAACATTGAGTAATTAACAGTTTTATAGATAAAGTAAAGAAAGAGTAGTTGTTAAACAAACAAAAGAGAGAAAACCATAATAGAGTGTTTGAGTATTTTTCTCCATCTATTGCACGTTGTTTTATTTAACGCTACTGAACTTTGAGCCCATAGATCATAATGATAAAGAAATTTTCGTTGTGTCCCTGTAAAAACCTATAAATGCTAGATTCACCAAAATGCTTATAGTTAGTGCAACAGTGATTTATAATATTCATACAAATTTTCAGCTCAATTGAATAAGGCGTTTAGATGCTATCGCTGGTCTCATATGCCATAAAGATAAAGAATTTTTCTTTGTGTCCCTGTAAAAAAACTATAAGTGCTAGATTCTCCAAAATCTATACAGATTGAGTATTTGTGACCTATAATATGTGTATAAAATTTTTGCTCAATTGAATAAGGCGTTTAGATGCTATCGCACTTTTAAGATTTTGCTCCCATAGGCCATAATGATAAAGAATTTTTCTTTGTGTCCCTGTAAAAAACCTATAAGTGCTAGATTCACCAAAATCTATAGGGTTCGTACTATGGTGACTTACAATATGCGTACCAACTTTCAGGTTAATCGAACAAAGCGTTTAGACGCTAGCGTGTTCACTCACAGACATACACACATACACACATACACACATACACTCATACACACACACATACATACATCATCGTAAAAATAGTGAAAACGGACTCAGGGGACCTCAAAACGTATAGAAACATCAAAATCTCGAATTCGGATTTTTGACATGATTACAATACTTTCCTCACTATAGTGTTTGGAAAGTAAAAAATTGACGACGTTTTCTGCTAATGTAAAAGTAAAATTTTGCTAAAAAATTTCCGGGATGACTGATGAGTTTCTGTAGTTGAAAATTAAAATTAGGTGGATGCCCTTGAAAGGGTTAAATTATCCAAGTTATATATTATTGAAAATTATTCTAAAAATAAAGTTGTGCGAAATAAAGGCGGGGCAAAAAGTGCTCCAGAATAAATTAACACTTTCGCGACCGCATGCTTTTGTCTTTTTGACAGAAAGGCCAGCCTATGGGAGTTTTTCTCCCAAGTTACAACATTTCAGGACAAAATTTTCTGCATTCACATTTATATTATAAATGGATATACATTATAATTATACTCTTTCTAATGAAAGTATTTGTATCCATAGTATATTGATTGTACTACAAATATGAATATTAAGTATATTCTTAAGAATTAAATAACATACAAACTGCGAAATAAACGCCCAATGGCGGAGTTACAGATTTTCAAATGACGTGAATATACGTCAGAGATCGCAAAAGTGCTAAAATGTTGGCAAATATGTTCAAATGCAATAGGTTTCAACGTCTTCTTTATGTAAAAAATCATTTAATTGTAAAAATATGATACATTGAAAATTCATTAACAGGCATGTCTTAAATAAAAGACAGCTTGGATTTACGTTTAAGATTAGCTTTGGGGGTATTCTGACTGACAAAGATGACAAATTTAGGGACTTTTCATTCAATAGCAACCACTAAATTTTAATTAAAACAGTTGCATTATTACTTCGAAGATTAATCATCTCTTATGTATATCGAATATAACTCCTCAAAATTATTGGCGATTAATAAATGAAAAAGTCCTTTAATTTGGCAACTTCGCTGACTGGAAACATTGATCATTTACCCAAAATATAGGAAAGTTACACAGAATCCTTAGCTTTAAAGTATATGAAACTCTACATTTATGGTAAACAATTTTAATTATTGAAACAATAAAACTCATTTATTTAATGCATTTTAGGAATTTATTAAAATTCAGAAATGGTTTAATGCAAAAGGAATAGTGCTTTTTTATGTTTTAATTTTTACTTCTTACTTAAAATTTTAAAAGGTTTTTAAAAATAAATAAAATTTAATGAGAGATTTAAAAAAAAACTAAATAAAAGTATGGATGAATTAAAAGATATTTAAAGCTCTAAACCAGGCCCTGACTAATGGCAGGGCATACGGGACAAATGCCGTGGTCCCCCCTTCTGGAAGGGGCCCCCTACAGGCGTATGCAGAAATTCTGCAATCTAAAGACCTCTTAGACTCTCTCCACTGCAAGGGGGACCCCATAATAGGCTTGCCCCGGGGCTTCAGGTATTCTAAGTCGGGCCCTACTCTAAACCAATTAGTTTAACAAACTTTAATTTTTGTTACATATAATTAAAAGATTACTCGAAAGCAGTTTTTTAAATTATAAGAACACATTTAGTTATTGTTCACCGTTATTTTTTAAGTGGGGCAATTTTTTAAAATGATCTGTAATTATTAACATTAAAAATTACTCATAGTTGCCAACATTTTAATTTATTCCGGAGCATTTTTAGACTCCTTTTTTATTTCGCATTAATTTATTTATAAAATAATTTTCTTCTATGTATAACCACGATAAAAAAAGAAAAAAATGTCTTAAAAAATATGTGGTATGAAATAAAGGCGGGGATAAAAATGTTTTGGAGTAAATTAAAATGTTGGTAGCTCTGATTTTTTTTTTTTTTTTTTTTTAATGGGAAATTGTTTAGTTACATATTAGTAAAATATCTTTATTAATTATTATTAAAAGCTCTAAGCTATTTAAATTTTAATAACTTAATATTTATTTTTTATATTCATAATATGTATTTTGTACATATATTAATACATTCTCTCAATTACTTCCTAAGAAAATCACCAGAAAAATTATACTCTAACCAAAACAAAAATAGACTAAATGCTACGTGCTGCTTATGCTCCATTTTGAGTAACTTTATTTTCTTGGTAAGAGACTGCTAACTGCATAAAGCAGTCTCTAACATATAAGCTGCTATATATAGACTGTCGTGGTGGATTTCTGCAAAACTATTATTTTTATCCGTAACATGACGGAATTTTACTTAATTCTGTAATGTCAAGAGATTTAATTTAAATCTTCATAGTATGTAGTTGCTTGATAGACAGAATTTTTAAGTTTGCTTTAGTATTATTTAGTACAGTTAAATATCTCATTATTTGATATTAGAATCTGATTTATTTCGTGTCGTACTAAAATCGGTCGCGTGAACATCGGTTTGTGTGAAAATAGATATCAATGATTTCCTCATGGTATAATAGATCACATATGCTTTTCCGATCGATTTGGAAAAACTGTTTCTCGTATTTTCTGGTGAGCAAAAGAGCTATTTAGTGTTGCCAGACTTGGAAGATTTTTTATTCCATAATCACCAATAATTTTGAGAAGTGATATTTGATATACATAATGAACTATCCATGTTCGACGTGATTGGACAAACATTACAATTAAAAATTATTGGATAAAAATCCGCCCGATCTGGCAACACTGATGGCGAGATGCATTTCTTTGTTGGTACGGTCAGTTAAAAAAAAAAAAAAAGCCCCCTCTTAATTTCGCCGAAAATTATCATAGAAACATGCGGCTGGTACAAATCGATTTGCAATAACGTCTACTTTGTAACGGTATAGTTATATTTTGCTTAGGTTACCATCTACATGTTAAAACTGGCATCAACTTCAATTTTTTTCTATGGTAACCACCATTTTTACTTTCTTCTATATGTAATATAGAGAAAGTATTGGATTCGCGAAAATTTTCGACCTCTGTTTTTTTGATGGATTTACATGTATTGGGATGTCTAGATTACGAATTAATAGTTTTTAGAAAATGTCTGTCTGTCTGTCTGTCTGTCTGTCTGTATCATTTTTTTGTGGACGCTGTATCTCACAAACCAATGAATGAAATTTAACCAAACTTGGTATTTAGTTGCACCCTGACATAAACTGGTGCTGATTAGATTTTGGGATCAATCGCTCAATAGGTGGCGTTGTGATCGCATTTTATGCAAATTTTTAACATGGCAGCATAGGACAAAATTCTGTATAAATGGGCATAAAGAGAGTTATTACTTTCTTCTATATGTAATATAGAGAAAGTATTAGATTCGCGAAAATTTTCGACCTCCGTTTTTTGACGGATCTACACGTTTTGGGATATCCTGAACACGAATTGATAGTTTTTAAAAAATGTCTGTCTGTGCGTCTGTCTGTCTGTCTGTCTGTCTGTATCATTTTTTTGTGGACGCTGTATCTCACGAACCAATGAACGAAATTTAACCAAACTTGGTATTTAGTTGCACCCTGACATGAACTGGTGCCCATTAGATTTGGGGATCAATAGCTCAACAGGTGGCGCTGTGATCGCATTTTATGCAAATTTTTAACATGGCAGCATAGGACAAAATTCCGTATAAATGGGCATAATGAGAGTTATTTTAAACTTGTGATTGTAAAATTAATATGAATTATTGATAATAGTAGTAGTTAACTAGGAAAAAAATTTGTGCCCCCCCCCTGGGGGGGGGGTTAAATTTTGAAGATGGGTATCATTCGAAAGATCTCGTCAATACCTTTAAAACGAATAGTTGAACCATAAATCTGTGATAATTTAAAACAAAGTTATCGATTTTTTTTACTTTTAACAAAAAAAAAAAACTTAGAAAAAAAAATCGTATTTTTTTTTTTTTTTTTTTTTTTTTAACGAAATTTAACCAAACTTGGTATTTAGTTGGTCCCCGACATAAACTGGTGCTGATTATATTTGGGGATCAATAGCTCAGCAGGAGGCGCTGTAATAGCATTTTATCTAAATTTTTAACATGGCAGAATAGGACAAAAATTCGTATAAATGTGCATAATAAGAGTTATTTTACACTTGTGATTGTAAAATTAATATGAATTATTGATAATAGTAGTACGTAACTAGGAAAAAAATTTTGTGCATGGGGGGGCATCGCTTCCCCCCTGGGGGGGAAGTATCCCCCCGTGGGGGGTAAATTTTGAAGATGGGTATCATTCGAAAGATCTTGTCAATACCTTTAAAACGAATGGTTGAACTATAAATCTGTGATAATTTAAAACAAAGTTATCGATTTTTTTTTTACTTTTAACCAAAAAAAAAACCTTAGAAAAAAATTCGCTTTTTTTTTTTTTTTTTTTTTTTTTTTTTCTTTTTTTTTTTAAATATTGTTAGTGATTGAATATGTATTAATTTTTACAAAAAAAAAAAAAAAAAAAAAAAAAAAACCTTAGAAAAAAAAATCGTATTTTTTTTTTTAGTATTGTTACTGATTGAATATGTATAGGAAAATATAGAAGAAAGTCTTGTGGTGGCCACAACATACTAGTTTTACACTTGTGATTGTAAAATTAATATGAATTATTGATAATAGTAGTAGTTAACTAGGAAAAAAATTTTGTGCATGTGGGGGCATCGTTTCCCCCCCCTGGGGGGGAAGTAAATTTTCAAGATGGGTATCTTTCGAAAGGTCTCGTTGATAATAGTAATAGTTAACTGGGAAAAAAAATTTGTGCATGTGGGGGCATCGGTTCCCACCCCACCGGGGGGGAAGTACCCACCCGGGGGGGCAAAGTTTCAAGATGGGTATCTTTCGAAAGGTCGAATCAATACCTTTAAAACGAATGGTTGAACCATGAATCTGTGATAATTTAAAACAAAGTTATCGATTTTTTTTACTTTTAACAAAAAAAAAAAATCGCAATTTTTTTTTTTTTTTTTTTAAACGAAATTTAACCAAACTTGGTATTTAGTTTGTCCCCGACATTAACTGGTGCTGATTATGTTTGGGGATCAATAGCTCAACAGGTGGCGCTGTGATAGCATTTTATCTAAATTTTTAACATGGCAGCATAGGACAAAAATTCGTATAAATGTGCATAATAAGAGTTGTTTTAAACTTGTGATTGTAAAATTAATATGAATTATTGATAATAGTAGTATGTAACTAGGAAAAAATTTTTCTGGGGGAAATACCCCCCCCCCCCCAGGGGGGGTAAATTTTCACAATGGGTATCTTTCGAAAGATCAGGTTGATAATAGTAGTAGTTAACTAGGAAAAAAATTTTGTGCATGTGGGGACATCGGTTCCCCCCCCCACCGGGGGGGGAAGTTCCCACCCGGGGGGGGCAAAGTTTCGAGATGGGTATCTTTCGAAAGGTCTCGTCAATACCTTTAAAACGAATGGTTGAACTATAAATCTGTGATAATTTAAAACAAAGTTATCGATTTTTTTTACTTTTAACAAAAAAAAAAAAAAAAAAAAAAAAAAAAATCGTACTTTTTTTTTTTTTTTTTTTTAAATATTGTTACTGATTGAATATGTATAGGTAAATATAGAAGAAAGTCTTGTGGTGGCCACAACATACTAGTTTATTTGAATTGCTTGGATCAAACACCGCGGAAAATGATATAGTTTATATATTTGCTCAATTTTTCATAGATTGATAAACTATCAAAATATGGGGATACTAATGTTAAATTAATGTGACAAACATTAATTTATATCTCCCCCCCCCCAAATATATATATATTAATGTGTTAGAATGAAGTGACCCAAACATATTCAATGCATATCTTTGATTAAAAAAAAAACACTTTTTGAATTCGGAAAATTATTAATAAATTCTTATTCGAAAAAATTATGGATTATAACATGCACGAATAGAACAGGCATCATCAAAAACATGGGTTTCCAAATTTACAGCTCGTTCCTAACATTATTTTTTTAGTTATAGTGGTATTTCATTTTTTATTGCTGTTAGGGGGCCGTCACTTATTATAATTTGTATCATCTGTGAGTAACTATCTGTATGTAATCTGACGAAAAACTATTTTAATTTACCTTTAGGTTGTTCTTATTGTTTTCTAAGCAACATTTCGATGTTTATTATACAAATTGTCTTATTTTTGTAAAAGTATCGCAATGCAGGCGAAAGATTGGGAAAAATTTCCAAAAGAAAACAAGCCCCGCTTGTATATCACTGAAACAATATTTAAAAAATATATATATATATATTTTTTTTTTTTCATATTCGTATTTGACTCTATATGTGACGCTGGTATGCATAAATCTCAATGGCAATTACTACATCGATTGCTAAAGACAAAACTTAAATGATTTAATTGCAAATATGTAAAATTGTTTTGTTTTATAATGTAAAGATTTCGATTTCGAAAAATGTATAAAGGCATGGCTTACGTTACAAGATAGGAACATGTCTGATCCTGATACGTTAAGTCTTTCTTCTTAAATATTAAATAACTTTTTGTATTTTTTCTCTGCTAAAGTTCTGTTTTAACCGTGTTGTCCGTTTTTTGTATTTGAATATTGTAGGGTTTGCACGCCTCAAGTTTAATGTCATGTTTTAGAAAACACGGTAAGGCGAAGCTTACTGCTTGAAACAGCAATACGCATTCGATAATCGTTTTATTATTATTATTTAATAATTTTTATAGGATTTTTTACCATGAATTTTCTGTTTTAATCATATTGTGACATTTTTGCATTTGTTTACTGTACCGTTTGTAAGTTTTATGTTATTTAAATTTTGTCACATGATTTTTTATTAAATGTTTTTTAATACAGAATCAAAAAGAGGAAATCACGGCGTAAAATTCAGATTTATTATGGAAAAAGAATTTAAACCAAAGTAATATGTCTATCACCTTTAAAAATACAGATACTGATCTTACACTTTTCATAATTAAGAATTCAAGTATACTAGACTCCTGTACAACGCGGGATATTCGTTCTGGGCAATAGGAAATTGGGTTATGTGGGACACACATTATCAGACTAATCTATGCAAGTTCAGTCCAATACTGAGAAATTTTATTTTATTTTGTTTTGTTTTTTATTGTTTTCTAAGTAAGGTTTCGATGTTTACGATACAAATTAACCTATTTTTGTAAAATTAACGCAGTGCAGGCGGGAAATTTTGATGCAATGCCAACAGAATAATAAACCCCGCCATCTGGCTTCTTCTGAAAACAATACTTTACTTTAAAAAATGTTTCTTGTTTTCTTAATTTTATTGTGTTTGAATCTTCATAAGACGCTAGCATATATAAACGAATGAAATTTGCCGTTTCGAATGTTTATGACAAAATTTCAGTTATTTAATCATGAATTTGTTAAACAATTTGATGTTCCAGGGAAACGTGTAAAGGTGTGAGTTATTACTCAAAATAGTAATGCTTTTGAACGGCATCTCTTTTTTAGAGAATATTAAATATCCTACTTCAGATTTTTGTTGAAATCTTGTTATCTAGATTTTGTATATTGTACATTGCACATTGTAGGTTTGTACGCCTCAAATTAAAGTTAAGACTTTATAGAAACACTTCCATGTTTACTGTGTAAAATAGAAATATACCCATCAGAAGCAGATAATTTTTTTTTTCTTAAGTATTAAACTTTTTTTTTTTTTTTTTTTTAACGCTATTATTATTATTATTGTTATCATTATTACTATCATAACGTTTACCTAACCACTTCGAAGATTGATAGTCTATTGTATACATCAAGTATCTCATCTCAAAATTATTGGAGATTACTGAATAAAAAATCCGCCAGATCTGGCAACACACTGCTACGACAAATAGTTTTCACATTTCATTGAAAGCTACCACAAATAATTTTCACATTTGTACATACATTATCTATATGGGATGTGGTAACGCAGTAATTGAAATTAACGTATTTCCAGCAATGTCTGCATTGTTACTTGATAACTTAGAAATGATATACTCATTTTATTCAATAAACTGAAAGAATGGTGCATAGAATTGCGTCCATCTATAATAAAGGTAGATTTTCAATCATGGTAATAAATGCATGTAGAGCAGTATTCCCAAGAACTTCCATATTAAGCCGCAATTTTCATTTTACTCAATCTTTATGAAGATGTGGAAGATATGCGACAGAAAATAAGAAATGTGCTTCACAACACAATCACACCAACAATGCTGTCAACAAAGGATAGAATTCGAAACTAAACAGAAGTATTGGCATAAAACAACCAAATGTCCGATTATTGAACTGCGGAATATTTACCAAACTTTTGGGTGTTTACCTAAAGTCTGAGAACCTAAACAAAGTAGCTGTACTCCTGGGTTGCTGAAGGTGATCATAATTCTGGTCGATCGCTTTTTTGAAGCTCTAAATAAATCCTTGTCGAATCCTGATCTTCGACTGACTATGAACATGATTCGACAAGGATCTATTTAACAAAGCAATATTAAGTGTACTTTTTTATATATAGGCATTTTTGCTAGCGCTCGAATAATTTTGCTGCCGACTGTAGTACAAAAATTTTTATACGTTTAACTTTTATTTTTCGTTTAAAAATACTACATCTAGAAGCCCGAAAATATGAATTTGATAGCTAACTTTGTTTTAAAAATTTCAAATTTACAAATATAATGTGATTAAAGAAATGCTAAGGGGTAGATTTGGAAATCACACTTTAATTTTTTGTTGTTATTGGTGTTGTAGTTGTTAAGGATAATTCAGTACATTCGTGTAATAGGACTGAGGGGAATGTCCGTTGTTGGGGTCTTGCTAAGAGATAGTAGCTCATATTCACGAAGGTTTCTGAGAAAACCATAGAAAATCCCATAAGATTAGTCTGACGAGCGCGACTTGACTTCGAACCCGACACCTCATGTCTGTCAGTTCTGACTGTAGAAATTTAATTGTATACAGAGTAATTTATTTTTAACAAAAAATTCAATAAAAAAAATATGAATGTTTATATATACATATATATATATATATATTTTTTTTTTTTTTCAGATTCAAAAGCGATGCATGACGTTCTGTTTTATATTCCTAAACATCTATACCATAGCTGCCAAATTTTCCCGATTTTCAGGAAGACTTTACACCTGAAGAATTTTATAATAGTGAACTTCGAGATCTTAAATCTCTGAAAATTAATATAAATTCTTCTAAAAATATAATGGTGATTATCCTTATTTTAAATTGTAAAAGTTGGCAACTATGATCTATACTAATAAAAGGATGTGTTTGTTTGTCTGTTTGCGGCGTACACACACACACACATACACAAAAAAAAAAAAAAAAAAAAAAAAAAAAAACTATCGTACGTAGAGGTTTTTTTTTTTTATTTTTTATTTTTTTCTTTAATAGAACACATGTGGTTTTGCAACATACCTTTAGATTTTCGATGTTCCTGTTAGATTAAAAAAAATTATGTTCTATAAGATTTTTTTTTCTTAAAATGCTTACAACTTTTTATTTTATGCATGGATGTATATATATTCTATATAAATTGAAGAATTTAATACGTTTATAAAATTTAGCAAATAATGGATACATGATACAACTCACACTTAAAAGTATATATATATTTATGTTACCGTTAAAGGTCGAAATCCGTTAATGTGCAGATTACCTAGCTAATCTGCAGATTAACTAAAATGATCCGTTAAAGTGTGGAATCAAGAGTTTTCCGCATTTTAACTGGGTAATCTGCAGATTAGCGGCTTCTGTGTCGTTAAAGTTCAAATGTTTGTTTCGAGCCTTATTTTTTTTACATTCACTATTATATCAAACAGTCATGTGATACAGATACGCGAATGACCTTCAAACACAAACCAAAACTTTCATCCTTTCCGCTCCGCTTCCGCTATGATAATTGGTAAACACAAAACTTTGAGCATCGAAGACATGGTTATTATAGGTTTCTTATCATGACCATCACAAAGCATAAAGTAACAAGTAAGTTATAATTGTTTTAATTTTGATTTTATTTCTTCTGTTTTTTAATTCTGTCAATATAAGTTTGATAAGGGTCCGCACTGCATTTTTTATTGAAATCTAATCTTAATCTAAACGCTCTATCTCCTGAAACTTTGTTTTGAATTATGAATATTAAAATTTACAACACAGTAATTATTTCCTCCCGAAATAAAACTATTAAACCACAACTTTTTAAAACTAATTTATTTAAAAATTGATTTAAATTACTATTACTTACTGAAAAAAAAAAGTTTTAATTTTTAACTCTGAAAAATATGGCATTCAATATTATGGCTTTCTTTAATAAATACTTAATATGAAATTTTTATGCATTTTTTAGCATTCCATTGCATTTTGTTGTTGTTTCTTTCAATTTCAAGTTTCCTTTATATATTTTATATATCACAATTACATTTTTATTTTTATTTTGTTCACTTTTTCAGATAATTTCGTTGTAGTTATAAAATGTGTTAATAAAGTTTTTTTTTTTTTTTTTTTTTTTTTTTTATTTATTGTAAAATTATTATATTTTCTAAACTTGTTGTTGTAATATGTATGCTGCAAAATATAGTTTAATAAAGCTTTGGAAAACAGTCATTTTAATTTTCCTGCGGTCTAAAAATTATTAAAGCAGTTTTAATTATTTGAAGTACTTCTTAAATAATGCTTCTGAATTGTCTAATTTAATATTTCTTTATCGAATTAAAAATTGGTTCATAACTTTTTAAAAAAAATAGTAATAGCAATGTAAGTTGTTAATGAAACTTTTTTTTTTTTTTAATTTAAATGGTTAAATATTTTTATTCTGAAAAGAAATCATTACTGTATTACAATTCTAACATTCATTTATAAAATATAATTTAGTGAAAGCTATTAAAGTTATTATATTTCATATTAAAAATGCATAGCATCTTCAAACTTATATTGACATAATAAAAAAGATGAAATAAGTAAAAAAAATTAAAACAAATATAACTTTAAAACACATAAAAATTAAAACATATGCAGATTAAAATAAGAAAGAAAGGAAAGGAAAGAAAACTATTTCTTTCCCCCGAATGAAAAAAACAAAATACAACACAGCGTGCTGTAAAATTACAACACCAGAGATCTTATTTTCACTTAAACGAGTGCATAGTAGGTAATGTGCAGATTATCTAGGTAATTCGCAGATTACCTAGGTAATTTGAGAAATGAAACAATGTTCCTCACTTTAACGGATCGCCCTAGTTAATGTGCAGATTACCTAGCTAATCTGCAGATTAACTGATTTCTGCACTTTAGCGGTAACATATATATATATATATATATATAGAAAATTTATTTACACGTAAAGAAAAATTGAACCTTGATAATCATTAATATTTTTCATTCTGTTCAAATGACTGATAATGATATTTCTATATACAATATATATATATATATATATATATATATATATATAGAGAGAGAGAGAGAGAGAGAGAGAGAGAGAGAGAGAGAGAGAGGGAGGGTGACTAGAACAATCGTGTTTTTCGGTTTATGGCGTTTAAAAATCGATTTCGCATAATTTCGAAGATTAATATTAATAGAGTGAGCGTGATGAGAAGGATAGGTATTTAATATTTTTTAATAAAGGCTACAAAATGGCTAAGATTCCATTGAAGGGAGTCATGAGTCAATCCTGCATACTTCAAAGATTGTAAAATTGTAAAGGGAAGATGAAAGGGCAAGCATTTATTTATTCCTTTTTCATAAATCTAAAGACAATGGAAACTTTGTTATTTTATTTTATCTTTGGATGAGTATTCTTTGTGCAAACATTCAAAACTCTTATATCAATAAGAGTGAAAAGGATATGGGGCAGATATTTATTCATTTTTTCTTTTTCTTTTTTTCTTTTTAAGTGAAGCTAGGTTTATCAAAAATCCTATTCATGTAGGGTTTTTTTTTTTTTTTTTTTTTTTTTTTTTTTTAAGGGGGGGGGGGGAGGAAGAATTAGTTGTTCATATTTTCGAAAATGCAAAATTATTCAGGAAAAGACGAAGGATTGGAGGCATGTATTTAAAAATAAATAAATAAATAAATAAAAAATAACTGATCTAGTGGTTATACAAGAATTGTGTATTAGGTTTTGGGGATGATGAATTACATTTATTTTCGAAGAGCTGTGAAATAAATAGGGAGGGGGGGAGAAGTGAGGGTGATTTTGTTTGTTTGTTTCTTCTTCTTCTTCTTTTTTTTTTTTTTTTTTTTAATCGAGCTACGGATTAGAAAAACGATTTTAATGAATTTTTGGGGTCTGCGATTCGATTGCCCTTTCTTTCTAATCTATAAAATTTAAGGAGGGAGAAGTAAAGGAGAGCCCTATGGTAGGAAATGGGGATCCCAAACCAAGTTCGTGTGCAAATACGTTTCCTACCCCGAACATTGAATGAACTCAAGTAAGACATCGTCTCAGACATATCCCATACAGCACGAAACGTTTCAGTTATGTTACAAAAAGCCTACAATCTTTCAAAAATGTAACACATTTAAGTATGCTCTTTGATACCTTTCTGAAACATTCGCCCTTCTCCATGTTCTTTTGTATGTAATTGAAACGTTTCTGTTACGTATCTGATTTTTTGTTACGTACAAAGTTATCGATTTTTTTTTACATTTAACGAAAAAAAAAAAAAAAAAAAAAAAAAAAAAAAAACTTAGAAGAAAAAGGTACTTTTTTTTTTTAATATTGAGAATAAAATGGATTTTTTTTTGGATATTTGGTGTTATACTACTTCTCTAATATGGAAATCGTCTGCCTTATCATAAAAGATAATTTTTTTAAATAATAATTTTAATAAATTATTTTTTAAAAAGAGAATTATTTTTTAATAACCGAATTAAATTCTATATAAATGTAGGTGCATTAATGAAACGGGGGGTTGAGGGGAGCGGGAGCCCCCCTCACACAGAACTAATTATCATTTAAAACTTTGCAGAAGCATAATATAAATTGTTTAACATAGGTTTACATAACAGTACTCGTTATCTTACCTATTAATCTGCAACCTGTATTTATAGTATTAAATTTCAGGGTAAGAGAAATTCGTGTGAGTGACACACCAGATTATTTTAATTATAAATACGATAGAATATAAAAAACAGTTATATATATAGCTGCGGCCAATGTCCTAATTAATATTCCGCAGTATTATTCGTACCCACCCCCTTTTTTAGGACATAACTTAATTTTTAGAGAGAATGTAATTATGATGAACTAGGAAGAAATATATTCTAAAAAAAAAAAAAAAAAAAACTGGTGTGAAAAAAGGCAGGTACTAATAATACTACGAAATATTAATTAGGATGTTAGGAGCTATGATATACAGGGTGTCCCAAAATTACAAAGACAAACTTTATGAAGAGATATCGCAGATTATTAGGATTCTGAACAGCATAGGAAACCATTTCTGCAAATATCATTTTAACCCTTTAAGGACCGATTGTTTTGAGGTATTTTTTAACACATATGGGCGTGACTTCTAATTTTTGAATTTTTAACAAATATCTTTCTCGTAAAAATGATTATATAAAAAGATATGTATAGTAATAAGGGTGTTTTTTATCCATGTATTTAAAAAATAAGTAAATAAAATACAAAAATTATGCATAATTTTGCAAAATGATGGATCGTATAAGATTTTAAAATGTACAAAGTAAACAGAGTTCCGTAAAAAAACTAGACTACACCATCCGATAATCATATTTACTAAAATATTAATGAATATTCGGTAGTGTTGTTAGTCTCGCCCTTTTTTCACACCAGTAAATTTCTAGAGTAATATTCCCCAAATGTAATTACGATTAAATAAGAAGAAAAATAGTCTAAAAAGATAATGGTATGAAAAAGAAGGCGGGGCTAACAAAACTACGGAAAGGGAATTAGTATGTTGCCTTGTATGTCGATAATATTCATACACAGTGTGTAAGTGTCAAAAAACACTAGAATGTATGCGATTTTCAAAAGGTTAATATGATGCTTGAGGTTATGGTTTTCTATATTTCTTAGAGGGTTAAGATGACATTAGTAGATACGGGTTACTATGCAATTCTGAATCTTTACGATATGATCTATCTCCTTTTAAAATTTGTTAGAGTAATTTTCAGACCCCTTGTATATATATATATATATCAGGGGTCGTACTCTTCGCCCTTTTTTCAGGACACTCTTATGAACAAAAAAAAATTAAATTTATCGCTACCACTAATTTTATAAAATAATCGCTATCCTGTATAATCATAGCACATTACTATAAATGCACCTGAAATATCTCTCAATAAAATTAGTGGTGGCAAAAAAGACAGGAATTTCCTATCTCTCAAAGTGTCCTGAAAAAAGGGCGGAGAGTACGACCCCTGATATATGTACATATATATATATATATATATATATATTATATTAAATAAACTCACTTTCTCCAAGTTATGTTTTCTTATACATGTACTGATATACGAATAAATGCGTTTCATATTTTCTTATAAAACACATTACTTTTTGAAAAGAAGGCAAAAAATAGAAACCAACAGTACAATCAGCACTATTCTGGAAATTTTGATTTCTACTCAGAAAAAAGTATACGTATTTAAAAAAAAAAAAAAAAAAAATCTTAGGAATATACATTCTACCTTGTTCGCAGAGCATATTCAAGTTTTCTGCCATCTTCAGCTTTTCACTTATTGTTTTGATTTATTCTTATTTTAAGAAACAATGTGTACGACAAACAGAATGAAAGAGAGATTTTTTTTTTTTTTCTTTTTTTACATATTCAGTTTTGAACTTGATTCAATTTTGATAATTTATAATAGCAAGATGTTTTTATTTATTTCTCATCTCTTAAAGTAACCAGGAATAGGGCGAAGAAACCGAATCCTGTAATTTAGAATAAATTACAATAATCAGGAAGCCTACATCCAACGAGATCTGATGCAAAACAGATATTTATCTATAGTTCGACCATAGGTTCGACTTTGATGAGTCGGTACCTGTCAAACATGTATGATTCTTAGGCAGCGACGATTCTATTACCTTGAAATCGGTTGAGGGTGGAAAGGGAGGTCGTCTGCTATCTTTGCAAGTTTTGCGATATTTTGGCGAAATTTTTTTATTATCTATCTACTTATTTCCAAATTAAGAAAACTTTTAGACTTTCTATTACGTTATATTATAAAAGTAATATTTCTTGATTTTATTTTTCTCTTTTTGAAATCATTATTAAAAAGAAGAAAAAGTATTGTTTTTTTTTTGTTTTTTTTTTTTTTTTTTGTTTTTTTTAATCAAATAAAGAATTGCATTCCAACAATTAGAATTTTCTAGGAAATTTGATTTTTTTTTTTTTTTTTTTTATTAATATTTAGACCGAATACAAAGGAATTTAAAGTAATTATAACAATGATATTAGAAATTATCTCATTTATTTATAATTGATGTGAATAGAAATATTCTGAGAGCTATTGTACATAATACTGTAAATTATGGGTACAGCTCAATTTATTTCAATAAATTTCCCCATTTGTTTATTCAATATTTTTAAAAACGTTTTTCTTAATTAAAGTAAATAAATAAATAAATAAAAGGGTAATTTTCCTCCTCAATTTTTATTTTTAAAATCTTTCCAAACAAAATTAAGACGTGTTAATGACTTTGTTCGTCTGTCTATTAGTCCTAAAGATAACTTTTCTAAATATACTTGGCTAATCATAAATTTGATGCATTACTGCAGGACATTACATTATACCTAATGAAAAAAAATCTATAAAGTGCATTTTAACAGCTTCTGTACCGTAAATACCTCGAAATTTGTAACTGTTATAAGAGAATATCTGTTGACAATGGATTCGATCTCAGTACATCCAGCTTTGAATGCTGAACTCCCCAGCCTCTAGTCGGGAGTTAATAAATTCAAATACATTATGCGATGAAAGTGAAATTGTTCGAAACACTTTCAGCTGTAATTTTTTCTTTTCTTTCTCTCTCTCTCTCTCTTTTTTAAAACTATATATTTAATATTTAATGAGCTATACATAATACATAAATTTTCTTAGACACTATACGGGACAACGGAATTGCAGCCTAATTTGTACTTTATTTCTAAAAGTAAAACTATTAAAGTCTCTTTTTATTTTCTTAAAATACAAATTAAAATGCGGAGACCGATAGTAATTTATAATCTATATAAGCAGCAGGTTTTTTTTCTTTCTTGCTTAAATGCATTGCTAACAACATCTTTATCTAAACAAGGTATTAGTGCCTAGTGAAAATGCAGGCGCGTAAGTGAAACTTTGTCATTATTATTTATTATGTCATTGATTTTTAAATGTTAAAACACGTTCTTTTTTACAAGTAAAGCGGATTTCAGCTGGCAAGAAGTAAAAACTAATGGCTTGATGCTATCCTTATTGCAACCTTCCTTTTCCCCCACCCATTCATTCTTTTCAAATCGCGTGCTCTTTCCTTAACGGCCCTCTTCACTCACCGTCGCCGGAAGCCCGAGCCAATGTTATTCTATGGGGAAATTTTCTTTACAAAAAACTTATTAACTAATAGATATTTTTAAATTCTGGTTTCACACTCAGAAAATTCCCAACTGTTAAATTGACGGACCTTTTTTAAAAATGTATTTTTTAATTTTTAATATTTTATTTCGAAACTGCAAAATGAAAAAAATTCACATATTGAAAATTCGTATTTAACAGCTTGAAAGTAAAATATAAAAAAGTAATTTTTTAGAAAAGGTGCGTCAATTTAACAGCTGAGAATTTTCATAATGTGAAAAAAGAATTTAAAAATATGTATTAGTTAATAAGTTATTTGTAAAGAAAAATTTCCCATAGAATAACATTAGCTTCGGCTTCCGGCGGCGGTGAATAAAGAGGACCCTTAAGGCGGCTCTCCACATTCTTCGCTTTTCAATTCAAGATGGTCGACCTCTACAAAAGTGGTTTAGAACAAGATGTGAGGGTTGGTCAAAATATCAGAATTGATAGTAAATTCCACCAATGACAAACCGCGTGCGAGTTCCCTCTTCCGTAAAAAATTATCTGTCACGTACTGACAGCTTAAATCCCCCAGAATGGATTATCTGTTATCTGTAACAGGGGAGTGAGAAGAACATTGACACTTCCGCTAATTATCTAACCAAACCAGCATATTGAAATGCTCAAACCTTACAACTGAAGTACTACTGCAATATATATATATATATATATATATATATATTAAATACAATTTTAAAAATCAATTATAAAAAAAAAATAAAGAGAGAGAGAGAGAGAGACTTTGGGATAAGTCTATTTAAAATACTAGTATATTTAAATTTAATAATTTTCATAAATAATTAAATTTAAATTGCATTTTATTACTGAAATTATAAAAAAAAAAATTTCATTATTCGAATAAAAATGGATAATTTCCCAGGATTTGTTTCGTCACTGTCATCACAAAGGAAAGCAAATTTTACCGTAGAGAGAAAAAAAAAAAAAAAAAAAAAAAAAAAGGACAGAAAGAAAGAAACCGAAGCTCTGTCTATTTCTTAGTAAGTACAATAGAGTTCTGAGTAAAATGTAAATTAATTTAATTTAGGGTGATGTAACTTTTTTTTTTCTTTCTAAGTCTATTCTTCTATATAAAGACATGTCGTAACATTGTTGCGTTTCTTAGCAACGTTTACTGTGTCAGAATCGGATTCGGTAAAGTAAAAGAAAAAAGTAATACATTTGGGATATTTAGCTATTGTATCCCTTCAACAAAGAAACTAGCGACGATTTTCATGAATTTGTGATAAGTATATTTAGTATATTTAAATTTAATAATTTTCTTGAATAATTACATTTCATTGCTGAGATTTAAAAAAAGAAAAGAAAAACCTCATTATTCAAATGAAAAAAGGATAATTTAATGCGATATATTAAGTCACTGTCGTCGTAAAGGACAGCAAATTTTATCCATTGTGAATAAAAAAGGGGGGTGGGAGGGGGAGGAAAAGACAGAAACCGAAGCTCCTGTTTATTTCTTAGAAAATACCAGTTCTGAACAAAACAGAATTAAAACAATTTAATTTATGATAATGTAACTATTTTTTTTTTTTTTTAAGTCTATTCATCTATATACAGACTTGTGCAACCGGCTACCATATCGGTGTCGTGCCCTTAGCGACCGTGCCCTTAGCGGAACGTACCCTTAGCGGAATGAGGTCAAAGGGAAGAAGGAGGAATAGAAGAAGTCGTGCCCTTAGCGGAAATAAGAAGGGACGTTTATTCTCGAACTGATATATGTTCATTGTGGAGTGTTCTCTATGGAAAATGGAGTAAATGTTGTTATTGGTTTATGTACAGGAAAAGCCGAAAGTATTCCAAAGCATTTCCTTCTATGAGAGGTACTTCTACAAACCAAAAAAAAAATCAACTAAAAAAAATCAAAAAAGGCAACTGTATCTCCGGAACTACTGCTTAGAATTGCATAAAAAATTACGTGTTGATGCACTTTGAGCTATATTAGTGCCTGTCAACTTTTGATGCCAACCGCTCAACAGGTGGCTCTGATATGCAGCAATTTCCACAATTTAAGGGGAAGCTACATCTCAGGTTCTATTGTGTTTAATCAACCAAAACTTGATATAAGAGAGAAGGCCATTGTGAGACATTATGCTGATTCAATTTGAATGCTTATGGACTGACAGGTGGCGCTGCTATACAGATATTTCTGCAATTTAAAGGAAAGCTATATCTTAGGAACTACTGCATAGAATTGCATATAAGTTTATATATTGATGCACTCTATTCTAAATGAGTGTCTATAAAATTTTAGTATCAACCGCTTAACAGTTGGCGCTGCTATACAGCGATTTCCGCAATTTAAGGGGTGGCTATATCTCAGGTTCTATTGCTTATAATCGAACAAAACGTGATATATGTGAAAGCCATTATGAGACATTACGCTGATTCAATTTGGATGCTTATCGGCCAATAGGTAGCTCTGCTATACTGCAAATTTCCTTGATAACGAGAAAGTTATATCTCAACTTCAATGGCATATAACTGTACAAAACTTGATATGTGAGATAACTATTACAAACATGCATGTTTTAAGATGTCATTTATAGACAATAAATCTGTCTTTCTTTGGATATTTAGTGTTAGTTTTCTCTAAGATAAAAATTGGTTATTTGCACTTACTGAATTTGTATAGGAAAATATAGAAAAAAATCTTGTGGTGGCCACAGCATACTAGTTTTTTTTTTTTTTTTTTTTTTTATTTATTTATTTATTTATTTATTTATTTTAATGATATGTGTTATTCAAATTCATTATTGATTATTTATTCCCTACTTAAAATGGCTCTAATAGAACCTATGCTACTGGTTTGTGTACAGGGACATCCAAAAAATGCCAATGCCTTGCGCTTTAGGGGAGACATTTTAAATAAAGTCATCAAAAAATCATAAAGAATTTCGCATTTATTGTTTATATGCTAAGAAAATGTTTTGTATAAACTATAATATGCTTGACCTCCAGATTTACAGGACTACGCAAAAATGTTTCGATACATTAAGGGGTGCAAATAGGAAATTAAGAGCAGCATATCTGTTTGTGTTAGGCATTTTTAACACTTTCCAACAATGTTACAGAGTGATTATGAATTCAATTAGTCTATATGTCTGTCTTTCTGTTTGTCCATTGTGTGATAATATAGACATAGAACATAGAATGTTATACGATACAACGAATACGTACAGTTGGAATGTGTTGATAATCAATGTATACTTCACGATTTTTCATTTTTGTTTTAGTTTTAAAAGGTGTAATGCTTAATTATATTTTCTCAAAAACTTAAATAAAATCATAAAATGGCAATAATGTTCGTTTTCGTATGAAGTACTGCGATTCATTAAACTTTATATGATAACAGATCACCATTCCCTCAAATAACGGATATTCTACAGTACGTATACCTATTTTTGCGACGGGTTACTTCTGAAGCAAAATATAGCCTGTGCTAAATGTGGATAAAGTGTAGAGGAAAATTGAAGAGCTCATTTTTTATTTATTAATTTATTTTTAAATTTATTATACATTTCCGCTAAAGGCACGTATGCTGAAAGCACGCCACCGAGGGGAGATAATATTTCCGCTAAGGACAAGGGTTTATAGATTTCCGCTAAGGGCACGGTCGCTAAGGGCACGGCCTCACTATATCTGGATCGGATTCGGTAAAGTAAAAGAAAAAAGTAATAAATTTGAAGTATTTATGTATTATATTCTTCAACAAAGAAACTAGCCACGATTTTCCCCAATTTGGGATTGGCATACTTAGCATATTTAAAGTTAAAAATTTTCATAAATAATTAAATTTAAATTATATTTCATTACTGAAATTATAAAAAAAACTCATTACTCGAATAAAAAAGAATAACTTCGCAGGGTTTTTTTCGCAAACTAAAACTTGCCTATTTCTTTACGTGCTATACTTTGTATACTGGATTATATAGAAATGGAATCAGATGACAGTTTTTACATTTACTATTAGATTTACTATTAAATTAGGCAATTTGGCATCCACTGTTTCAGACGAATATCACCAATTTTTTTGAAAGAAAGAGAAGATTTTTTTAAATAAAGTTTATTAAATATGATGTCAAAAATATGAACTTTCGGGAAAAAAAAAAAAAAACATTCAAATCAGACACGCAGTTCTCGAGAAACAAATGCATTTACGCACGAATCTCGTTTCATGCATATTTACTGATTTCGGGGGCATTCTTTGCATGGGAATTGCGCACGACTGTTTGTTTATTTGATATTATTGCTATTTATTAGCTTCGAAAGCATACCCAAATGTATCGAAAATCAAACAAATTCGCTAACACCACATTTGTTTAAATCTACCGTTTACTCCACACATTTTGAAAGAACGCCTCGCACAAAGATCATCAGTCAATAGTAATTACTTCCTTCAGTGCGAGAATCCTTCTGGGGAGGAGTTTGAGGAAAAAATGCGAAATTTTTAGCAAAAATTCATACTTTGCCCCTTTGTTATTAATACGCATTTAAAATTAAATTTTTTTCTTAGGAATTAATAATAAGCCTGATTATTTAGAAGATTTTTCCGCTTTTCAGCCTTTCGATATCATAATTTGTTAATTTCTTACGAGCTATGAAAACAATCAAGGCAAGTTTCGCATTTTTTAGCTTAAAAATGAAACATTAAAAAAAATAATAATTTTTTCAAAGCGAAAAAATGTTTACTAGTTGTGCATTTTCTGAATGTAAAAACAGAATATAAAGTTATGTAATAGTTAACGAGTTAGAAAGGGGCAAATTTTCCTATAGAAATATACGTGCTTTGGTTTCCGGCCACAGTAAGTGGAGAGTCCTCTTAACGTACACTCTTCTAAAAGAGAGGGCTTAGGGCTATCTCATTTACATCATTTGCGGAGAACGCTTGCTTGCGTTCTACCACATGGATTTAGACAGTGATCGACGATAACTGAAAATGTCATTTTAAGTTGCTTTTTAAAAATTAATTAAAATTAATTATTTTATGCTTTCTGGTATAAAAATTGTAGGTTTTAATTCAATTCCTGGAAACAGTATTTCATTTTTATAATTGTCGAAACTCCCTATTTTATCTTCATACCATATAATTTCTGCAGCAGTTTTCATTTTATTTACTCGTAGAAATGTCATATTTCTACACACTTCCCAACAATCTCATTATTAACCGTACAATTTTTAGTACCCGCCTTTTTTATTACACCAATAACTTTTTAGAGTAATTTTAGTCTTATTTAATCGAAACAATATTTGGAGAGAATTACTCTACAAATATAGTGGTTAAAAAAAGGGGCGTTTTTTCAGGTGGCGTTCACAATTGTACGGTTATTAATGAGATGGCTGGCAAGTATGTTTCTATTAAAACATACCGGTGATAAATCCGATTTAACAATTCAAAATGTTAGTAATAATGCATTACATCAAGCATACACTTATTAATGTTTTATTTATATTAGAGCGGAAATTTATCTTATGTTACTCATATTTAATTGCAAAGTTTTCATTATTAAACATAACGAATATATCTATTAAAAATTTTCGCTGTTTAAAATCTGTAAAATTGGCAACTCTGTAACATGGCAACTAAAAAAGAACATTTATATTTTGAATAATGATGTTCGTTCTCGATGGATTTCTATAGCTTGAAATAAATAAATAAATAAATAAAAATAAAAGTCTTACTGAGTTATCACAACAAAATTATTTTGGAAAATCTTAAAAAGAACGAGAGAGGTACAATACTTTTACAAGAACAAGTAGGAATCATTCAAGATTTTTAAAAAGAAAACTTAGACATCACTATTTTTATCTAGTTAGTTTAGACTTGACTAATCGTTGATGTACATTATATCTATTTTAAAATATTACTAAAAAAAATTCTAGTATCGAAATTTCTTTTTGTGAAAACAACGACATCATTACGTAATTAACACTGTATTGTAATATAAAACATTCATTACAGGCATGAACATTCCACAACGCAAATTTGATACACTTGAAACGACACAGTTAAGTTCAAATTAAGCTCTAAACAGTACGTGTTGCGCATTCAATCAAGGTTCTAGTCTTTGCCTAGAAAGTCTGCTTTTGAAAATGGTAGATGAGTGGTAACAGGCTTAAACACAGGTCACTCACGTCGATCTACTTTGCATGAAAATGGATATGGACTCCTATAATGATCTCCACGGAGGACAAATACCCTATGTAGGTCTCTTATGCAAACAATCTAGATATAAGTTTATAAATATATATATTTAATATCTTTGCAAATAATCTGTCTTAATTTAGACAGCATATACAGTAATAATAAGAAGTACCACAGAACTGGTGTTTAAATGTAATCATTACAAAACTTTGAATACATATAATAAAATACCTTTTGCGAGTTTATTGTGCTTTATGGTGTTTAGTCAAAAAAGTTTTGTAATTATTAACATACCATTCACATTATCAGGTGTCATACACTCTGCCATTTTTTCATAATAATTTTAATGATAAGAACTTTCCGACTTTTATACTACCAATATTTTTATATTATAATCTCTATCCTATTTAATCCGGCGTGTTATTATAACAATTTAATAAAGATTTCTGAGTGAAAATAATATGTTAAAAAAACAAAAAAAAAAAACAAAAAAAAAACAAGCGTCTACAGCTTGCTGTCTAACTTTAGCAGTGACGAGCCCTATGACATATCTACCAATATTTTAATTTATTCCGGAGTATTTTTAGCTCCGCCTTTATTTGGAACCACTTTATTTTTAGAATATTTTTCTCCAATATATAACTATGATAAAATAAGAAAAATGTATTCTTAAAAAAAAAAAAAGTGGTATGGATTGAAGGCGGTGCTAAAAGGACTCCAGAATAAATTAAAACGTTCCTATCTATGCTATGATTGCTTGACCATTTCGTCAGTATCGTCGATGTCTTCTCCTTTTTACTTATTTCTTCTGCTTCGGTCACCTTACCTTTTAATGCATTTGAATTTAACGCACTTTTATTTATGTTGATATAATGCTGTTTCAAAAATCAAATGGTTTAGATCCAAAATAATTTAGTTGATTTCAAGGCCTTTTAAAAAACTAAAATTCAAAATTGAGGTTTATTAAGAACTGTAAAAGCCTTCGAAAATACCGTGATTTTGTTGAATGAAATATCTTCTGTTAAAATTGGAGTATTTGTTATATCGGTGGTGACAATAAACCCACGCATTGATGACAATAATAAGGAATTTTTATCGACATTTATTTACCTTCTAGCACCATACATTAACATACTTGCAAATTTATCACAGAAGATTGTTAGTTCCCGCCCCTTTTTGTACAGCACTTCAATTTTAGATTAATTCACTTCAATTATGTTTACTGTTAAATAAGAAGAGAAGTACTCTAAAAAAAAAAAAAAAAAGACTGGGGTGAAAATGTAGTCGGAAAGGGGCGGGACTAACAATCTTCCGGGTTCAGATGGCAAGTATGCATTAACTCTATACATATTGGTAATCTTTAACTACATTTACATTTTATAATTAATATTTTTGAATCATAAAAGTAATGAACAGGATGAACCGAAGATGCCTTTTTTTTTTTTTTTTTAGAAAGTAATGATAGTACAATTATCGGAAAAAATATAAAGAGCTATCCGAGAAGGATACAATAATTCTCCCTTGATAATTTGGCAGTATACCGTGTCAAAATTTGTAATATGGAGGAATTTCTGGTTTTGGATTGAATGAGATGTTATATTTCTCTTTCGTGTTCGTGATTTTTTTTTTTTTTTTTTAATCTGCTTAATGTGTTGCTTAATTTCGCTCCCTTCGTCTAATTTTCTTATGTAATAGATGAATCCAAGTTTTTGATTTATGACTCCTAAATTCCAAACAGTTTTATTATTTATACAGGATTTCACGCTTACTCTCTACCCAATTAGGATTTTCGAGGGGGGAATCCGATTCATCTGTTCATATTTGATTTCATGATATGAATATGCAGAGTATATATATTCGCTAATGATACAAAGGGGAAAAACCATGTTTTTTATAAAGATGAAAATTTTATTCTGAATAGATAATATTTTAAAAGTTTTCGTTCAAGAAATCAACTTTTTTTTTTTTTTTTTCTTCATTAGTTAAAAATTTTTTAGTAGAATATTCAATGTTCTTTTAAAATAACTAGGAACCGTCAACAGTGTCTTAAGCATAAGGTGGAATCAAAAATATTTTTTATGTGCACTGTATTCCAAAAGTTAAGCGACAGCCTGTTTTCTCGCTTTGGTCTTTCACGCATAATTTTTTAAATAAATATACATATTTAATATGTTTATTTATTAACACAAAATTTCAAAGATACGTTCGTTATCAAATCATTATTGGAATTTTTTATAGCTGTAAAATCAGCAAGAATTTGTAAACTTATTGTAATTCTTTATCTGTATTTTTATCATTTATCTCTTTTTTATTTTTTTTTATTTCTTTATTTAAAACATTTCCATGTAATATATAAGAATGATTTTCCAAAACAAAGCCAAATAAAGAATGTGATTGAGCATGTTAGGTCCAAATACACATGCTTCCAAAATTAAAATTACAGCCACATTTTTCCTTCTTTATATATTTTTCTTCTACTTTCATGGCGGGCTTTTTGAAAGAAAAAAATAAAAATAAATAAAATTATTAATTTCAAACCATTAAATATCACTGTAAAAATGAAAATGTCAAAAGATAATTTTTTAAAATATGAGTTATTCAAATTTTATTTTCTTATGCATATTTTTTAAAATGATATTCATACATATCTGCATGTGCAGAAAAAAAAAAAGGTTTTAATTAATTAATTAATTATAGTATGCACATTGTAAGGATATATGTAAGGTACTACATTCAGTAGTTCGTAAACACTAACTCACATTTAATTTCATTTTCAAAAACCATTCATTTATTTTTTCATTTAGAAGGTACTTTTAAAGTAATATTAAAAAAAATAATAATTTAGTTTTAAAATTCTTACACGCGTTAAGTAACATAACATTTAATTAATTGTTTTATAACGATCATGTCATTCAAATTTTATATTCATACGTCGATTCGTTGAAAAGTTATGTTGAAATGAAGCTTAACTTTTATAAACCAGTATTATTTCTTTTAATCCCTTAACGGTCGCATATATTTCAAAGACACGACTATAAAGTCCACATTCTTGTCTAATAAAAAAAAAATTTAAAATAAATATATGAATAATATATAAATTTATTCTGTACATATTTTAAAATACATTACATATAGTTTTGTATAGGCTGGTGCTTTTATGCACCCTAAAATTTTAAATAAAAAATACACGTGGGGCGTGGTCACTTCCCGTAAATATCATAGGAACGAGAAAAAAGGGGTTAATATCATTTAAAATTTTACAAACCCAGAGCTGCCAACCTAATCCGGCAAATTGTTAACGCCCATTGAAAAACGCCCTTTTTTCTACACCACTTAATTTTTAGAGCAATTCTCTTCAAATGTATCTATGATGAATTAAGTAGAAAAATACTTTAAAGTATGAGTGGTGTAGAAAAAGGGGCGGTACTAACAATTTGCCGGATTAGGTTGGCAGCTCTGCAAACCTTTTAAGTCTTGTAAAGTACTTTAAAAGCTTTGTTGAATTCAAGAATTCTACATAATTTTCATAAGAATTAACTGTATTTCCAAGATATTATAATAATCAACGGTGATACCAAAACACTGGAACGTTTACACATATCTGTGTTTCAAATACAATATCTGCGTTTGCATGGTATCTGTTCATTTTCCTTTCATTTATTTTATTGTTACGAGTTTTTTTTTTTTTTTTTTTTTTTTTTTTGTATTTAGTTTTATTTTTACTGAGTTTGGTTTATTAGTAAAATTAAAATTTTTTTATGAACAAACAGATAATCTGTATATTACATAGTAATTCTTTAATATTGTACGGTGTGAAATAAAAATTTATTTAAATTGTTTTCTTTACGTCCATATTTTTAATTATAAATACGATAGAATATAAGAAACAATAGCACATAAAGCTGCGATCAATGTCATAATTAATATTCCGTAGTATTATTCGTACTCACCCTCTTTTTTAGGACATAACTTAATTTTTAGAGAGAATGTAATTATGATGAAGTAAGAAGAAATATAGTGTTAAAAAAAAAAAAAACTGGTGTGAAAAAGGGCATGTACTAATAACACTACAAAATATTAATTAGGATGTTAAGAGCTATAATATACAGGGTATCCCAAAATTACAACGACAAACTTTACGAAGAGTTAAGGCAGATCATTAGGATTCTGAACAGCACAAGAAACCATTTCTGCAAATTTCATTTTAACCCTTTAAGGGCGGACTATTTTGAGGTATTTTTTAACACATATGGGGGACAGCTTCTAATGTTTGAATTTTTAACAAATATCTTTCTCGTAAAAATGATTACATAAAAAGATATGCATAGTAATAAGGCTGTTTATTATCGATGTATTAAAAAAACTAAGTAAATGAAATACAAAAATTATGCATAATTTTGCAAAATGATAGATCGTATAAGATTTTAAAATGTACAAAGTGAGCAGAGTTCCGTATAACCAAAAAACTAGACTACACCATTCAATAATCATATTTGCTAACATATTCATTAATATTCCGTAGTGTCGTTAGTCGCGCTGTTTTTTCACACCAGTAAATTTTTAGAGTAATATTCTCCAAACGCAATTACGATTAAATAAGAAGAAAAATACTCCCTAAAAATACTCCTATAAAAATATGCCCTTTCTTCTCTTAAAATTTGTCATGGTAATTTTGAGACCCCTTGTATATATATATATTAAATAAACTCACTTTCTCCAAGTTATGTTTTCTTATACATATACTAATATACCAATAAATGCGTTTCATATTTTCTTATAAAACAAATTACTTTTTAAAAAGCAGGTAAAAAATAGAAACCAACAGTACAATCAGCTCTGTTTTGGAAATTTTGATTTTTACTCTGTAAAAAGTATACGTTTAAAAAAAAAAAAAAAAAAAAAAATCTTTATGAGATAGGAATATACATTCTACCTTGTTTGCAGAGCATATTGAAGTTTTCTGCCATCTTCAGCTTTTCACTTATTGTTTTGATTTATTCTTATTTTAAGTAACATTGTGTACGACAAACAAAATGAAAGAGACAATTTTTTTTTACATATTCTGTTTTGAACTTGAAGATGTTTTTATTTATTATCTCTTAAAGTAACCTGGAATAGGGCGAATAAACCCAATTCTGTAATTTACAATAAATTACAATAATCAGAAAGCCTACATCCAAAGAGATCTGTTGCAAAACATGTTTATCTGTAGTTCGACTATAGCCTCCTAAACTAGATGCCTGTCGCGTGGCTCAAAAACTTGGCAACAGTTGAAGCGGTAGACAACGCCACCTAGAGCCGATTGCGCGACTTTTTTACTCATTAGAAAGCCAAAATCAGGGATGGAACACGGGCGCAGAATTCATACCACTATCAATGTAAGAAAATTTTCTACCTCTTAAATCAACGATATTATAGGTAGATAAATTTCTTCAACAGATTCCGGTATGAATACTGCGCCCGTGTTCCATCCCTGCAAAATTTTTGAACGTGGGATATGATATACGTAAAACGTGAATGGAATCATCGACCATATATATTTTATATCGCTTCTTAAAATTATTGGTGGAATCTGAATAAAAAAGTCACGCAATCTGTTCCAGATGGCTATATCTACCGCTTCCACTGTTGCCATGTTTCCGAGCCACACGACAGGCATCTAGATTAGAAGGCTATGGTTGGACTTTGATGAGTCGGTACCTGTCAATCATGTGCGATGTAGGCAGCGACGATTCTATTACCTTAAAATCGGTTGAGGGTGAAAAGGGAGGTCGTCTGCTATCTTTGAAATTTTTGCGATATTTTGGCGAAATATTTTTATTATCTATTTACTTATTTACAAATTAAGAAAACTTTTGGACTTCTATTATGTTATATTATAAAAGTAATATTTCTTGACTTTTATTTTTTCTTTTTCAAATCATTATTAAAAAGAAGAAAAAGTATTGATTATTTTAAAAATCATATAAAGCACTCCAATAATTAGAATTTTCTAGGAAATTTGATTTTTTATTTATTTATTTATTTATTTTATTAATATTTTGAATGAATACATAAAAATTTAAAGTAATTATAACAATGATATTACAAATTATCCCATTTATTTGTAATTTATGTGAATAGAAATATTCTGAGAGCTATTGTACATAATACTGCACATTATGTGTACAGCTCAATTTATTTTAATAAATTTCCTCATTTGTTTATTCAATATTTTTTTTAATGTTTTTTTAATTAAAGAAAAAAAAAAGCGCAATTTTCCTCCTCAGTTTTTATTTTTAAAATCTTTTCAAAAAAAAAAATTAAGAAGTGTTAATGACTTTGTTCGTCTGTCTATTAGTCCTAAAGATAACTTTCATGAATATACTTGGGTAATCATAAATTTGATATATTATTGCAGGACATTACATTATACCTAATGAAAAAAATCTATTAAGTGCATTTTAACAAATTCTTTAGCGTAAATACCTCGAAATTTCTAACTGTTATAAGAGAATATCTGTTGATAATGGATTCGATCTCAGTACCTCCAGCTTTGAATGCTGAACTCCCCAGCCGCTAGTGGGGAGTTAATAAATTCAAATGCGTTATGCGATGAAAGTGAAAATTGTTCGAAACATTTTCTGCTGTAATTTTTTCTTTTCTTTCTCTCTCTTTTTTTTAAAACTATATCTTTAATATTTAATGCGCTATACTTGATGCATAGCTTTTCTTAGACACTATACGGGACAACGGAATCGCAGCCTAATCCGTATTTTATGTAGTATAAAAGTAAGACTGTTAAAGTCTCTCTTTTTTTTTAATACAAATTAAAATGCGTGGACCGATAGTAACTTATAATCTCTATAAGCAGCAGGCTTTTTCTTTCTTCTTTAACCCTTTGCGGCGCAAGACAATTTGAAACATTTAAATTATACTGCCACCGGAATTAATGAACTGAATTAAACTAAAAGAAATTTTAAATTTTAAGGTTTAAAAAACCGGCCTTTTCTGATATGTTATAAACGTGAATTTTTGTTAAAATATTTCCGGGATGAATTTTTGCAGCTGGATCTTAAATTTTGCGTCCTCCTGGGGAGGACACCGCGCGTTAAGGGGTTAAATGCATTGCTAACAACATCTTTATCAAATTAAGGTATTAGTGCCTACTGAAAATGCAGGAGCGTAAGTGAAGCTTTGTTATTATTATGTCATTGATTTTTAAATGTTAACACACGTTCTTTTTTACAGGTAAAACGGATTTCAGTTGGCAGAAGTAAAAAGTACTGGCTTTATGCTATTCAAATTGCAACCTTCCTTTTTCCCCACCCATTCATCTTTTCAAATCGCGCGCTCTTTCCTTTATGTAAACTCTTCTGAAGTAGTATGTTGTGGCCACCACAAGACTTTCTTCTATATTTTCCTATATACATATTCAATCAGTAACAATATATGTATATAAAAAAAAAACGATTTTTTTCTAAGTTTTTTTTTTTTTTTGTTAAAATTAATACATATTCAACTAGTAACAATATATATATTTAAAAAAAATAAAAAAAAAAAAACGATTTTTTCTTCAGGTTTTTTTTTTTTTTTTTTTTCCTTTTTTGTTAAAAGTAAAAAAAATCGATTACTTTGTTTTAAATTTTCTCAGATTTATAGTTCAACCATTCGTTTTAAAGGTATTGACAAGATCCCCCACATGCACAAAATTTTTTTCGTAGTTAACTACTACTATTAGCAATAATTCATATTAATTTTACAATCACAAGTTTAAAATAACGCTCATTATGTACATTTATACGAAATTTTGTCCTATACTGCCATGTTAAAAGTTTACATAAAATGCGATCACAGTGCCATCTGCTGGGCGATTGATCCCAGAATCTAATCAGACACTTTCCATGTCAGGGTCCAACTATACACCAAGTTTGGTTCAATTTCATTCATCGGTTCATGAGATACGGTGAAAAATACGAAATTTTGCGATCAAGGCGCCACCTTCTGGACGATTGATCCCCAAATCTAATCAGCACCATGCCCCGTCAGGTTCCAACTATATACCAAGTTTGGTTGAATTTCATTCATTGGTTCGTGAGATACGGTGAAAAATACGAAAATTTTCCCTATACTGCCATGTTAAAAATTTACATAAAATGCGATCACAACGCCACCTGCTGTGCTATTGATCCCCAGATCTAATCAGCACAATGCCCCGCCAGGGTCCAACTATACACCAAGTTTGGTTGAATTTCATTCATTGGTTCGTGAGATACGGTGAAAAAACGAAACCACAGACAGGCAGACAGACATTTTTTAAAACTATCAATTCGTGTTCAGGACACCCCAAAACGTGTAGATCCGGCAAAATACGGAGGTCGAAAATTTTCACGAATCCAACATTTTCTCTATGTTACATATAGAAGAAAGTAAAAAGAAAGGGCGTTGAGCTATGTCATGTATGTAATTTGCGGCGAACGCTTTCTTGCATTCTACCGCATGTATTTAATCAGCCTGAATATGGTTGAAGATGTCATCTTTTGTTGCTTTAAAAAAAAAATTAAAGATTAATTTCTTTATGCTTTCTGGTGTAAAAAAATGTAGTTTTTAATTCATTTTTGGAAATAGAATTTCATTTTTATAATAGTCAAATCTCCGAATTGTGTCTTCATGCAATGTAACTTCTGCAGCAATTTTCATTTTATTTATTCGTAGTAATGCCATATTTCTACATACTTGCCAAAGATCTCATTATCAATTTTTAGTACCCACCTTTTTTTTTACACCAAAAACTTTTTTGAGTAATTTTAGTCTTATTTAATCGAAACAATATTCGGAGAGGATTACTCTAAAAATATAGTGGTTAAGAAAAGGGGCGTTTTTTTCAGGGGACGTTACAATTGTACGGTTATTAATGAGATGGTTCGCAAGTATGTTTCTATTAAAACATACCGTTGATAAATCCGGTTTAACAATTCAAAATGTTAGCAATAATGTATACATCAAGTATACACTAATAAATGTTTTATTTATATTAGAGCGGAAATTTATCTTTTGTTACCCATATTTAATTGCAAAGTTTTCATTATTAAATATAACAAATATATCTATTAAAAATTTACGCCGCTTAAAATTTGCAAAATTCGCAACTCTGTAACATGACAACTGAAAAAAAAATATATATATATGTTTTGAGTAATGATGTTCGTTCTCGTTAGATTTTCTGTAGCTTGAAATAAATAAATAAAATTAAAATTCTTACTGAGTTATCACAACAAAATTATTTTGGAAAATCTTAAAAAGAACGAGAGAGGTACAAGATTTTACAAGAACAGGTAGGAATCATTCAAGATTCTTATAAAGAAAACTTAAACATCACTATTTTTATCTAGAGTTTAGATTTGACTAATCGTTCATATACATTATATCTATTTTAAAATATTACTATAAATAATTCTTGTATCGAAATTTCTTTTTGTGAAAACAACGACATCATTACGTAATTAACCCTGTATTGTAATATAAAACATTTATTACAGGCACGAACATTCCACAACGCAAGCTTGATACACTTGAAACGATACAGTTAAGTTAAAATTAAGCTCTAAACAGTATGTGTTGCGCATTCAACCAGTGTTCTAGTCTTTCCCTAGAAGGTCTGCTTTAGAAAATGGTAGATGAGAGGTAACACGCTTAAACCACGGTCACTCACGTCGATCTGCTTTGCATGAAAAGGGATGGGGACTCCTATAACGATCTCCACGGAGGACAAATACCCAATTTATAGGCCTCTCGTGTAAACAATCTAGATATAATTGTATAAATATATATTATTAATATCTTTGTAAATAAATCATAAAGTACCATTTGCGAGTTTATTGCACTTTATGATGTTTAGTCAAAGTTTTGTAATTATTAACATATGCAATACCGTTCACATTATCAGGGGTCATACACTTTGCCATTTTTTCATAATACTTTTCATGATAAGAACTTTTCGACTTTTATGCTACCAATATTTTTATATCATAATCTCTATCCTATTTAAACCCGGCATTTTATTATAACAATTTAATAATGATTTCTGTGTGAAAATAGTAAGGGAAAAAAAAAAAAAAAAAAAAAAACAAGCATCTACAGCCCTCCGTCCAACTTTAGCAGTGAGGAGCACTTTGACATAGCTGGCAATATTTTAATTTATTCCGGAGTATTTTTAGCTCCGCCTTTATTATTTAAGAAACCCCAAAACAATTATTTAAGAAACCCGAACCACTTTATTTTTAGAATATATTTCTCCAATATATAACTATGATAAAATATGAAAAATGTATTCTTAAAAAAAAAAAAAAAAAAAAAAAAAAAGTTGTATGAATTCAAGGCGGAGTTAAAAGTACTCCGGAATAAATTAAAACGTTCGCATCTATGCTATGACTGCTTGACCATTTCGGCAGTATCGTCTACGTCTTGTCCTTTTTATTTATTTCTTTTCTTCGGTCACCTTTCATTTTAATCTGCTCCTGGTAAATCAACTTAATGGTGACAATGTTGCTGTTAGAGTGAAATACCAGCATCAGTGTAACAAAGAAAGTTTTACTTTTGTGTCCTCTTATCTTCCATGTGAGGATAAGGATACTCTCTCAAAAGAGATTATTAATCTTATTGAGAATTGTCAGAATCTTAAATTCAAGCTCATCATTGGCTGTGATGCGAATGCTCACCACATATTGTGGGGTAGTAGTGATTGCAACAAGCGGGGTGAGGACCTTTTAGAGTATATTTTGCATTATAATCTGTATACTCTAAATTCTGGCAATAAACCTACTTTTGTTACTTCTAACAGGAGTGAGGTCATTGATATTACGTTCTCTAATAGTATATGCTATGACAACGTCAGGGATTGGAGAGTCTCTGATGAAGAAACTCTTTCTGATCACAGGCTAATTTGTTTTACTGTTACAGGTCCAATAAGACTTGAGACCAAGGGTAGGAATCCACGCCATACCAAGTGGGGTTCCTACTGTGAAGACCTATAGAAAACTGCTTTTGGTCACTTTGGTAAGTTGTCTTCGGTGCTGGATCTCGAATTGGCTGTTGACCAGTTGCAACAGATCATTTTAGAATCCTACCACCAAAATTGTAAGGTTATGCACACTAGCTTACCAAGGATTGTTCCTTGGTGGTCTAAAGAGCTTAGTTGTATGCGTAGTAATTGTAGAAAGCTCTTTAATAGAGCTAAGAAGAATGGTGAGTGGCAAACCTATAAGGCTGCACTTACCTCTTATAATAAAGCTGTCAGGAATGCCAAAAGGGCATCCTGGAACAGCTGTTGTTCTGGCATCAGTGATATTTCAGCCACAGCTAGGCTGGTTAGGGTGATGTCTAAGAACAGGATGTGCAATCTTAATGCTGTTAAGTTACCTAGTGGTGATTACTCTGAGTCTGGAGAGGAGACCCTGGCAGAAATTTTTAGGGTCCATTTTCCGAATTCCAGTACTTGCCATGAGACAAGTTTTTCTACTCCTCTTAACACTCGTACTTGTGGTAGAGAGAAATGGAATGCTGCCAGGAAGGTTGTAACATATGAAAAAATTATTTGGGCTATTAACTCCTTCAAGTCTTTTAAGACTCCTTGAATTGATAGTGTCTTTCCAGCACTTCTGAAAGAAGGCGCTGAGGTTTTGACACCCATCCTTTGCAGGATTTTTAGATCTTGTTTGGCACTTGGTTATACACCAATGGCTTGGAGAAATTCCAGTGTTATTTTTATCCCTGAGCCTGGTAAATATAATTATTTTGAGGCAAAGTCTTTTAGACCTATTTGTCTCACTTCTTTTCTCTTAAAGACTCTTGAGAAGCTTGTTGATAGGTATATCAGGGAAGAGGTCTTATGTGTTCGGCCACTTTCCAATTTTCAGTTTGCCTATCAGCCTGGCAGGTCAACTGACACTGCGTTGTATCACTTAACTCATATTGTTGAGAAGTGTCTGGTCTCTAAAGAGGTGGCTCTTGCTGTCTTTCTTGATATCGAGGGTGCCTTTGACAAGGTTCCTGTTGACACCATCATTGATGCGCTTTCTAATAGGAATATCAATAGTACCACTGTGAATTGGATCAAGAGTCTTCTCACCAACAGGTTTGCCTCTGCAACACTGCTTGGTGATTCTCTAATGATCAAAGCCAATACTGGATGTCCACAGGGTGGTGTTCTTTCTCCACTGCTGTGGTGTCTCGTGGTTGATTCACTTCTGAATGAGATTGGTCACTCGGGGGTGGATTGCATTGGTTATGCTGATGATATTGTCATTGTAACCAAGGGGAAGTTTCCGGATACTGTTTGCTGTATCATGCAGAATGCCCTTAAGAAAGTTGAATCTCGGTCTTTCCGTGAAACCTGCGAAGACACATATGATTGCCTTTAATAGAAAGAGGACCATTATCTTAAAAAATATCAAGTTTTGTGGTCATAACCTAACTTGTTCAAGTGAGGTTAAGTATCTTGGTGTCTATCTGGATGAGAAACTCAACTGGAGGAGTCATCTTGATTATTGCATTTCTAGGGCTAAAAGGGCTTTTTGGGCCTGTAGGAATGCTATTGGTAGGTCATGGGGTCTTAGTCCTATGGTTATCCGCTGGATTTACTCTATGATCATCTGTCCAATGATCACTTATGGTTCTATTGCCTGGTGGTCTAGGACTAGGCTTGACACTGCTAAGAAGAATCTTAATAAGATTCAAAGGATGGTGTGTGTTGCAATGACTGGTTGTTTAAGAACAACACCAACTGGAGCTTTAGAGTTACTCTTGGGCTTTATCCCTCTGCATATGCGCATTGAGGCTGAGGCTATCTTATGTGTAAAGAGGTTAAGAAGTTTTGGGCATTGGAATAATTATTCCAATTATCTGAACTGGAAGCATCTTAATAAGGAGATTTCGGATCACCCACATTTTATTATGCTGTGTGATAAGGTTCTCCCTAGGTATGCTTTTTCTAAGCCGTATATTATCCACTTGCCCTCTAGGGACATTTGGATGAATACTCCACCTTGGGCTAATTCGAATCACATTAAGTGGTACACTGATGGCTCCAAGATGGATAATGGCACTGGTGCTGGTGTTTGCTGTCCTGAGGATGGTACTGCACTTTCCTATCCTTTGGGGAGGTATGCTACTGTCTTTCAGGCTGAAGTCTTTGCGATCCTTATGTGTTGTAGGACTTGCATGAATAGGGGCTATAAGAATCGATATATTGACATTTATTCTGATAGTCAGGCTGGCCTGATGGCTTTACAGAAGTCAGTAATGACTTCTTCTCTTGTCTGAGAGTGTTATTTCACTTTTTGTGCTCTTGCTGCTAACAATAAAATCTTCCTGTACTGGGTACCAGGTCATGCTGGTATCCTGGGAAATGAGTTAGCTGATGAGCTGGCTAGGAAGGGTTCTGATACACCTTTTATTGGTCCTGAACCTGTCCTGAGTATTTCTGGTAGTTTGTTGAGGGGTACTATTTTCTCCATCATGAGAAACTTGCAGTACTCTACTTGGCTCAAGACTGGGGGGAGCAGGTAAGCTAAAGAGCTTAACTGTGGTAATCCTAGTGCAAGGGCTAAGGAGCTCATGAAGCTCAATAGAAATGGCATCAGCAAGGTGATTGGTCTCCTTACGGGACACTGTCGCTTAAAAATACATCTTTATGTCATGGGTATTGCTTGTGATCCATTTTGTAGGGGTTGCAAGTACAAGGAGGAAACTGCAACACATATTTTATGTGAATGTGAAGTCTTCTCTGCCTGTAGGTTTGAGCACTTGGGGCGGCATATAATTGAGCCTTGGGAGCTTCAGGATATTCCGGTTAGGTGTCTGCTGGGTTTTCTTTCTACCACAGGTCTTTTTAAAGATTAGGTTTTGTGGGTTAGTACAATAGACCTCTGGTCGCAGTGCTTGGTTTCTTGTAAACCACCCACTTATAATTCATTCATTCCAATATATAACTATGATAAAATATGAAAAATGTATTCTTAAAAAAAAAAAAAGTTGTATGAATTCAAGGCGGAGTTAAAAGTACTCCGGAATAAATTAAAACGTTCGCATCTATGCTATGACTGCTTGACCATTTCGGCAGTATCGTCTACGTCTTTCCTTTTTATTTATTTCTTTTCTTCGGTCAACTTTCATTTTAATGCATTTGAACTTAACGCACTTTTATTTATGTTGATATAATGCTGTCATAGCTGCCAATATATTAATTTATTCCGGAGTACTTTTAGCCCCGCCTTTAATTCGCACCACTTTATTTATAGAAAAAATTTCTTCAATTCATAACTTCGATAAAATAAGAAAAAATTCCTTTTAAAAAATAAGTGGTACGAATTAGAGGAGGGGCTAAAATTACTCCGGAATAAATTAAAATATTGGCAGCCATGTGCTGTTACGAGAATCTGATGGTTCATTTCAAGGCTTTTTAAAAGACTAAAATTAAAAATTGAGGTTTATTAAGAACTGTAAAAGCCTTCGAAAATATCCTCATTTTGTTGAATGAAATTTCTTCTGTGAAAATTGGAGTATTTGTTATATCGGTGGTGAGAATAAACCCACGCATTGATGACAATAATAAGGAATTTTTATCGACATTTATTTACCTTCTAGCACTATACATTAACATACTTGCAAATTTAACACGGATGATTGTTAGTTCCCGCCCCTTTTTGTACAACATTTAATTTTTAGGGAAATTCACTTCAAATAAATTTACTGTTAAATAAGAAGAGAAGTACTCAAAAAAAAAAAAAAAAAAAAACTGGGGTAAGATATAGGCGGAAAGGGGCGGGACTGATTATCTTCCGGTTTCAGATGGCAAGTGTGCATGAACTCTATACATATTGGTAATCTTTAACGACATTTACTTTTTATAGTTAATATTTTTGAATCATAAAAGTAATGAACAGGATGAATCGAAAATGTCATTTTTTTTTTTTAGAAAGTAATGATAGTACAATTATCGAAAAAAATAAAAAGAGCAATCTGAGAAGGATACAATAATTCTCCCTTGATAATTTGGCAGTATACCGTGTCAAAATTTGTAATATGGAGGAATTTCTGGTTTTGGATTGAATGAGATGTTATATTTCTTTTTCGTGTTCGTGATTTTTTTTTTTTTTTTTTTTTTTTTTTTTTTTTTTATCTGCTTAATGTGTTGCTTAATTTCTCTTCCTTCGTCTAATTTTCTTATGTAATAGATGAGTCCAAGTTTTTGATTTATGACTCCTAAATTCCAAACAGTTTTATTATTTATAAAGGATTTCACGCTAACTCTCTACCCACTTAGAATTTTCGAGTGTGGAATCTGATTCATCTGTTCACATTTCATTTCATGATATGAATATGCTGTGTATAGATATTGGCTAATGATACAAAGGGGAAAAACCATGTTTTTTATAAAGATGAAAATTTTATTCTTAATAGATAATATTGTAAACATTTTCTTTCAAGAAATCAACTTTTTTCTTTTTTTTTTTTTTTCTTCTTCATTAGTTTAAAAGATTTTAGTAGAATATTCAATGTTCTTTTAAAATATCTAGGAACCGTCAACAGATTCTTAAGCATAAGCTGGAATCAAAAATATTTTTTATGTGCACTATTTTCCAAAAGTTAAGCGACAACCTGTTTTCTCGTTTTGATCTTTCTTGCATAATTTTTTAAATAAGTAAACATATTTAATATGTTTATTTATTAACACAAAATTTCAAAGATACGTTCGTTATCAAGTCATTATTTGAATTTTTTTAGCTTTAACATCAGCAAGAATTTGTAAACTTATAGTAATTCTTTATCTAAATTTTTATTATTGATTTCCTTATTTCTTTTTATTTATTTATTTAAAACATTTTCATATAATATACATATGAATGATTTTCCAAAAACAAAGCCAAATAAAGAATGTGATTGAGCATGTTAGGTCGAAATACACATGCTTCCAAAATTAAAATTACAACCACATTTTTCCTTCTTTATATATTTTTCTTCTACTTTCATGGCGGACTTTTTGAAAGAAAATAAATAAATAAATAAACTATCAATTTCAAATCTTTGAATATCGCTGTAAAAATAAAGATGTCAAAAATTAATTTTATAAAAAATGAGTTATTCAAATTTTATTTTCTTATGCATACTTTTTTAAATGATATTCATACATATCTGCATCTGAAGAAAATAGAAAAAATAAAATAAAAAAGGTTTTAATTAATTAATTATTTCTAATATACAAATTGTAAGGATATATCTAATGTACAGTCACCCCAATAAAAAACGCCAACCCCCCTCCCCCCACCTAATTTTGCCGTAAATTATCGTAGAAACATGCGACTGGTACCAATCAGTTTGTAATAACGTCTAGTTTATAATGTTATAGTTAGATTTTACTTAGGGGGTCGTCTACATATTAAAACTGACATCAACTTCAATTTTTCAATGGTAACCCCCATTTTTTTTATAATTTATTTGAATTCTTTGGATCAAATCATCACGGAAAATGGTATAGTTTATATCTTTCGCTCAATTTTCCATAGAGTTATAAGCTGTCAAAGTTTGTGGATGCTAATGTTAAATGAATGTGACAAACATTAAATCATATCTTCCGAAATAATTATGATATTTAAATTCTGTTTTTTTTATTCGTTAGAATGAAGTGACCCAAACATATTCGATGCAAATTTTTGCTAAAAAAACATTTTTTCAATTTGAATTATGAAAATTATTAATAAATTCATATTTGAAAAAATTATGAATTATGACCTATGTTAATTTTTGCACGAATAGAACGGGCATCATCAAAAACATGGGTTTCCAAATTTACAGCTCGTTCCTAACATTATTTTTTGAGTTACAGTGATATTTCACTTTTTATTCCTGTTAGGGGGCTGTCACTTGTTATAATCTGTATCCTCTATAAGTAAATTTGTATATAATTTGACGGAAAACTATTTTAATTTACCTTTATGTTATTTTTATTTATTTATTTTTTTCCTAAGCAATATTTCGATGTTTATTATACAAATTGGCATATTTTTGTAAAGTTATCACAATGTCAGGGATGGAACACGGGCGCAGAATTCATACCACTATCAATGTAACAAAAATTTCTACCTCTTAAATCGACGATATTATAGGTAGAGAAATTTCTTAAACACATTTCGGTGTGAATTCTGCGCCCGTGTTCCATCCCTGCAATGTAGGTCAGGGATTGTGAAAGAATTTCAAAAGAAAAGAAGCCCCGCCTCTGATTCGCTGAAACACTATTTAAAAAAAAAGACTAATTTGCATATTCCTATTTGACTCTATATGTGACGCTGGTATGCATAAATCACAATGGTATTTACTACATCGATTATTGAAGACAAAACTTAAATGATTTAATTACAAATATGCAAAATTATTTTGTTTTATATTATAAAGTTTTAGAAAAATTGTGAAAAGGCGTGGCTTACTGTACAAGAGAGGAATATATCCGATCCAAATATGTTAAGTCTTTCTTCATAAGTATTAAATATCTTTTTCCAGTTTTTCGCTGCTAAAATTCTATTTTAACCCTGTTACACTTTTTTTCGCATTTCAATATTCAAGAGTACGTACACCTCTAGTTAAATATCATGTTTTAGAAAACACGGTACAGCGAAACTGATTGCATGAAACAGCAATTATGCATTCGACAACCGTTTTATTATTATTATTATGAATATTTAATAATTTTAAAAAGATTTTTTACCATGAATTTTCTGTTTAAATTTTGTTGTGACATATTTGCATTTGGTAACTGTACCGTTTGTAAGCTTTGTGTTATTTAAAATTTATCCCATAATGTAACATAATAAAATATCAAATTTCTATTAAAAGTTTTTTAATACAGAATCAAATAGTGAAAAATTGGTTTATTATTTATATATATATTTTTAAGTTTATAAGATCTATTATTGGAACATAACTCAACAGTATTTATTTTCAATTTCCTAATCACGAAATCAAAGTCACAGTTATTATGGAATAAAAATTTGAAACAAAGGAATTGTCTTATTACTTTCAAATATATAGATATTGATCTTACAGAATCCTGAAATTTCATTTAAAAGACTGTAAACGTCTAAATTTAAAAATTCAAAATAAAATAAATTAATCTAAATGCTTTTAAAGTTGAAGCGGGAAGATTTCAAATTATATGAAAATTGGCATTTGTGTTTTGAACATTTTGGTGCAGCAGATATTAAAAACAATATTTTAATGATGAGCTGAACCTGAGCTTAAGAGAGGGCGGTTTAGCACGAGTGATATCACCTGACTAAAACCAGAATAAACAACATTTTAATTTATTCCGGGGTATTTTTAGCCCACTGTTATTCTTTTTTTTTTTTTTTTTTTTTTTTTTTTTTCAAACTTCAACACTAGCTACAGTACGCTTACGTCCTATTTACATTAAGCTTTGATATGTAAGCTATGTTGCTGTTTTTCGATGCTGCGACATTTACAAAATATATTTGTGTTAATATACTATACAGATAGAAGAATAATTTTATAATATCAACAAAACTTCTTTAATCAATATGTTTATATACATTACTGTATGGAAATGTTTATATATGAATATTGTATTTATTTTTAATGAGACATATAAACACAAAATACTAAAAAAAAGAAGAAAATGTGTTATAATTTTTTATAATTCAAGCAAAATATATATGCATGCTTGCCAACCTAACCCGTAACATTGTTAGTTCCCGCCCCTGTGTGTACACAATTTAATTTTTAGAGTAATTAACTTCAAATACATTTACGATTAACTCATTGAGCGCCACGCGAATTCTTATGGAAATCCCATTCAGGCCACACGTGCTGCTTAGAAGCGTGTTATGTTTATCGAGTTTCAATAAACCCCATTAGGCCTTAACGATATAATCCTATAAAAATCCTATTAAAAAAAAAAAAAACATGAAGTAATTTTTAAATAAAGTGTCAGTAATTAGTTAAAACTATGTAAGTTCTGTAATTTTATATCATATTTTACACTGCCGGTTGACTTGGCCTAAATGGAAAGATCAGTGTCAGCCACCGGTGGCTGACATGGCGCTAAAAAGACTAATGTGAAAAAAATGTACGGAAAGGGGTGGGACCAGTAATCTTCCGGGTTAGGTTGACAAGAATGTATATACATAGAGCAATGGCAGAAAATGTTCTTTATTTTTCATGAACCAGATGAATGGTACTTTTTTTCTGAATAGTCTATGTATTAAACATAATGCTGCTTTAAATACCCTTTAAATGAAAACTTTTATTACATAAAGTAATTTTCTGGCACTCTACAGCTCCCAAATGACACACAATACGAAACCCCGCCCTTTTCCAGTGTTTAAAGGGTATTAACGTTTAATATGCTTTCTATTCGTTTTGATCTTTCCTCCTCCTCCTTATCTTCTTTTTTCCTTAAGAAAAAAGAGTTATGTAACATTTTGACCTTTTCAAGTGAAGATTTAGATTAAGGGTAGTCAGCCTTTCTACACCCACCGTCCACTTCGGTATCTGTGTTAAAGAGTTGAATTTTAGAACATCCCATTAAGTAGTAGGATTTATTATTTTGCATATTAATTTGTTACACATTATAAAATATAAAAGCAAAAGAATATCGTGGAGATTTATGTAAAAGTTTTTAATAATGTCATGAAAAAAAAATAATTAATTAAAAAAATAAATAAATAAAAAAAAAAAATATATGTTTTAATATTTTTAAAAAGTCAATTAAATTAAAGAAAATGAAAGTACTGCAGTATCAGAACAAACTCCCATTGTCACTGTGAAACGGCCGTGGGAACCAGGTTGAGTACCGCCGTTTCAGACAATTATACGGCAGCTTGAATTAAAATAATTTTGAATTTTCAAACAAATTTAAAACCATTCACCTTTTTTTTTCTTTTTTGATAGATATTATAATATCTATTCAAGCTATTTAATTTTCTTCGTATGAAGTGAACTACCTGATGTTTAATCAATAGAAACCAATAAAAAACTTTTAATTCGTAAACTAACTCAGAAAGTTCTGTGAATTAGTCATTTTTTTTTACTTTATAATTAACATTTCTTAATTTTTTTTCCGGTGTGAAACTTGATAAATAATGTATAATGGGTGGTAGATCATGATTTATATATTCTAAATGTATAGACGGACCCCTAATACATTTTCACGTGTAACTCTATTTAAAATTGATTTAAGGTATATAAATAGGTATGTTTTTCGAAATGCCTTGATCTCAGAAATCTGAATATGAAGTCAAAAATAGGGGTTGCTATTGGAAAAAAATGAAGTTAATGCCAGTTTTAATATGTAGACGACCCCATAGGCAAAATGTAACTATACCGTTATAAACTAGATGTTATTACAAATCGATCGGTACCAGTCAAATGTTTCTACGATAATTTACGGCGAAATTAGGTGGGGAGGGGTGGCGTTTTTTTGGGGGGGGGGGGTGACTGTACTTTCAGTAGTTCGTAAACACTGTGAGGATGTATGCGTAGTGGTGTACGCCATCGCCCACTTAACTAAATTATGAAGTAGCGACAAAGTCAGTTTTATAAAATAAATAAAGAGCTTTTATTTAGAGCTTAATGAAAAGGTGGGCGTTGGACTATATTCACATTTAATACCTTTATAAACTTAAAGGGGCAGCCTTCATAAATTATCTAACCATAAATAGATAACCATAAATAATCTCAACTGCTTTACTTAACGTTGTTACCTCTCACGACTTTACTCATCCTTCGTTAGTGGGAGGATTCCCTAAGCAACTATACTACTCGACTAACTATCTTCTGCTATAGCCGCTCACTACTAACTCCTTTGACCTCTTACCACTTCTACTCTTACTACTTCTACTCTCCTACCACTTCTCCTCTTACTACTTTTCCTCTTACTACCTCTCCTTTTACTACTTCTACTCTTACTGCCTCTCCCCTTCTACCTTGAAACACATCACCTTTTATATCAATCTCACTTTATAATATTAACATACCGCAAATTATAATTTAGTTTAGCATAAGAACTAACACCATTAATCAACCGAGTCCTAAAACTCTGCACATTCACGTGTTATTCGTAAAGTGCGAACTCCGTTTGTAGCGTTACGCTAACATGACATTACCCCACAGTCCCTCCTCAAAAGACAAAAATTTCACGTAAAAAATCCACAACAGGTTTTTACCCGTGAAAATTTTAAAGTATTGCTATACTATGCAACTGAAAAATAGTCGCAGTGACTTACTGCTAAAATTAAACTTCATAATACTTTAGAAAAAGAGGAGGGAGGAAAGCTTAAATTTAACTGCCCAACAATAACTACTTGCTTTTAAAATCTAAGAGTGAGTAAAAATTTTAAGAGCGCCGGGCTGAAAAACAATCCACTTAGAAAAAAATTGTGATAAGAAATTTAAGCTCGTTCTAAGTTGATTTATGATGGAAAACCCTAGCGCCAAAAACTTAGTGAAATATAGCCCAACATATTACAAAAGGGTTTACAGGTACCTCTTTCCTATAAACCGGAAAGGTAAAAATTTCATGAAATGAAAAGATTTTAGTACAGATGGATCGCTTAGACAAAAAATGCGATCATTAATTATAAAATTCAAATTGACTGGTGCAGAGTGATAAGAAAAAAACGTCTTTTTATTTAAAGAGCTCATAAAAAGAAAATGTCCAGTTTTCTAAGTATCAGATTTATATCTTGAAAAGATCCACTGCTTTGCATCTGCTGGCATGAGTCCAAGAAAATTCTTTCCACTTCAGAAATCAACTTTGCTGACAAACGTCCAAAAATACTTCCTTCCAAAAATTCCCAGTCTTCATTTCGAAGCTACAGCTGAAGGAATCATCAGATTGGAGTTTCAGATTAAAAGCCATGTTGAGGTCATATCAGAATAAGCGACTGGACCGAGAGTTTTAATCATCAGAGTATTTCTAAAATACAAAACTTTTTTACTGTAGAAATCAAAATAGAAGTTACACTACAGCTTGTAGATAGATAAATGAGAGTTTGACTTATAAAATTTTATAGATAACCAATGTTTCCCACCTAGCTTTTTGCACAACGGAAAAAAACGAAATTGTTAGTTTATTAAAGTTAGTCGTTAAACACGAATTTATATGCAAAATAGCTGACAAAAATTCTCTTTACCCCATACTAATAAGACATACATATATTGAACTTTTAGTTAGAATAAAAGTTTAACAATAAGAAATATTCATTTTATACAATTTATACGACATTTAGAGAAACATAGATGGGGAATATGTATACAAATGTTCAAAAAGTTTTTTCCAAAACCGCCGTTAATGGCTATAAATAGAAAAACATTAGAGTACATACATATAGATCATGTAAAAAACTATAGAGGGGAAAATGTATATACAAAGGGAAGAAAAAAAATTTATCGTACTAATCACTGCTGGCGCTGGCTATAAGTAAAAAAGACATTAAAGTACATACATGAATGTACATATATTGTATAACAGAAACAAAATTTAGGACATGTAAACAAAACATGAAATTTCCGGAGCTGAAAGTTCATGCTCCAAGTTTAAATTTAGAATTTTGAAATTTAAGAAAGTTCATGGCTTTCAGATGATGGTTGAAAGTCCAAAAGGCTTCACTACATGACATAGATTTTATGACTGCTCTGCTAGAAATACACTTTATAACGGAAAAAATAGGGAACCATAGCACCTGACATATTGATTCCTTGATATCAGCAAAATCAGAGATGCGGGTCAGACTGGCCTGTGGAGTTGCTGCAGCAATTTCAGCGCTGGTGGCTTGCAGATTCAGGTCAGACGTTGCAAGGTCGCTGTCCTGAGGAGGCTTCGAACCTGGTGCCTGGCCACTCTCTTGAGGGGGTTTCGCACCCGGAACCTTGTCCTTGCCCACAGTCACAGCAGAAGACTGCTTGCGCTCCGTACAGTCGAATGCAGGGCTGCTAGACGGTGTAGAAACTTCAAAAGAGGTTAATTGCACTTTTGAAATTACATTCTTTAAAATAACAGCATTTTCTTTTACTTTAGACGGCGTGTCATTTTGACAATTTAAGTGCAATTTCTCATTAGAAATGACCGACTGTGTCGGCTGTATAGATTCAAAGCTGACATCTAAAGACGCGTTACAAAGATTAGCCGCATCATTTAATGATTTGTCACTTTCGCTCAGTTTAACGGTTTCAGCCGCCACATTTATCTTAATTGTATTTTCCTTTACAACCGCCGTCGCTACACTAGATAAATTGTCGGATTTTTTTACCCGTAGCCAAAGGCTGAATAGCAGACTTAAATTCGTCTGTATTGCTGTTTGAAAGCAAAGTTTGCTCGTTTGCTTCAACTTGTATTTGCCTTTTGCCACTAGAAATAAAGTTTTTATCGCCAGTTTTAGGTTGATTTAAATTACTCGAGCTTGCTTCCTGTGACTTAATAACTTGTTGTGGTTTTTTCACTGCCCTTATTACCACTTTCCACTGACTTTTTGAGGGGAGTGAACGTTCATGCTCCAATCTTAATCTATCATACCGAGTGGCAAAGAGGCTGATAACCCTACTTTTCAAATCCTCATAGGTTGGATTTGGGCCAAGTGAATGGCAGGCGATTAAATCATGCCATTGTCTCGGTTCGCCTCTTAAGGAACACTTTAACCAAGCATATTTTTTGGCAATATCAATTTTATAAAAATTAAAAAAATATTCAAGCTCATCAAAAATTTGAAGCACACTAGTAGTGCCATCAAAAATACTAGCTCGGAGGGGGGTGTCAAGCGAATAGGGGCGCCACTGTGAGGACGTATGCGTAGTGGTGTACGCCATCGCCCTCCTTTAACTTTTCTTAACTAAATTATGAAGTAGCGACAAAGTCAGATTTATAAAATAAATAAAGAGCTTTTATTTAGAGCTTAATGAAAAGGTAGGCGTTGGACTATATTCACATTCAATGCCTTTATAAACTTAAAGGGGCAGCCTTCATAAATACTCTAATCATAAATAGATAACCATAAATAATCTCAACTGCTTCACTTAACGTCGTTACCTCTCACGACTTTACTCATCTTTCGTTAGTGGGAGGATTCCCTAAGCCATCTACTGTCATCTACTATAGCCGCTCACTACTAACTCCTTTGACTTCCTACCACTTCTACTCTTACTACTTCTACTCTCCTACCACTTCTCCTCTTACTACTTCTCTCTTACTACCTCTCCTCTTACTATTTCTACTCTTACTACCTCTCCCCTTCTACCATGAAACACATCACCTTTTATATCAATCTCACTTTATAATATTAACATACCGCAAATTATAATTTAGTTTAGCATAAGAAATAATTCCAACAATCAACCGAATCCTAAAACTCTGCACATTCACGTGTTATTCGTAAAGTGCGAACTCCGTTTGTAGCGTTACGCTAACATGACTTTACCTCACAACACTAACTCTCATTTAGTTTGTTTTTTAAAAACCATTCATTTATTTTTCACTTAAAAGGTACTTTTAAAATAATAATAATAATAATAATAATAATAATAATTTATAATTTAGTTTTAAAATTATTACCCGCGTTAAGCAACATAAAATTCAATTAATTATTTTATAACGATCATGTCGTTCAAATTTTATACTCATACGTTGATTCGTTTAAAAGTTATGTTGAAAAGAAATTTAACTTTTATAAACGAGTATTATTTCTTTTAACCTATAAATGGTCGCATATTTCTAAAACACACGCCCATAAAGTCCACATTTTTGTCTAATTAAAAAAAGAAATATATTGAAAATAAATATATGAATAATATATAATTTTATACTGTATATATTTTCAAATGCATTATATATAGTTTGGAACTGGCTGGTGCTTTTATGTACACTAAAATTTTAAAGGAAAAATACACGTGGGTCGTGGTCACTGCCCGTGAATATCATGGGAGAGAGAAAGAAGGGGTTAATATCATTTAAAATTTTACAAACTTTTTAAGTCTTGTAAAGTACTTTAAAAGCTTTATTGAATTCAAGAATTCCACATAATTTTTATAAGAAATAATCGTATCTCCATGGTAATTATAATAACCAACGGTCATACCAAAACAGTGGAACGTTTATACATATCTGTTTCAAATACTATAACTGTGTTTCATGGTATTTGTTCAGTTTTCTTTCATTTATTTTATTGTTACGAGTATTATTTTTTTTATTTTTACTGAGAAAGACATTTGGCTAATTAGTAAAATTTAAATTTTCATATGGACAAACAGATAATCTGTGTATTACATAATAATTCTTTCATATTCTAGGGGATGAAATAAAAATTTATTTCAATTATTTTCTTCACATCCATATTTTTAATTATAAATACGATAGAATATAAAAAACAATAACATATATAGCTGCGGCCAATGTCCTAATTAATATTCCGTAGAATTATTCGTACCCACCCCCTTTTTTAGGACATTACTTAATTTTTAGAGTGAATGTAATTATGATAAAGTAAAAAGAAACATATTCTAAAAAAAAAAAAAAAAAAAAAAAAAAAACTGGTGTGACTTCCGTAGTATTATTCGTACCCACCCCCTTTTTTAGGACATAACTTAATTTTTAGAGTGAATGTAATTATGATAAAGTAAAAAGAAACATATTCTAAAAAAAAAAAAAAAAAAAAAAAAAAAAACTGGTGTGAAAAAGGCAGGTACTAATAATACTACGAATTATTAATTAGGATGTTAGGAGCTATGATATACAGGGTGTCCCAAAATTACAACGACAAACTTTAAGAAAGATAAGGCAGATCATTAGGATTCTGAACAGCATAGGAAACCATTTCTGCAAATGTCATTTTAACCCTTTAATGACCGATTAGTTAGTGGTATTTTTTAACACATATAGGCGTGGCTTCAAATTTTTGAATTTTTAACAAATATCTTTCTCTTAAAAATGATTACATAAAAAGATATGTATAGTAATAAGGCTGTCTTTTATCGATGTATGAAAGAAACTGCGCCATGAAAAAATGCAGAATTATGTAATCATAAAAACACTTCCTAATCTATAAATCTATATTTCAAGTGTTCAGTTTCAGTCATAGAGTCTAGTCAGGTTGGGAGAGCTTCACTTATTTATTTCAAAAATTACACATAAATAAAATTACTATTCGCAGAATTTTAAGGATGAATTCACAGTTTATAATTAAATTCAAGAGTTATTCAGGAAAAATATTGTTTCTCCATAAAGGAGCCAAGACCAAGATGTAAATAATAAAACTGTTCCATGTTCAAGAAGAGGATACTTCCTGTTTAAGACAGGCCGAAAAACAAACTAAAATAATCTGGTGTGTCACTCACACGACTTTCTCTTACCCTGAAATTTAATACTATAAATACAGGTTGGAGATTAAGAGGTAAGATAATGAGTACTGTTATGTAAACCTATGTTAAACAATTCATATTAGGCTTCTGAAGAGTTTTATATGATAATTAGTACTGTGTGAGGGGGGCTACCGCCCCCCTCAACCCCCCGTTTCATTAATGCCCCTACATTTATATAGAATTTAATTCGGTTATTAAAAAATATTTCTCTTTTTTAAAAATAATTTATTAAAAGTATTAAAGTATTATTTAAAAAAATTATCTTTTATGATAAGGCAGACGATTTCCATATTAGAGAAGTAGTTTAACACCAAATATAAAAAAAAAGTCCATTTTATTCTCAATATTAAAAAAAAAAAAAAAAAAAAAAAAAAAAAGTACGATTTTTTTTTCTAAGTTTTTTTTTTCGTTAAAAGTAAAAAAAATCGATAACTTTGTTTTAAATTATCGCAGATCGATGGTTCAACCATTTGTTTTAAAGGTATTTTCGAGCTCTTTTGAAATATACCCATCATGAAAAGTTACTCCCCTCGAGGGGGGACTTCCCCCCAGGGGGGGGAGGCGAGGCTCCTACATACACAAAAAAATTTTCCCAGTTAACTGTCTCTATTACAAAAAATATATATTTGTTTCATTTGGTTTAGTGCAGTCTATAGACGTTAAACTCTATTTTCCTGCAATTTCCCCCATAGACGTAATGTATTCGAATTCTCTTGATTGTCCCTGTACACGAACCATTTGCTTAATCTTAACGAAAAGTTTACTGTAGCATCCCTATATGATACACATTTAGAATACCAAGTTTGAACTTTCTGCCATAATTTGTTTTTGAGATATGCTGATAACAGACAGACACACACACAGACACACACACACAGACACACACACACACAGACACACATACACACAGACACACACACACACAGACACACAGACCATTTGCTAAAAACATGATTTTCGTATTCAGGGGACCTCAAAACGTGTAAATATGACAAAATCTCGCGTTCGAAAATTTGAGCCAAAAACAATACTTTCTCTACCTTATGGGTAAGAGAAAGTAAAAAGTAACATTTTTCAGAGAGAGAAAAAATTCACCTCTCATTTGGCAAAGAGCCAAAAACTACCAGTCGGGGGGGAAAACGTGAATCGAAAGTACGATCCACGCTGAAACATGCATGAAAAAACTGCACCGTGAAAAAATTTAGAATTATGTAATCATAAAAACACTTCATAATCTATAAATCTATAATTCAAGAGTTCAGTTTCAGTCATAGAGTCTAGTCAGGTTGGGAGAGTTTCACTTATTTATTTCAAAAATTACACATAAATAAAATTAATATTTGCAGAATTTTAAAGAAGAATTCACAATTTATAATTAAACTCAGGAGTTATTCAGGAAAAATATTGTTTCCCCATAAAGGAGCCCAAGACCAAGATATGTAAATCATAACTTTTCCATGTTCAAGAGAAATGTACTTCCTGTTTAAGACAGGCCGAAAAACAAACTTAAAAAAGTAACGTTCTCAGAGAGAGAAAAAATCACCTCTCATTTGGCAAAGAGCCAAAACTACCCGTCGGGGGGAAAGCGTGAATCGAAAGTACAATCCACGCTGAAACATGCTCCGCCCCCATGAACGAAGGTTCATAAAAATATCCTAAAGGTACAATAACAACATTAGTGTTGTTACAGGTTTTTCATTTTCTGTCTTCAAACTGCAAATAGATAAGAAAAAAAGAGATTAATATACATAATGAAACATTGTAACTAGATGTAACATAAGTGGATAAAATACAGGAACACAAAAAAAAAAATAAATAAATAAACAAATAAATAAACAAATAAAAAACAAATAAAATAAAATAAGCTAAATTTCAATCAACAGTTCTAAGTTATCTCTTCAACAGTTTTTAGAATGGCAGAGGAGATAGTTTGGCGATCGGACGCTTCAACTCCCCATAAATAGTTTTCAGTAGAACTACACGAATCTTGCCATCTGCTCCAGGAAATAATTTGATTATGCGACCCAGTTTCCACTTCAAAGGTGGCTGATTATCGTCTTTTATTAAAACCAAATCGTCTTTCTTGAAATTTGGTTTATTTATTAGCCATTTTGATCGCCTTTGCAAGTCTGATAGGTAATCTGAGGACCATCTTTTCCAGAAACTTTGAAAAAAATTTTGCAGAAGTTTCCATCTTTCTAGCGGGGTTAGGTTAACTGAAGAATAGTCAGGTTCTGGTATTGAAGTCAAGGCAGTGCCTATGATAAAATGTTCTGGAGTTAGAGCATTTAAGTCACTTGGATCATTCGAGAGTGCAACAAGAGGTCTTGAGTTCAAGCACGATTCAATTTGAGTAATTAAAGTAAGGAACTGTTCATAAGTTAATATTTGTTCGCCAATAGTTCTTTTTAAATGACCTTTCATCTGTTTTATTCCAGCCTCCCAAAGGCCTCCAAAATGGGGGGCCGATGGGGGATTGAAATTCCATTTGATTGTTTCTTCGGACAAATATCTGTGGATTTTTTCCTCAGAAGAGATCAAGGACATCATTTTTTTCATTTCATTGTCGGCACCTACAAAGTTCGTTCCTCTGTCTGAAAACAATTCTTCAGGTTTTCCTCGTCGAGCAACAAACCTCTTCAAAGATGCGAGGAATGTTTCAGAGGTGAGATCACTGAGTATTTCCAAATGAATTGCCTTTGTGGAAAAACAAATATATAAACAAATATAACTTTTATAAGATTTAACACCTCGGCCCTTACGAGGTTTGATGAGAAAGGGGCCTGCAAGATCAACCCCGACTTTCGAAAACACTCGCGATGGCACTACACGAGCAGCTGGAAGATCACCCATCAATTGAGAGGCTAAGTTCGATGTGGTTCTAAAACACTTCATACAGTTCCGCAGATTCCTTTTCACAGCGTCTCTTGCATTAATTATCCAATATTGTTGTCGCAGGACTGAAATTGTTAACTGAGTTCCACTGTGAAGATGTTTTTCATGAAAGTACTTTATAATTAAATCTGTAATGTGATGCGTTTTGGGAAGTATCATTTGGTGTTTTTGACTCTCAGGTAGGTTTGCGTGTCTTAATCTTCCACCAACACGAAGAATTTCATTTTTGTCTAGAAAAGGATTTAAAGAAAGGAGTTTGTTACTAGCATTCAGGTTTCTTCCAGATTTTAAAGTCTTAATTTCCTCTCCAAATTCATGTCTTTGATCTTCACAATAATTTTAGTTGCCTCATCAAGTTCTTGTATAGTTAAAAAGCCAGTATTTCGCACAGATCGACATTTAGTATTTTTTATAAATCTAAGACACCAAGCTGTAACACGTCTTAATTTAGACCAAGATGAAAACTTTTATAATAATTCAAATTCATTATTGCCATGAGTTAAAGAGCAAACAGTAGTTTTCCGTTGTTCTCTCAAAATCTCTTCTTCAGGTATTTTGACTTCATTTTCCGGTAGTGGTGTCGGTAAGTGCTCTTCTTTCAACCAAATTGGTCCCTTCAACCATTCTTCATTCTTCAACAATTCAGTTGCTGTGCAACCACGAGATAGCACATCAGCGGGATTTTTAACCCCTGGACAAAATCACCACTGAGACGGTGCTACTAATCGTTGAATTTCACGCACTCTGTTCTCTACGAAGGGCTTCCAGTTACTAGCACTTCCTTTGATCCAATAAAGGGTAATTTGGGAATCACAGAAGCATAGTATGTTTTTGACGGGAATTGAAAATAGCCGCCCAAGATAATGAGCTAATCGAGCAGCTGTTAAGGCTCCCATCAATTCAAATCGAGGCAAAGTAAGTTCTTTGAGAGGAGCTACTCTTGTCTTTGACATAATAAATGAAGTTTCACGGGAACAAGGATCACGAAAATAAGCTACTGTACCATATCCCTTCAAACTGGCATGGCAGAAAACACAAATTTGAATAGTTTCAGGAGTTAATTTTTCAAAATTCGTAAAATATTTTCTAGGCACTTCAAAATTTTCTAAATCCTGTATTTCACTATGCCATTTCTTAAATTTTTGTGTTAAAGCATCGGGTAAAGCAGAATCCCAATCAACACCCTGCTCCCATAATTCTTGCATTAGAAATTTAACTCTTATTATAAAAGGGGAAATAAACCCTACAGGGTCATACACCTTTGCTACAGTTTGTAAAACAATTCTCTTAGTGATAATTTCATTATCAAACACTTCTAACAGAGATTGAAAGTCTATTTTTAACGTGTCACTATTAGTTGACCACATTATTCCCAATACCTTAGAGATATTTCCCTCATTTATTTCTTCATCAACGTTTATTCCATGTTTTTCCCACAATTCGCTTAATTCGTCAGAGTTACTTTTGAACTTTCTTAATGTCATATTGGCATCTTTAAGTATCTTCACAGCACCAGACGATAAAATAAATGCTTCATTTACAGAATTAGCGCCATGAAAGAGATCATCAACATATAAGGAAGTATCAAGCATATTAACAACTTTCTCAAACAAGTCTTTATATCCCTTTATATGATGTTTAATGGTAGCTGAGAGCAAAAAGGGTGATGTTGTAACACCAAAAGTTACACGGGTCATGCGGAAAACCTTTAATAGAGGATTTTTACTATTTATATCGTCAAACCATAGAAACCGTAAAAAGTTTCTATCATTTTCTGCAACCTGTATTTGCAGAAAAGCTTTTTCGATGTCACAAACAAAGACAATTTTATGAAGGCGGAATTTCAAAACAATATCCAAACTATTAGGATTTAAATTGGGGCCAGAATATATACATTCATTTAAAGATTTTGCTTCTTTTTCTTTGGAAGAAGCATCAAACACTATTCTGACCTTTGTGGTGGACTTATCTGTTCTTATCACCGGTCTGTGGGGCATATAATATACATCAGTTTCATTTTTGTTTAATTCACACTCCTCTATTATACCCATTTTCTTTTGTTCCCCAAGAATTTTTTCATATTCGTTTTTAAGCCATTCATTTTTAGTCAGTTTTGTTCTCAAACCCCAAAGTCTATTTTTGGCTATTTTTATATTAGATTTTAATTCATTTTTATTTTCCTTCCACAAAAATTCAATTTCATATCTTCTCTTAACAAAATTTAAATTTTCATTGAAAGAATTAATAATTTCTGTATCTCTCTGTGACAGAAAATCATTCTTACTGTCACATATTCCAAGGGATTCTAAATCCCAAAAACGCTGCAAATCAAAACTGTCAAATTTATTGACAGATACAAAATGTGAATTAATTACCTCTGTACTATTATTATTTAATTTCCCCACTACAGTATATCCGAAAATAGTATTAGCAACATATAAATGATTCTTCAATGATACCTCTCTGTATTTTCCAAAAATAATCCGCTCCTAGCAATATATTAATCTTGGAATCACTTAATGAATTGTCTGCCAATTTCCAACTTTTATTTTTAATATAACTTTCAATTTCTGGTGGCTTTTCAAGGGAGTCGCGGTTATTAAGTCTGTAGCTAATACTTCAACATGAATGAGCCGACGAGGATTTATTTTGCTACGCAGTTCAATATTAAAAACTTCGAATTCCTCTGCTTTACCTTTATTTATGCCAAAGGCAAAAACAGTTAGCTTTTCTTTTCTTACACGGGTTAATTTTAATTCGTGAGCCAATTCTTTAATAATAAAACTTTCTTCACTTCCGGAATCCAATAAGAGTCTGATAGTTTTTGATCTAGAATTAGATTGTGCTATTACGCAACATGCTTGCAATAACGCTGCCTGATTACTATTTTTCAAATGCGAATTCGATACTATAGCGTTCTCTACTACTTCTGGTTTCAAGTTTTTTGAAAAACAAAATAATTTGTCATGATCTGTTGCTTTACATTTTTCGCAAGGCTGCGATTTCACTCTGCACTGTGATGACAGATGAGATTTTAGAAAGCATTTATAACACCTGCCATCCTTCCTTAATTTTAACCTTTTCTCAACATCAGTTAAATTAGTACATTCAAGAGAAGGATGATCATAATTCTTGGAAAATATGCATACGCTTTTTACACCTATATTCAATGAATTCATTTTATTTGAAAATTTTCTGTCACTAATTTCGGCTTTATTTTTATTTACAATTACCGAAGCATTTTTATAATTAATCATACTAAGTGATTTTTCACGAGATTCAAGTTCTATTTTAAGAAAATTAATTAAGTCTGTCACATCAGATTCATCCTTCTTTTTATCAATTTGCCTGTAATATTCAACTACTAGATCGTTTGGAAATTATTTTAATAAAATTGGATTCAGTAAATGACCATATTCGCCTTTTGTCACCCCTAAATTAGATAAACTGCGAATGTTTACTTCACAAACGTCGAACAGTTTTCGCATCGCACTTATATTTGATGAACTTTTCACAGATACTAAATTCAATAATTTGTTCATGTGGGCATTTATAATAATATCTTTTTGCCCAAACCTATTCTTTAACATTTCTATGCAATTATCATAATTTTGCTCAATAAGTGAAAACCCTTCAATAACATTATACGCTTTGTCAGTTAAAAGCGTTTTCAGGTAAGTAAATTTTTCAATTTTTGTAAGATTTTCATTTAGATGAATAGAATTATCGAAACAATCGAAAAATTCATTCCATTTCTCTATTTGCCCACCGAATTTCGGTAATGACATCTTAGGCAGTCTTATTGCAGAACAAGTTTTTGTTTGGGTTTCACTGACAGAACAATTTGAATTATTCTCATCTGTATTATTACACCTTTTTAATTTTAATTTTATTTTACATTTGGCAGAAATTATTTGCTCGCCATATTTATCGCTTGCTGCGATATCTTTTTCGTACTCTTTTATGTCTTCTGTTAAATTTTCAATTGTTTCATTTAAACTTTTTAATGACATTTCTCTTTCGCACAACATTTCTTTAATTTCAATAATTTCATCTGATTTTGTATTTTCTATATCATCTGCCAGTAGATTTTCTAACTTTGTAATTAGTTTTGTAACACTAGAGCATTCCGTAGAACGCTTAGCTTTTAATTTATCTATGTTCACAGCGAGCAAATAATCAAGTAAAAAAGAAAACAATATTGTAAATAAATCAAAATTCTAATTTGATTTAATCAATGTTATAAATAATAATAAAATTTTGCTTACCTGGTTCAATATCCAGGCAGCTTTCCAATATGATGCATCCGAAATTCCAATCATTATTATTTCCAAGTTCTGTTTTCAAAATTCTTAGACTTTTTAAATCTGTTAATCCAAATGAATTAATTTCTAAATGTAATTTCAATTTCACGGGATTTCACTTTTCCCGGGTTTCATGCACCATGAAAGAACTGCACCGTGAAAAAATGCAGAATTATGTAATCATAAAAACACTTCATAATCTATAAATCTATAATTCAAGAGTTCAGTTTCAGTCATAGAGTCTAGTCAGGTTGGGAGAGCTTCACTTATTTATTTCAAAAATTACACATAAATAAAATTACTATTCGCAGAATTTTAAGGATGAATTCACAATTTATAATTAAATTCAGGAGTTATTCAGGAAAAATATTGTTTCTCCATAAAGGAGACCAAGATATGTAAATCATAACTTTTCCATGTTCAAGAGAAATGTACTTCCTGTTTAAGACAGGCCGAAAAACAAACTAAAAAAAGTAACATTCTCAGAGAGAGAAAAAATCACCTCTCATTTGGCAAAGAGCCAAAACTACCCGTCGGGGGGAAAGCGTCAATCGAAAGTACAATCCACGCTGAAACAATGTATTTAAAAAACTAAGTAAATAAAATGCAAAAATTATGCATAATTTTGCAAAATGATAGATCGTATAAGATTTTAAAATGTACAAAGAAAGCAGAGTTCCGTATAACCGAGAAACTAGACTACACCTTTCGATAATCCTCTTTGCTAACATATTCATTAATATTCCGTAGTGCCGTTAGTCCCACCCTTTCTTTTCACACCACTAAATTTTTAGAGTAATATTCTCCAAATGCAATTACGATTAAATAAGAAGAAAAATACTCTAAAAAGATACTAGTATGAAAAAGAAGGCAGGGCTAAGAATACTACGGAATAATAATTAGTATTTTGCCAAGTATGTCGATAATATTCATACACAGTGGTAAGTGTTAAAAAACACTAGAATGTATCCGCTTTTCAAAAGGTTAATATGATGCTTGAGGTTATGGTTTTCTATATTTCTTAGAGGGTTAAGATAACATTAGTGGATATGGGTTAATATGCAATTCTGAATCTTTACGATATGCCCTATCTTCTCTTAAAATTTGTCATGTAATTTTGAGACCCCTTATATATATATATATATATATATATATATATTCTGAGAGGTGTTGTACATAATACTGTAAATTATGTGTACAGCTCAATTTATTTTAATAAATTTCCCCATTTGTTATTCAATATTGTTAAAAATGTTTTTTTTTAATAAAAAAAAAACGTAATTTTCCTCCTCAATTTTTATTTTTAAAATATTTTCAAACAAAATTAATGACTTTGTTCGTGTTAATGACTTTGTTCGTCTGTCTATTAGTCCTAAAGATAACTTTCCTAAATATACTTGGGTAATCATAAATTTGATACATTACTGCAGGACATTACATTATACCTAATGAAAAAAATCTATTAAGTGCATTTTAACAACTTCTGTCGCGTAAATTTCTCGAAATTTGTAACTGTTGTAAGAGAATATCTGTTGATAATGGATTCGATCTCAGTACCTCCAGCTTTGAATGCTGAACTCCCCAGCCGCTAGTGGGGAGTTAATAAATTCAAATGCATTATGCGATGAAAGTAAAAATTGTTCGAAACATTTTCAGCTGTAATTTTTTCCTTTCTTTCTCTCTCTCTCTTTTTTAAAACCATATCTTTAATATTTAATGCGCTATACATGATGCATAAATTTTCTTAGACTCTATACGGGACAACGGAATTGCAGCCTAATTTGTACTTTATTTCTAAAAGTAAGACTGATAAAGTCTCTCTGTCTTTTTTTTTTTTTTTTTTTTTTTAAGAAATTAAAATGCGTGGATCGATAGTAATTTATAATCTCTATAAGCAGCAGGTTCTTTCTTGTTTAAATGTATTGCTAAGAACATCTTAGTGCCTACTGAAAATGCAAGCGCGTGAGTGAAGCTTTTTTATCATTATTTGTTATGTCATTGATTTTTAAATGTTAACACACGTTCTTTTTTACAGATCAAACGGATTTCAGCTGGCAAGAAGTAAAAACTGTTGGCTTGATGCTATTCTTATAGCAACCTTCGTTTTCCCCCACCCATTCGTTCTTTTTAATTCGCACAATCCTTGATGTAAACTCTTCTAAAAATGGAAAGGGCGTAAGACTATCTCATTTACTTATTTAATCGGCAGCGAACGCTTGCTTGCATTCTACCGCATGTATTTAGGCAAGGTTCTTCTATTATAAGGTTGGGCCATTTGAAGAGTAGCCAATCAGAAGCAAGCAGAAGTGAAACGTCACAAGGCGGAATACAGAAACAAACTACGATGCAAATATACAGCTGTTACTAGCCCAGAGCTAGCTATTACTTACTAAAAAATATATCCTATAATCTGATATAAATATTACCCAAAAACGAAAATCATGTATGGTATTACATGAAATAAAAGTACATTCGTTAAAATATTTATTTTAAATACGTATAAGTTCATAAAAAATTATAAAGCTTTCGCGTTTTCGGCAACATTGCTATGCATTTGTTTACATTTATAATACTTAAATAAAACGATGAATTTCAATTATATTAAAATGAAATGAAATAAAAATGCAGTTATTTAATTGTTGTGCTCAAAAGAAAGCACATATATTTTTTTAAAAGAATGTAAAATATATACATTTTACTATATGATCGCGATATGTTTGTTTACATTTCAGATATTTCAGTAAAATTATGAATTTTAATTTTATGAGTAAAAATAAAATATAAGTACATTTTTTAAAATATTTGTTCAAAATAAAACACTTATATTTTTCAATTTAAAAAGAAATACACAATATATGAAGTTATTTGTAATATTGATATGTTTGTTTACCTTTTAAATACTTCAATATTGTCATGAATTACTTCAGTAAGACGATGAATTTAAATTACATCAAAATGAAATAAAAATGCAGTTATTTAAATGTTTCGCTCAAAAGAAAGCGCACGTATTTGTTTAAAAAAATCTAAAATATATAAATTTTGCTGTACTAGTGTGATTTGTTTGTTTACATTTAAGATATTTCAGTAAAATTGTGAATTTTAATTTTATGAGTAAAAATGAAATAAAAATACATTCTTTAAAATAGTTTGTTCAAAATAAAACACTTTATAATTTTCAATTTAAAAAGAAATACATAATATATTCAGTTATCTGTAATATTATGATATGTTTGTTTACCTTTTAAATACTTCAATATTATGAATTTTAATATTAAAAGTAAACTAAATATTGGAAATAGGAGAAATTAATATTTATGTCAGACTTTAAACTCATATTAAATTTATTATTTCCCCATTTAAAAAAAGTTTCAGCATAACAATATATTTCAAAACAATTATTAGTATCAGTTTACAAATAAAATAGGTTCCTTAATAACAGAAATTAGAAGGGTACTAAAATCACTTACTGAATTTTTGGTTGTTGAACTCCAAGTGTATTTTAATTATATTACAATTATTATTTCGTCCCATGTAACATGCTGAGTGATTGGTAATTGATCAGCACAAATTAATAATTGATTTATCTTCTAATACAGCTAAATTTTCGCAATCCACTAATCAACAAATCAGTTGTGACAGTGTTTGTTTACATTGCAATTGATATGTGGACTTCAGAGAATTGTGGATTTTTGAAAGATGATTATACTTCACTTTGCATGAAAGAAGAAATGTATGAAATTTTGTACTGCAGCAATCAATAATATGCATGTATGTATCATATGTATTTATGTAATCAGTAATATGCTTAATGTACATGAAAAAAAAAAGATCTTCGGATACAGCTAACTTGTCTTGCATGAAAATCTGTACTGTAGCGGAAAGTAATATGAATATACAAAAAAGTCTGATATGAGAATGGACTCATGATCACTTTTTTCATTCTTGCACCGAAAAGGAGGGAAGGGCAGTTGATAAAACACAATCCAGAAAAAAAAAAAAAAATGATACGTGGTGGTGGGTCTAACATTATGATAGCACAGTTTAAAAACAAAGCAAAATGATTTTGCGCTTTCATGTTTAAGCTACAAATGAAAATTTATAGTAGTACTGAAAATTATTTCAACTGAATTATTCATTTGAGTATTCACTTGCTGTATAAATACAAATTTTTCGCATATTTTTGAGTAAAATTTGATAGCATATCAAATATGAAAGAAACGCCTCTAGAAAAGAAACGCCTCTCTCTCATTGAAATCCGAGACAGACAGTTGGATGATGTTCCTTGTAAGTAAAAGAAATCACTGGTATCCAAAGAATTAATTAACTTTCGAAAAAGCTAAAACAGTGCTTGCCTATTTTCGCTAAAATGCTAAAGTAATTTTTTTGCCAGGTTAAACCCTGTCAGTAAATATACTCCAAATTAATAAATACGAAACTTTGAATAAACACCATAAAATGCAAGAACTTGCAACATTTGTTTCAGGTTAAAAGAAAACACAACACTTCATCAAGGCGAATAAAGTAGGCAAGAGTGCTGCCGAAGGGTCATGTTTTCTTTTCACCTGAAACAATTATTGTGAACTCTTGCATTTTATGGTGTTTATTCAAAGTTTTGTACTTATTACTTTTAAACCTCAGTTCTGTGGTGTTTATTTATTTATTTTTTTAATATATATATATATATAATACTCCAAAATGTTTAAGCAATGATCAACATTTTTTTACAAAAGAAAAATTATATTCATTGTTTAAATATGGGGTATGACAGAAATAGTTTCAAAACATTTTGCTCATGTTGGCTTGTTGGTATTTTTAAAACTATTTTCATTGGAAAACATGTGCTACTACTGACACTTTTAACATGTTATTACAAAAGTTACATTGAAATGTGTTACTACATAAAAACATCTTCATAAAATTTTCAATTATCCAGATACTTTATACAGAGGATTAAAGAAAGAAAAAATTAAAATAAAAAAAAGTACTAAGATTTTTTTTTTTTTTACACACAAGTTTATTTCATTTTAATTTTAAACTGCAGAAATATTTTTGTGTGTACTCATTTTTATCCACTACATAACTTAATGAGATACCACAATTTGTTTCATGTTTTATAAAGATAATAAATTTTAACAAAATATTAATTATGTTCCTATTTGAATTTTAAAAAAAGGTCACTTTAAACAGCAGACAACAGGCATTGGCTACTGCCTGCTTTCAAAAGAGTATACTTGAAAATCGAAGGGAAGTAGCATAAACATTTAACAAACATACTTAATACATGATTATTGCTAATTTAATATCCCTTTGATTTATTACTTCTGATCTGGAAAATGTATGATGTAATATACACGATGATATTACTTACATGATTTGATTTTATGAGCAATCTATGTATTGCTATTATACATCACAGTTTTTCAGCAATGTTCTATCACTTTCAATAATGTATTCTTTAAAAAATATATGTGCTCTAATGCGGAGCATGTCAAAGAAGCAACAAAAGACGTAGATTAAGATTATCACACGGTACATTTAAACAAATTCGATTAAAAGAAAAAATAAATAAATAAATAATAAAAAAAGCAATTTAAACACAGTTATTTCAAATGTAAACAAGATTTGATCGATCCGCTTTATGACGTAGTGCGCGAGAAATCTCAAATAGCTAAAAATTCGCGCATCTATGAAATGGCACCCCCCTGTATTTAGGCAGAGAGACTTGTCCGAAAACGTCGATTTCTTTGCTTTTAAAAAGTTAACAAAAACTAATTATTTCAGACTTTCTGGTGTGAAAAGTGTAGTTTTCTTTTGTAATTCATTTTTTGGAAACAGTATTTCATTTTTATAATTGTCTTCGTCCTTCGTCATCATACCATATAATTTCTGCAGCAATTTTCATTTTATTTATTCGTAGAAATGCCATATTTCTACATACTTGCCAACCATCTCATTATGAACTGTACAATTTTTAGTATCCGCCTATTTTTTTTACACCAATAACTTTTTAGAGTAATTTTAGTCTTATTTAATCGTAACAACATTTGCAGAGAATTACTCTAAAAATATGGTGGTGTAAGAAAAGAGGCGTCAACAATTGTACGGTTATTATTGAAATGGTTGGCAAGTATGTTTCTATTAAAACATACCGGTGATAAATCCGGTTTAACAATTCATAATACTAGCAATAATGCATTACGTCAAGTATACACTTGTGAATGTTTTATTTATATTAGAACGGAAATTTATCTTATGTTACTCATATTTAATTACAAAGTTTTCATTATTAAATATGATGAATATATCTATTAAATTTTTTGCTGCCTAAAGTCTGTAAAATTGATAACTCAGTAACATAACAACTGAAAAAAAAAAAAAAAAATTATATTTTGAATAATGATGTTCGTTCTCGTTGGATTTTCTGTAGCTTGAAAAAATAAATAAAAATAAAATTCTTACTGAGTTATCACAAATAAATTATTTTGGAAAATCTTAAAAAGAACGAGAGAGATTTTACAAGAACAGGTAGGAATCATTCAAGATTCTTAAAAAGAAAACTTATACGTCCCTTTTTTTATCTAGTTAGTTTAACCTTGACTAATCTTTGATGTACATTATATCTATTTTAAAATATTACTGTAAAAATTTTTAGCATCGAAATTTCTTTTTGGTAAAACAACGACATCATTACGTAATTAACCCTGCATTGTAATATAAAACATTCATTACAGGCACGAACATTCCACAACGCAAGCTTGATACACTTCAAACGATACAGTTAAGTTAAAATTAAGCTCTAAACAGTATGTGTTGCGCATTCAATCAGGGTTCTAGCCTTTGCCTATAAGATCTGCTTTAGAAAATGGTAGATGAGTGGTAACAGGCTTAAACCCAGGTCACTCACGTCTATCTATTTTGCATGAAAATGGATATGGACTCCTATAATGTTCTCCATGGAGGACAAATACCCAAGGTATAGGTCTCTTGTGTAAACAATCTAGATACAACTATATAAATATATATTATTAACATCTTTGTAAATATTCTGTCTTAATTTAGACAGCATATACAGCAATAATAAGAAAGCACCACAGAACTGGTGTTTAAATGTAATCATTACAAAACTTTGAATACATATCATGAACTACCATTTCCGAGTTTATTGCACTTTATGGTGTTTATTCAAAGTTTTGTAATTATTAACATATACAATACCATTCACATTATCAGGGGTCATACACTTTGCCCTTTTTTCATAATAATTTTAATGATAAGAACTTTCCGACTTTTATACTACGAATATTTTTATATAATTATCTCTATCCTATTTAATCCCGGTATGTTATTATAGCAATTTAATAAAGATTTCTGTATGAAAATAGTATGGGGGAAAAAGAATAAATAAATAAATGATGAAACGTCTACAGCTTGCCGTCTAAATTTAGCAGTGACGATCACTATGACATAGCTGGCAATATTTTAATTTATTCCGGAGTATTTTTAGCTCCGCCTTTATTTCGAACCACTTTATTTTTAGAATATTTTTCTCCAATACATAACTTTGATAAAATAAGAAAAATGTATTCTTAAAAAAAAAAAAAGTGGTATGGATTGAAGGCGAAGCTAAAAAGACTCCGTAATAAATTAAAACGTTCGCAGCTATGCTATCATTGCTTGACCAGTTCGTCAGTATTGTCCTTTTTATTTATTTCTTTTGCTTCGGTCAGCTTTCCTTTTAATGCATTTGAATTTAACGCACTTTTTTTTATGTTCATATAATACTGTTTCAAAAATCAAATGGTTTAGATCTAGAATAACTTAGTTGATTTAAAGGCCTTTTAAAAAACAAAACTCAAAATTGAAGTTTATTAAGAACTGTAAAAGCCTTCGAAAATATCGTGATTTTGTTGAATGAAATTTCTTCTGTTAAAATTGGAGTATTTGTTATATCGGTGGTGACAATAAAACCACGAATTGATGATAATAATAATGAAATTTTATCGACATTTATTTACCTTCTAGCACCATACATTAAAATGCTTGCCAACCTAACGCGGAAGATTGTTAGTTCCCGCACTTTTTTTACAGCACTTAATATTTAGAGTAATTCTCTTCAAATATATTTACCATTAAATAAGAAGAGAAGTACTCAAAAAAAAAGGCTGGGGTAAAAATGCAGGCGGAAAGGGGCGGGACTAACAATCTTCCGGGTTCAGATGGCAAATATGCATTAACTCTATACATATTGGTAATCTTTAATGACATTTACATTTTATAGTTAATATTTTTGAATCATAAAAGTAATGAACAGGTTGAATCGAAGATGTCGTTTTTTTTAGAAAGTAATGATAGTACAATTATTGGAAAAATCTCGGGAGCTATCCGAGATGGATACAATAATTCTCCCTAGATAATTTGGCAGTATACAGTGTCAAAATTTGTAATATGGAGGAATTTCTGGTTTTGGATTGAATGAGATGTTATATTTCTCTTTCGTGTTCGTGATTTTTTTTTTTTTTTTTTAATCTGCTTAATATGTTGCTTAATTTCTCTCCCTTCGTCTAATTTTCTTATGTAACAGATGAGTCAAAGTTTTTGATTTATGACTCCTAAATTCCAGACAGTTTTATTATTTTTAAGGATTTCACGCTTACTCTCCACCGATTTAGAATTTTCGAGTGTGAAATCTGATTCATCTGTTCATATTTCATTTCATGATATGAATATGCTGTGCATCTATATTTGCTAATGATACAAATGGGAAAAACCATGCTTTTTATAAAGATGAAAATTTTATTCTGAATAGATAAAATTGTAAAAATTTTCGTTCAAGAAATTAACTTTTTTTTTTTTTTTTCTTCATTCGTTTAAAATATTTTTGTAGAACGTTCAATGTTCTTTTAAAATAACTAGGAACAGTCAACAGTGTCGTAAGCATAAGTTGAAATCAAAAATATCTTATGTGTGCACTATTTTCCAAAAGTTAAGCGACAGCCTCTTTTGTCGTTTTGATCGTTCACACATAATTTTTAAATAAATAAACATATTTAATCTGTTTATTTATTAACATAAAATTTCAAAGATACGTTCGTTATAATGTCATTATTTGAATTTCATATAGCTTTAACTTCAGCAAGAATTTGTAAACTTATAGTAATTCTTTATCTGCATTTTTTTATTTATTTCGTTTTATTTATTTATTTAAAACATTTTCACACAATATATATATGAATGATTTTCCAAAACAAAGCCAAATAAGGAATGTGATTGAGCATGTTAGGTCAAAATACACATGATTCCAAAATTAAAATTACAACCACATTTTTCCTTCTTTATATATTTTCTTCTACTTTCATGGCGGACTTTTTGTAAGAAAAAAATAAATATATAAGTAAAATTATCAATTTCAAATCTTTGTATATCGCTGTAAAAATGAAGATGTGAAAAAATAATTTTATAAAAAATGAGTTATTCAAATTTTATTTTCTTATGCATATTTTTTTTTAAATGGTATTCGTACATATGTACATCTGAAGAAAGTAGAGAGAAAAAAAAAAAAAAAGGTTTTAATTAATTAATTATTTCTAATATGCACATTGTAAGGATATATGTAAGGTACTTTCAGTAGTTCGTAAACACTAACTCTCATTTAGTTTGATTTTCAAAAACAATTCATTTACATTTTCATTTAAAAGGTACTTTTAAAATAATAATAATAATAATTTAGTTTTAGAATTATTACCCGCGTTAAGTAACATAAAATTTAATTAATTATTTTATAACGCACATGTCATTCAAATTTTATATTCAAACGTCGATTCGTTTAAAAGTTATGTTGAAAATAAGCTTAACTTTTATAAACCAGTATTATTTCTTTTAACCCCTCTAAGGGTCGCATATTTTTCAAAGACACGCCCATAAAGTCCACATTTTGCCTAATTAATTTAAAAAAAAAAAAAAAAAAAAAAAAAAAAGATATAAATATATTAATAATATATAAATTTATTCTGTACATATTTTTAAATACATTACATAGCGCTTGGTACTGGCTGGTATTTCCATGTACCCTAAAATTTTACAGGAAAAATACACGTGGGGCGTGGTCACTGCCCGTGAATATCACAGGAGAAGGAAGAGGTTAATATCTTTTAAAATTTTACAAACTTTTTAAATCTTGTATTTTAAAAGCTTTATTTAATTCAAGAATTCTACATAATTTTTATAAGAATTAACTGTATTTCCAAAATAATTATAATAACCAACGATCATACCAAAACAGTGCAACGTTTACGTTTACGCATATCTGTGTTTTAAATACAATGTATGTGTTTGCATGGTATTGTCATTTTTCTTTTAATTATTTTATTGTTACGAGTATTATTTTTTATTTAATTTTATTTTTACTGAGAAAGACATTTGGCTAATTAGTAAATTTTAAATTTCCTTATGGACAAACATATAATCTGTGTATTACATAATAATTCTTTATACTGTAGGGGATGAAATAAAAATTTATTTTAATTATTTTCTTCACATTCATTTTTTTAATTATAAATACAATAGAATATAAAAAACAATTACATATATAGCTGCGGCCATTGTCCTAATTACAGGGATGGAACACGGGCGCAGAATTCATACCCCAGAAATGTAAGAAACTTTTCTACTTCTTAAATCGACGATATTATAGGTAGAGAAATTTCTTAAACGGATTCCGGTATGAATTCTGCGCCCGTGTTCCATCCCTGTAATTAATAATCCGTAGTATTATTCGTACCCACCCCCTTTTTTAGGACATAACTTAGTTTTTAGAGAGAATGTAATTATGAAGAAGTAATGGAAGTATATTCTTAAGGAAAAAAAAAAAAAACTGGTGTGAAAAAAGGCAGGTACTAATAATACTATGAAATATTCATTTGGATGTTCGCAACTATGATATACAGGGTGTCCCAAAATTACAACGACAAACTTTAAGAAGAGATAAGGCAGATCATTAGGATTCTGAACAGCATAATAAACCATTTCTGCAAATGTCATTTCAACCCTTTAAGGACCAATTGTTTTGAGGTATTTTTAAACACATATGGGCGTGGCTTCTAATTTTTGAATTTTTATCAAATATCTTTCTCGTAAAAATTATTACATAAATAGATATGCATAGTAATAAGGCTGTTTTTTATCGATGTATTTAAAAAACTAAGTAAATAAAATGCAAAAATTATGCACAGTTTCGCAAAATGATGGATCGTTTAAGATTTTAAAATGTACAAAGTAAGCAAAGTTCCGTATAAACGAAAAACTAGACTACACCATTCGATAATCATATTTGCTAATATATTAATTAATATTCGTTGTGTCATTAGTCCCGTCCTTTTTTTCACGCCAGTAAATTTTTAGAGTAATATTCTCCAAATGCAATTACGATTAAATAAGAAGAAAAATACCTAAAAAGTACTGGTATGAAAAAGAATGTTGGGCTATCAATACTACGGAATAATAATTGGTTTGTTGCCAAATATGTTCATAATATATATACACATTGGTAAGTGTTAAAAAACACTAGAATCTATCCGCTTTTCAAAAGGTTAATATGATGTTTGAGGTTATGGTTTCCCATATTTCTTAGATTGTTAAGTTGACATTAGTGGATACGGATTACTATGCAATTCTGAATCATTACGATATACCCTATCTCCTCTTAAAATTTGTCATGGTAATTTTGAGACCCCTTGTATATGTATATATATATATATATTAAATAAACTCACTTTCTCCAAATTATGTTTCCTTATACATATACTGATATACCAATAAATGCGTTTTATTTTCTTACAAATCAAATTACTTTTTTAAAAGAAGGTAAAAAATCAAAATCAACAGTACAATCAGCCCTATTTTGGAAATTTTGATTTCTACTCTGTAAAAAGTATACGTATTAAAAAAAAAAAAATCTTTATGAGATAGGAATATACATTCTACCTTGTTTGTAGAGCATATTTAAGTTTTCTGCAATCTTCAACTTTTCACTTATTGTTTTGATTTATTCTTATTTTAAGAAACAATGTGTACGACAAACAGAATGAACGGGATATTTTTTTTTTTTTTTTTTTTTACATATTCAGTTTTGAACTTCAAATTTTGATATTTTATAGTAGGAAGATGTTTTTATTTATTTTTCATCTCTTAAATTATCCTGGAATAGGGCGAAGAAACCGAATTCTGTAATTTAGAATAAATTACAATGATCAGAAAGCCTACATCCAACGAGATCTGATGCAAAACACATGTTTATCTATAGTTCGACTATAGGTTCGATTTTGATGAGTCGGTACCTGTCAATCATGTGTGACGTAGGCAGCGACGATTTTTTTCCTTGAAATCAGTTGAGGGTGCAAAGGGAGGCATTTTGCTACCTTTGCAAGTTTTGCGATATTTTGCCGAATTTTTTTTATTATCTATCTACTTATTTCCAAATTACGAAAACTTTTGGACTTTCTACTATGTTATATTATAAAAGTGATATTTCTTTATTTTTATTTTTCTCTGTTGAAATCATTATTAAAAAGAAGAAAAAGTATTGATTATTTTAAAAATCAAATAAAGAATTGCACTGCAACAATTAGAATTTTCTAGGAAATTTGATTTCTTTTTTTTTTAATTAATATTTAGGTCGAATACATAGAAATTTAAGGTCATTATAACAGTGATATTAGAAATTATCTCATGTATTTATAATTGATGTGAATAGAAATATTCTGAGAGCTATTGTTCATAAGACTGTAAATTATGTGTACAGCTCAATTTATTTTAATAAATTTCCCCATTTGTTTATTCAAAACTTTAAAAATTTTTAAAAAAAAAAAAAAAAAAGAAAGAAAGAAAGAAAAAAGCGTAATTTTCCTCCTCAATTTTTATTTTTAAAATATTTTCAAACAAAATTAAGAAGTGTTCGTCTTAACTTTGTTCGTCTGTCTATTAGTCCTAAAGATAACTTTCCTAAATATACTTGGGTAATCATAAATTTTATACATTACTGCAGAACATTACATTATACCTAATGAAAAAAATCTATTCAGTGCATTTTAACAACTTCTTTAGCGTAAATACCTCGAAATTTGTAACTGTTATAAGAGAATATCCGTTGACAATGGATTCGATCTCAGTACCTCCAACTTTGAATGCTGAACTCCCCAGCCGCTAATGGAGAGTTAATAAATTCAAATATATTCTGCGATGAAAGTGAATTTTTCGAAACATTTCCAGGTGTAATTTTTTCTTTTCTTTCTCTCTCTCTCTTTTTTTAGAACTATATCTTTAATATTTAATGCGCTATACATGATGCATAAATTTTCTTAGACACTTTACAGGACAACAGAATTGCAGCCTAATTTGTACTTTATTTCTAAAAGTAAGACTGTTAAAGTCTCTTATTTTTATTTATTTATTTTCTTGAAATACAAATTAAAATGCGGAGACCGATAGTAATTTATAATCTATATAAGCAGCAGGTTTTTTTTCTTTCTTGTTTAAATGCATTGCTAACAATATCTTTATCTAAACAAGATATTAGTGCCTAGTGAAAATGCAGGCGCGTAAGTGAAACTTTGTCATTATTATTTGTTATGCCATTGATTTTTAAATATTAACACACGTTCTTTTTTACTAGTAAAACGGATTTCAGCTATCAAGAAGTAAAAAGTATTGGCTTGATGCTATTCGAATCGCAACCTTCCTTTTTTCCCACCCATTCATTCTTTTCAAATCGCGCGCTCTTTCCTTTATGCATACTCTTCTGAAAAAAGAAAGGGTGTGGAAAGGGTCTGTATTATTTAAGTATTTTGCGGGAGTGCTTGCTTGCATTCTACCGCATGTATGTAATCAGCGTCACAGTGATTTAAAATATCATCTTTTCAACTTCGAGGGGGTGACGCAGTGCCGAGTACCCGGGGTCAAATTAACACGACCCCACACCTCAGCGAACCAGAAGACGGTAGCAGAATAGGTTCAAAAACGTGATGGCTTGTACAAAATAAAAATAAAATGAAAAGGGGGACAGGCCGGGACAGAGAAGCAAGAGAAAAATTCTGAGCTCAAAGAGAAGAAAGTGGGAATTAAAAGGAAAATGGCAAATTAAGTAAACAAAAACCTAAGTAAAAATACCTAGATAGAAAAAGGTGAAGGGAGAATTCACAGAAAGTTTAAGTATAGCATTACAATAATAAAACTAAATAAAAGAAAGTTTAAGTATAGCATGACAAACAATTAAACAAAATTTAAGGAAAATTAATTTTTTTTTTTTTTTTTTTTTTTTAAGTTGACAAGAAAACAACGGAAAACTAAAGAAGAGTAGTAAGAATAGTTCCAACATTAGGACGACGCCTATTGACAGGATCCGTGTGGTCATACACATCGAGTGTGTTTAAAGCTCGATTCTCAATAGATTCTAATCGTTCATGGAATTTAACATTTAGGTGTTGTATAAAATTTTCAAGTCGTGGGAAATATCGTCTTTTGTTGCTTTTAAAAATATAATTAAAAATTAATTACTTTAGGCTTTCTGGTGTAAGAAATATGTTTTTTAATTCTTTTGTTAAAAATAGTATTTCATTTTTATAATTATCAAATCTCCGGATTTTGTCTTCATACAATATAATTTCTGCAGCAATTTTCATTTTATTTATTCGTAGTAATGCCATATTTCTACATACTTGCCAACCATCTCATTATCAACCGTGCAATTTTTAGTACCCGCCTTTTTTTTTTTTTTTTTACACCAATAACTTTTTTGAGTAATTTTAATCTTATTTAATCGTAACAACATTTGGAGAGAATTACTCTAAAAATATAGTGGTGTAAAAAGTGGGGTGTTTTTTTCAGGGGGCGTTAACAATTGTACGGTTATTAATGAGATGGTTGGCAAGTATGTTTCTATTAAAACATACCGGTGATAAATCCGGTTTAACAATTCATAATACTAGCAATAATGCATTACGTCAAGTACACACTTATTAATGTTTTATTTATATTAGAACGGAAATTTATCTTATGTTACTCATATTTAATTACAAAGTTTTCATTATTAAATATGATGAATATATCTACAAAATTTTTTGCTGCTTAAAGTCTGTAAAATTGGTAACTCTGTAACATAACAACTGAAAAAAAAAAAAATTATATTTTGAATAATGATGTTCGTTCTCGTTGGATTTTCTGTAGCTTGAAAAAATAAATAAAAATAAAATTCTTACTGAGTTATCATAAATAAATTATTTTGGAAAATCTTAAAAAGAACGAGAGAGATTTTACAAGAACAGGTAGGAATCATTCAAGATTCTTAAAAAGAAAACTTAAACGTCCCTTTTTTTATCTAGTTAGTTTAACCTTGACTAATCTTTGATGTACATTATATCTATTTTAAAATATTACTGTAAAAATTTTTAGCATCGAAATTTCTTTTTGGTAAAACAACGACATCATTACGTAATTAACCCTGTATTGTAATATAAAACATTCATTACAGGCACGAACATTCCACAACGCAAGCTTGATACACTTCAAACGATACAGTTAAGTTAAAATTAAGCTCTAAACAGTATGTGTTGCGCATTCAATCAGGGTTCTAGCCTTTGCCTATAAGATCTGCTTTAGAAAATGGTAGATGAGAGGTAACAGGCTTAAACCCAGGTCACTCACGTCTATCTATTTTGCATGAAAATGGATATGGACTCCTATAATGTTCTCCATGGAGGACAAATACCCAAGGTATAGGTCTCTTGTGTAAACAATCTAGATACAACTGTATAAATATATATTATTAATATCTTTGTAAATATTCTGTCTTAATTTAGACAGCATATACAGCAATAATAAGAAAGCACCACAGAACTGGTGTTTAAATGTAATCATTACAAAACTTTGAATACATATCATGAACTACCATTTCCGAGTTTATTGCACTTTATGGTGTTTATTCAAAGTTTTGTAATTATTAACACATACAATACCATTCACATTATCAGGGGTCATACACTTTGCCCTTTTTTCATAATAATATTAATGATAAGAACTTTCCGACTTTTATACTACGAATATTTTTATATAATTATCTCTATCCTATTTAATCCTGGTATGTTATTATAGCAATTTAATAAAGATTTCTGTATGAAAATAGTATGGGGGAAAAAGAATAAATAAATAAATGATCAAACGTCTACAGTTTGCCGTCTAAATTTAGCAGTGACGATCACTATGACATAGCTGGCAATATTTTAATTTATTCCGGAGTATTTTTAGCTCCGCCTTTATTTCGAACCACTTTATTTTTAGAATATTTTTCTCCAATACATAACTTTGATAAAATAAGAAAAATGTATTCTTAAAAAGAAAAAGTGGTATGGATTGAAGGCGAAGCTAAAAAGACTCCGTAATAAATTAAAACGTTCGCAGCTATGCTATCATTGCTTGACCAGTTCGTCAGTATTGTCCTTTTTATTTATTTCTTTTGCTTCGGTCAGCTTTCCTTTTAATGCATTTGAATTTAACGCACTTTTTTTTATGTTCATATAATACTGTTTCAAAAATCAAATGGTTTAGATCTAGAATAACTTAGTTGATTTAAAGGCCTTTTAAAAAATAAAACTCAAAATTGAAGTTTATTAAGAACTGTAAAAGCCTTCGAAAATATCGTGATTTTGTTGAATGAAATTTCTTCTGTTAAAATTGGAGTATTTGTTATATCGGTGGTGACAATAAAACCACGAATTGATGATAATAATAATGAAATTTTATCGACATTTATTTACCTTCTAGCACCATACATTAAAATGCTTGCCAACCTAACGCGGAAGATTGTTAGTTCCCGCACTTTTTTTACAGCACTTAATATTTAGAGTAATTCTCTTCAAATATATTTACCATTAAATAAGAAGAGAAGTACTCAAAAAAAAGGCTGGGGTGAAAATGCAGGCGGAAAGGGGCGGGACTAACAATCTTCCGGGTTCAGATGGCAAATATGCATTAACTCTATACATATTGGTAATCTTTAACGACATTTACATTTTATAGTTAATATTTTTGAATCATAAAAGTAATGAACAGGTTGAATCGAAGATGTCGTTTTTTTTAGAAAGTAATGATAGTACAATTATTGGAAAAATCTCGGGAGCTATCCGAGATGGATACAATAATTCTCCCTAGATAATTTGGCAGTATACAGTGTCAAAATTTGTAATATGGAGGAATTTCTGGTTTTGGATTGAATGAGATGTTATATTTCTCTTTCGTGTTCGTGATTTTTTTTTTTTTTTTTTTAATCTGCTTAATATGTTGCTTAATTTCTCTCCCTTCGTCTAATTTTCTTATGTAACAGATGAGTCAAAGTTTTTGATTTATGACTCCTAAATTCCAGACAGTTTTATTATTTTTAAGGATTTCACGCTTACTCTCCACCCATTTAGAATTTTCGAGTGTGAAATCTGATTCATCTGTTCATATTTCATTTCATGATATGAATATGCTGTGCATATATATTTGCTAATGATACAAATGGGAAAAACCCCGCTTTTTATAAAGATGAAAATTTTATTCTGAATAGATAAAATTGTAAAAATTTTCGTTCAAGAAATTAACTTTTTTTTTTTTTTTTTTCTTCATTCGTTT